>JACDJE010000299.1:332297-709427 GCA_016647715.1 Pavo muticus
AGAAGAGAAGAGAAGAGAAGAGAAGAGAAGAGAAGAGAAGAGAAGAGAAGAGAAGAGAAGAGAAGAGAAGAGAAGAGAAGAGAAGAGAAGAAAGGCATATTTGAAAAATATCAGTACAATATGTCATAAAGCTTTAGCCCATAACTGCCTAGTGTCTAGTTATTCAGACTTAGCCAGTTAAAACAACTTTCCACTTAGAGAGAAATCAGAAGGGAACCAATGAAGAACTTTGTATATTAAATTTTATTTTAAAAGCATCTGTCTCACTGTTGGTTGTAAAATGAAAAAGAATCCCTGAATTTACCATTCTGTACAAGATTCAGTTTTTTTCTAAACATTTCCCAAGAATGTAAGACATAGTAGGTGTATAGATCTGGAAGAACTCAAAGAACTAGAAATAATACATGTATCTCATACATTATAATTGCTGCTTTAACTACTGATTATTGAACTCCAGTCATTAATACTGGTTTCTCTTTTAGTGTCACAGTGTGCGTATAAACATGCATTTCAAAATCAAGCTACACAGAAAAGGGAGAGTTCTAGCCTGGAACAAATATTACAATTTATCTTCTTTTCTCAAATTTATTACTGAAGGATAAGTAGAGGGATCAAAAGTGTTTACACAGTTAAGGTTCACTTTCATTCTGTTCAGTTTTCTAAGAGAGTTTTAGGTTAATACTTCTAAGGCAATCCTTCTGAGATAGACATTTTCATGTTTTATTTTATTTCAACACCAAGCTAATACTCACATTGAAAAATAAGTATTCTTTCTTCTAAATAATTTTACATCTATAAATATTGCTGATAACATTTTGACTAGGAATTCTAATTTATCATTGCTAAATATTTACATTAATTTATGTGTAGAGATACACTACTGTATTCTGTTTGCACAGAATTTTTCCTTAGAGCAGACTTGGCTGAGAAAACCTGTTCCTGCATGCTTTCTGAATCTCATATAGCTGGATAAAGACCAGAAATTCTATTGATCATTGACTCTTTTTCTCTACTTGGACCAACAAAATAGAAGCAATATGCAATATTGTGGCAATTCTGCATTACTTGGTCATAAATACTTACATACCTCCCTTTGAAATATTTACCTTGCTCTGCATTCTTCTGGGGAGAAAGGGCAAGACAGAAGAATATTATGATAAATAACCCCTTCTGTGAAGTATCTTTCTAAACTTTTTGAAAATGTTTCATTTTTCACCCTTTTTAAAGACCTGCTAAGAGTATTCTAAAACTCTAAGAAATTCCATCAAAGAACTGACCATTTCTTAGCTTCTATTTCTGTGGTGTACAAATAATTTTAAAAGGGCCAGGGGAGGTTCAGATTGAATGTTAGGAAAAAACTCTTTACCATGCGGGTAGTCAAACACTGGAAGGCTTCCTAGTGAGGTGGTTGAGGTAGCAAATGTCTGGATAAACTTTAAGTGGAAATCTATTTTAAAATGTATACCATTTTTCAACTTTGTTGTTCATTTAGTACCTGATACTGAATTTAGTATTTTCACAGTGAATGCGCTGGTATGAAACTTCATTCACATTTAAAAATTAATTTAAATCATCTGCTAACTACCCTCTCCTCCACACATTTTAATTAATAACAGGTCCATAGAACATGCAGAGAGCTCACGGTAGGTGCCAGAATCCAGGAGATTCTCACTCTGATTCTCCTCATCGGAGTGTATTACTGGGACAGAGAACCACACCCCTATCTCCATGCGTTTTTAGAGACATTGAATTTTTTACTCTTTCATAAATGGCAGCACAACTTTAGGAAAATTGGAAAATATTCACAAATAAGTCTAACATAAAAGTTAGGCTATCTTAGACTTCTGTTGCACAGCTTTTAACACTGGTATACTTTCATCTTTAGGAGCCAGTGGCAAAAGGTTTTCACATTAGCTGTGCAACTTCAGTTCATGTCCTGATATTTTGCCCTAGATAGACAAATCTGCTGTGAGCATCTCAGCAGAACTAGTGGAAGCATATTTCTGGGGAACTGCCAAATACTTTTTGGCAGTTCAGGGAAATTATGGATAGACAGAGAAACATACCAAAATTCTTTGAGAAACCTCTAACAAGTTAGCAGGTATTGACAGCACATGGTAGACCTTTTCTCAAGAAGGAAGCTAGATAAATGCTCTGATCTAAGCTCTTGCTCTAAACTCAGTTTCAAAAGTAACAACACAATTGCAGCATGCCAGCACAGGCAATCCTGGCAATGGGTATGAGAAAGCAGAGACAGAAAGGTATAGCTGATAGGAGCTATTGCCATGGCAGTTCTGAGGTAGATGCTATGCAGTTCTTGATGATGATGTCACCTAAATGGAACGTCTTCTTTAGACCTAAACATTCCTCACAGGCTGGTAGAACTGAGTCTAATTTTCAGTCTAGCATGTGCCTATTATACATACATGCATTCAAACTGAAAGAAAAAAGCCTAGATAACTTTGGCTTGGTGATGTGTAACACTTCAGCATATTGTAGTAAGATCAGTAATACTGTTGCTTGCCAATGTGATAGCCTAGTTGCAGAAAGTATGTGTATACGAAAGTAAATGAGCTGTTATTGATATTTCTAATAATCCACCTTCAACCAGTATTTCCCCACTAAACAATGTCCCTTAGTACATTTAAATGTTTCTTGAACACCTCCAGGGATGCTGACTCCACCACCTCCCTGGGCAGTCCATTCCAGCACCTAACCACTCTTCTGGAGAAGACGTTTTTTCTAATATCCAACCTGAACCTCTTCTTGCACAACTTGAGGCCATTTCTTCTAGTCCTATCACTAGTTACCAAGGAGAAGACGCTGACTCCCACCTCGCCACAACCTCCTTTCAGGCAGTCGTGGAGAGCAATAAGGTCTCCTCTGAGCCTCTTTTTCTCCAAAAGGGAATGTTCAAGTTTGTACTAGACTGTTGATTACAGAATTCCTCCGATTGTCAGTTAAGCACTGTGGCCCAGTTACTAGCTCTATGGCTTGTATAACACTGTTCCAAAGCAAACTTGATATACTGATGAAGCATTTTGTGATCTGCTAAGAGAAAACTGGTTGACTGGGCCTATGTAGCACTTGGGTTGTCTAATCTTGAGAAACGGAGGTTAAGAGGTGACCTCATTGATCTCTACAACTTTCTGAGGATGGGAAAATGCTGGGCTCTGCTTCTGGTAACCGAAGACACGATGTACCAGAATGGTACAAATGAGGCCAGGGGAGGTTCAGACTGAATGTTAGGAAAAAACTCTTTACCATGCAGGTAGTCAAACAGTGGAACAGGCTTCCTAGTGAGGTGGTTGAGGTAGTTTCCATACTACCAATATCCACCTCTGTTGTTGTGGAACAACATAATAAAATAGGAGGCATTACTTTTGGAGCAGCCCTTGTATATATTTTTTTCAACAGCACTATTTCACAGCATGACACATTAGCATAGTAGTGTTGTCTACTATGTAACCTAAATATTAAACATTGTATGCTCTAAAATAACAACAATAACAAAAAATAGATTCAAACAAACAACAACAAAAAATTATTTTCCAAAATAAAATTTTTCACGGTGAGAATAAACAACTTCTTTCCTAGCCATTTGTCCACTTTTTTCCTTCTTCCGTCTCCACTGCTTAATGTTTTTGCTCTCCAAGTTCCCATGTGAATTCAAAATTTCTAGTTGCATTCTCTGTACACTACTGAACTCAAAAATATTTGGATTTCTGGTTTTATCTCTCCTCTCAGTAATTTGGCTAGCACTTGGAACCTTCTTACATTTCCCAAATAACAGCTATTATCTGGAGCAAATAAGAAATTATATGCATTTATGAGCCACTGTCAAATAAGCAAGTGAAACTCTTCTAAGCAATTTTCCTAATCCATAAAATAAAATGCAATTATTAGTTAAACTCATTTTCCCAGTTTCACAGTAAATATTACAATAAACATTTTTGTTGTAGACTCACACTGATGGTTAATTTTTGAGAGTATACTAATGTTAATTGAGATAAATATATACGTTTCAACTAAATATCAAAAGATAACCACCACTGGAGTATCTGAAAGAAAAAAAAAAAAAGAAGAAACATTGAAATTGAAGTAATTCTGTATGTTGCTGTGATCATTATATATGTTAGGTTGTCCTTTTTAAAAAACATGGCATCCCAAATTGCTGAAAACTGGTGTTTACCACTGTAGCATTTCATTTTTACTTGTAATGTTAAATCTTGTCACTTTCTGTTATGTTGTTTCTCATCATACTGCAGTTAGATGTGACACGTTCAGTTACATGACATGACTCATTTCAACCTGAGAAATCATAGAATGGAAAAAAAATGTTACTACAGATGAAGAGATTTTTCAGAAACCTCCTAGGTGAAATATGTTAGTGATTCTGGTTTTTTTACTTTTATAAATGGGTAATCTCTTAGTTACCTTAATTCCAATACTTTTGCCTATTTATTGTCAGAATCTGTATGTGGCTTAACCTTTGGAAAATTATACTTAGAGCTCATGCATAGTTATATTTTGCAAATTTAAAATATTTATTAAATGAACATTATTGTTTGGATTTAAGGCTGCAAAAACATGTTATCTCAGTGCATTTCTATCATGGATCTAGATTGACCTAGTTTTCCACAATGCGATCTTTGATTCTTGAGAGCTGAAGTCAGGTATATTTGAATCCTTGCTAGCAAATTTATAGGCAACATGTTTTTCTCACTCCTTCTTTTTATCCCCCATGACTCTTTTTAATCTATATATTTTATCCAGTAGCCTTACCACATGGCAGAGCAGATTGTCCACCTTCTCCCACCTCACACAGCTGTTCTGACTGCTGCCCCACAATGCCGATGAAAGGGTCGTCCACTCTACCTACCAGTGATCTGAATAGCCACTTCTCCCAGTTTTGTGTCATCAGAAAAATTACTGAAGGCCAAATCTGCCCTTATAATTAATTAGGTTGTTAAATATCACTGCTGCAAATATTGACACCCAGGGTGGCTGGTCTCCAACTGGACCAACGTCCAACATGCCATTGCTCACTGCACCTGGCCATTTTGTCTGTTTTCAACCCACCACCATGTCCATTCTCCATCCATCTCCATCAAGCCCATAATTGATCAGTTTCACTGTAAGGATCTTACAGGAGACAGTGCAGAAAGCCTTATTGAAATTTAGGTTGACAATACCCACTGCTTCTAAGCCAGTCATTTCATGAGAGTTATCAGATTGATCAAAATGACTTTCCCTTTGTGAATACATGCTGACTGCTCACAATCCCCTTCTTTAAGTTCACATAACTGGAAATGGTTTCTAGGAATAGTTGCTCCATCAACTCAGTGATTGAGGTGAGGATGACTGACCCGAAGTTCCCTTTGTTCTCCTTCCTGTCTTTTTTGAAGACATGAATGACATCTTTTTCCCCTGAAAGTCAGTCTTGCTAGGAAGGATTGATGTGAAGAAAGCATTCAGTATGTCAATCTTTTCCACATCCTATGAAACTAAGTCCCATTTAAAGGAGGTAGTAACAGGATTAGTTTCAACAGCAGTTAATTGAGACAATTCCAGCTGGTAACTGGTCATGAGAGGTATTCCTGTGGGGTCAGTATTTGGGCCAGTCCTGTTCAATATCTTTTTTGATGATCTGGATGAGGGAATTGAGTGCAGCCTCAGTAAGTCTGCAGATGACACCAAGCTGGGAGGAAGTGTTACTCTGCCTGAGAGTAGGAAGGCTCTACAGAGGTATCTGGACAGGCAGGATCAATGGGCTGAGGCCAATTGTATGAGCTTCCACAAGACCAAGTGCTGTGTCCTACACTTTGGTCAAAACAAGCCCATGCAATGCTACAGGCTTGGAGCGGAGTGGCTGGAAAGCTGTGCAGAAGAGAAGCATCTGGGGGTGTTGGTCAACAGCAGGCTGCAGATGAGCCAACAGGGTGCCCAGGTGGCCAAGAAAGCCAATGGCATCCTGGCTTGTATGAGAAATAGTGTAGTCAGAAGGATTAGGGAGGTAATTGTCTCTGTGTACTTGGCACTGGTGAAGCCGCACTTCGAGTACTGTGTTCAGGTTTTGTCCCCTCACTACAAGAAAGACATTGAGGCCCTGGAGCTTGTCTAGAGAAGGGCAGTGAAGCTGCTGATGGATGTGGAGCACAGGTCTTGTGAGGAATGGCTGAAGGAACTGGGATTGTTCAGTCTGGAGAAGAGAAGGCTCAAGGGAGACCTCACAAGTAAGAGTTAATGTTCATAAGTTGTGCTAGGGGAGGTTCAGATTGGATATTAGGAAAAATTTCTTCTCAGAAAGAGTGTCAGTGCATTGGAGTAGGCTGCTCAGTGTGGTGATGGAGTCACTATCCCTGGAGATTTTCAAGAAACATGTAGATGTGACAATTAGGGTCATGATTTAGGGGTCTGGTGGTGATGGGCTGACAGCTGGACTAGATGATCTTAATGGTATTTTCCAACATTTATGATTCTATTATTCTAGGAGAGTGTCTTTGCCCAACTGCAGCTAGAATATGATGCTTCTGTTCTCTAAACTGCGTACTCATTTCCTATGATAACGTAATAATTATATTCAGCTAACATGTTGCATTGTAAGAGTATAAAACAACAGAAGATGTAGAGAAGGAAAAAGGTGGTCTATCAATAATTTGCTGCAAATTAGATTTGCACACATTGGCAATGAACTATGTTAGTGCCAGTGACTCATTGTGTTAATAGTCACAGTCCTCTTACTTATGATCAAATAATGAAAAGTTTTGAAAAGTGATTGCTGCTATTAGTTATCGGGACAGTACTTGTTTTCATATTCTGATTTGGCAAAAGCCTACTAACATTATCATTCTTATGAGAAAATGATCCACAGGGGAGAGAAGACATGAAGAGAAACAGAATCTAACAATTTTGTAGTGGAAAGGATAGTGGTACTGGCCATTGGCAGGAAAGTTCAAATTACACTATGATTTTTAACCATATGGGTGCATATAGGCCTGTTTGCCCAATATTTCCCTGTGAATAAATAGCAGGAGTAGAAGAATATCAGAAAAAAGACATACGTAACTTCTTGAATGCATAGAAGTTGAATTAAAAAAAAAAAAAAAGTGACTTGACAAACCATGTCATTGGTAGAAAAGTCATGACACAGCTACAGTGAGCCTGTAGGAAAATCCATGCTAGCATCTGAATCTTTAGGAGTGTTAGTAGAGCTCCTTGCCTTTCTCAAGAATTCCCCAACACAGGACTCAAGATAGAGTCTTAGAAATCTGAGCTACAACTAAATCACTGAAAGTTTCTGCAAAAATTATTAAATGCATTTTTACATGTACTCATTTGCCAGGAAAATTGTAGAGAGAATTACTTTCTGGTTTCCATGGGAACACCCTTGTAAATGTATAGGGATTCAAAATGTAAAGCAGTTGGTGAAAAACTTGTGAAAATAAAGTATGTTTGCAGTTTTCTTCCTTGATAAATGTATGGGAGAATGAAAATCTCTGACAAGAAAGGAGTGAGAACATATGATTTTTTAGACATATGGGAAACGTGTGCAAACTCAAGAGTCAAGAATTATTCCTCTTGAGCAAAAAAAGGCTTAGCAGATGTTAGTGTGCAAGAAGCGTGTAAACATTCCAGGGATCTAAAGAAGGGTAATTTTAAAAATCCATCTATTGGAATAAAGACATGTGAATCTGCAAACCAAATATTTTCATGAAGTACACAGGTAATAAGAATTTCACTGGTTCCTTTGCTCCTTTATTCTATTTTGTTTGAGCCTGTGC
Source organism: Pavo muticus (assembly GCA_016647715.1). Classification (NCBI taxonomy): domain Eukaryota; kingdom Metazoa; phylum Chordata; class Aves; order Galliformes; family Phasianidae; genus Pavo; species Pavo muticus. Next base: position 340,082 of record JACDJE010000299.1, read on the forward strand.
CAGTAATTTCCCACGAAAGGAACTGGTCAGCAGGATATACTCTAGAAAGTGTTGTCGTTTTTGATCATTATGTTTTATATAGATTTTACTGTTTTAAGTGCATTAATCTGAGATTCAGACCCAGCTGTTCAGGGGACAGGGCAGGCTGTCAGCTGTAATTGCATCACATGACCAGAAGCACGTATGCCCCATTGAGCATTGTTGGTGGAGGAACAGAAAATTAACCCTTCCAGCATCACCTTACCTGCCGTCTATGAAACTTGACTAAAATTTGTCTAGGTTGTTGAAGTAACTACAGTACATTTTGGTCAAAAGTAATATGGTAAATCAGGCTACACAAGAGGGAGTAAATATGCTGTTAATCTAAATTGAGATAAAACCCAAATATTTTTGACGTACATTTTCAGTTATATTTAAAATTTTTCAGCTCCTCTCAAGTATTTTTAAGAAATTGGGCTTTAGGAATGAGAAATAGGTCTCTGACAGATCTAAAAACAGTTAATAAGATATATCCACAACTTCTAAAAAGATATTTTATGGAATATAGTTTTTTTCAGAACCATTTAGTTTGTCTCATTAACTTCCTGCTCTCCTGTCTGCTTTTTCAATCTGTTTAGGCAGATGAGACTCAAAATAAGGAAAACAACTTTTCAAATTCATAGATTTCATCAGAGGTTGAAACATGCTGTGGAGCACAGTTATTCTATAACTGTTACGACTATTCCATTTCAGTACATTTTTCACCTGTTAAATGCTTGAGCATTTTTGTGCCTTCTTTCTGCTGGTTGTGTTATATAAACACTTGCCTCTGAGGTAATGCTAGTACAGCATAATATCTCAGAAATATGAGATCTCTGTCAACCAAAGCAATATGGGAGCCTTCTGTATGCATTTATGAATGGAGTCAGTATTAGAAAATGTAATTAACTTTTCGGGTTATCAGTTTTCTGGAGACCAGTTGTCATGCTCCCAGTAAACAGCACTTCTTACAAACAGACATTATAGACATCCACTATATTGCCCTTAAAAGTGAAGTATTTGTTGCACATATAAAGAATAGCATTCTGTTAAATACAATATGAAAATTGAACCTAATATATCAGCATTAGATTGAGTGCTGTGCACAACACTGACATGACAATAAAGACTCCCTAAGGTTAAATTGGGCTCCTGCACTGAAATTCTAATTAGAAATATAAGTGCTCCAACTCTGCGTAAGTGCAAGTGTGTTTAATTATTTTCCCTTTTCACCTTACATCTTTTATTACTTCATAGACCTTTTCTTCCTCCTTTCTTGCTGTTTTCAAGCAACCCAATCTCCTCACTTAATCTAAGTGTAGGACTTTTCTTTAAGTTGGCATTAATTGACAAGCAGCGTTTAATTATTATTTTTCATCTCTGAAGAAACCTGGTATTAACTCACCAAGGGCCCTAGACAGCATCTTAGTCCTTTAACTCGTGTGGCACAGCTCTGCCATCTTCTGACATATCTATTCCCTTGTCAGCAAGACAATTATTTTTATTAATGTAAAACCAACAGTATTTTGCCTGTGCTTTAGGAATTTGCTACCAATTTGATAGTACACACAATATTTTTAATGGAGGACAGAGTGAATTAGTCTGCACCTGACAGATGTGTCTACACTAGGAAGAACAGCTGTTTTCTTCATCATAATAAATGTCAGTTCAGAAACCTTGGTTTCACAAATATAATGTAGTACCTATATATTCCCCTTTGTGTTCTTCAGCACTGATGCACCCTGGACTTATTCAGAACTCTTCTCTCTCTTGAGGCTCTTATTTTTTGGAGCTACCATTTCCTAGAACAGATCTCCAAATGGAACACATGCATAAGTTTTTTCTATAGTTCTGTTTCTTGTCAGTCCCAATGAAAGAGAAAAAAAGGCAAGATAGAACCTCCAGCCCCAGGAACTCATAACCCCAGCTATCCTTTGGTAAAAGGTCCCTCCCTGTTCATTGTTAACCTATTCTTGGTCTATTCTGTAACAGAAACCATGACATGGGCAAATAAGAATCTGAAGGTATTTTGCAAACCTGTTTAAAAATACATAAATACTAGGCATCACCAAAATCAGAAAAGTTGCACCCACTCTATTCTTAAACATTAGCAAAGGATAGCATTAGCTTCCCTAAAAACATGCTTACAACCCATACAATATTTAGCTTTGGAGTGTCTAATTAATACAGTGTAAGACCTGAGTAAACATTGTCCTGTGAGAGTCCAAAGGTATTTCATCTCAAAAGCTGCAGATGGAATAACAAATCAAAACTAGAACCTTCCTTAGGCCTTGCTGTGTGGAAGCTGTGTAGTTCATAATGCCTGTCAGTAAATCCAGAAACGTCCTTCACTGATAGCATTTCTGTTTAAAATGGCGTGGTACATCATCTAGATTTACATTGCTTTGATGGAACCTATTCAACAGATATATCCTTCTCTATTATTATTTACCAGGTATGACCATGAAGTCCCTATTCAGTGGGCTTACGTGCAATTTATGGCTGAAATCAGGAAATTGTTCAGGTTTGGGTCTTCCTCATCTAAGTTCTCTGTGATATATGCAATTATTCTTAAAAGATATAGAACAGACCAGCGGTGAATTTTTCTTGGAACTTGACCCTGGTTACATTACCATTTACTTTTAGAATCTGTGACCTTTTGAAAAAATATTTTTATAAGGGCACTAGGATCTTCTAGTGTGTGAATTAATGTACTGATGAAAATGAGTTGATTACACTCAGCCTTTAACTTCATTTGCAGTAACACACTAGCTGTGAATTAGTGTGCAATAATTCATACCCTGTTGTGTCTCATGTCTAAATATAATATGTTCAGGTTTAGGAATACAATACAGTAGCATAAATATTTTCAAATCAAGAGGTATTTTCATTTCAAATATGTTGTTCATGCTTCCATATGTTACAGTAATAACAATCTATTAAATAATGTCATAGATTTAAGCCTAATTTCTACACTTATACTCACTCCTTCTTGTACAGACACTTTCTTACCCAATATATTGGTATTCAGTGACACAAAAGGGGATCTAAGTGTCTCTGGATTGAAACAAACATACTTGTATGGTCAATCTACCTTTTATGTCTTATTTTTGCTTTAATTATGAATCAAGGGATACTTCACAGAAAGAAAACAAAATTATTTGGAAAAAATATCTCCATTATTTTTTAGAAAGAGAACATGATAGACAAGCAAGACAAATATCAGTCAGAAGGCATCTTGAGACATCTAAGCCTAAAATTTAGGTTATTAATATTCTCACATTATGCTCAAAGTCTTCATCTTTGAAGTCTTCTGGACAAGCAAGTGTGCTGAGAAAACACTCGGAGAGGATTTTCTCACAGGTCTGGCTAAAATTCAGGAAAAGCAGAAGTTTCTCATAGCATTGTAGTACTGGCTTCTCCTAATGAAATGAAGATTTCAGTCATGGAATTAACTAGAACTGGCAATCCTGAATTCTGCAGTGTGGCACAGTGCCTAAGGCTGGACCTAAAGCATCTATTGAATTTACTTCTGACATACAGGAAGTCTTTAGCATTGTAGAGAAGTGGTGCTGCATCAAAGTACAGAAGTAGTGGAATCCTGGTGTATCAAAGGCTGACAGATGCCCTGTCCATTGGACCTTTGGATGGTTTTTGTTTGTTGTTAGTAGTTTTAGTGGACTACAATTCTATTAAGACTGAAAAATCCAAAAAGTAGGAACAGATGAAGAACCTCTGTAAACACTGAAGAAATATCAGGAAATCAAAACAAGAAAACTTCATGCACAGTATGTGGAAACCACCATTCAAGAGCAACCTTGCAGGAATACAAGTGGAATTAACTATATAATTTTGTTTCTAAGGCTATCCAGCAAGTAGGCTTAATAGGCAACTGGAGCTCGTATGGTAAGCAGTAAAATAACTTTGATGACTCAGTGGAAGCATTCCCTGAAGTTTCCTATATTCAACATTTCAGTCTACAGTCCATTTTGGAAATGTTCTGAAATGAAAAGTAATATTAAACTATTCTTCTCTTCTAAGCACGTTCGTGCGTCTGTGCTGAGCAACAGAATAGATGTAATAGACCAATCTGCCCTCACAAAAAATCTATGTAGGTACTTAATCCAAAATCCCATGAGGCTTCTTTGCAGTGTCTGGGTTATACAAATTTTCTCTTCCCCATATTTCATAACTATACGATATGAAGAACCATCATAGTTTTTTGTTGTTCTTGCTTGTTTTTTTTTTTTTGTGAATTTATCTCCTATAAGAGGAGGATTCACAATAGCAAAACACAATCATCCTTGTTAGTAGCAGAAGCAAGCCTTATGAACTGAGCTGCACTACAAAAAAGTCCTATACTTTCTACTTGTGAATAAACAAAAGGATGTTAAGTACTGCCATCATATAGGTGACCATGAATTAAAGAAAATAAGCTAGGTTAAAAGTTATGTGCTTTCATGGGGTTCTGAATTGGCAGCTACAGATCTGACCTTGCTAAGCCAGGTTTGGCTGCCAATAACAGATGCTTTTCTATGGACTTAGACAGTTAGTACAGACGGAGGGTCTCCTGTTTCTCCAAATAATGTTGTTAGCTATCCTATCTCTGGAATGCAAGGTAGCAGGCTCAGACAGTAAAACCACAAATTAACGAAGAAGCAGTTGATTTGTGGATGGAATTGTAGGCGATAAGACGACCAACCAGAGCCAGCCAAGCATCCTCCAACTTGACCTAGGTCAAAGAAAAATAAGACGACGGTCTTCATCAGAAAGACCACCAAACAACCACCGAGAGACACATGTATGTAAAAGAACTGAGACATGGGGTGGGGGGGAATGTCAGTCATTCTGGGAACTCACTGTAATAACCCAACCTTTTCTTGGAAGTCTAATGCATGCATATGTAAGCAGCTTGTTCTTTAATCATGTGCCTTTCTTGCCCTCTGGTATGCAGGCTAGGTGGGAATACCCCCTCTGCATCCGGCGTGTGCACAGCGCTGATTAAACATACCTGCTTTATAACTACTCTGTGGTTATAGAGTTTGATTTCTGCACATCACTATGGTTTGTGCTAATTTCAGCTTTAGGGAACAAAAAGCAAAGAGTATATTGCAGTGTAAGCTAACAACTTCAGTATGCACTGTAGATTTTCAGAGTTTTTTTCTGACATCTAGATTGCGCTGATGGCTTTCCTGATGTGCCTGCTGTTCACTACTGTTGTTATCTGTTCTAGATAAAGTGAACATAGTTGGGCCCATCCATGCTGCCTTACAATTGCATTTTGTCCTGTAACTATTTTGTCCAAAGCAAAGTTTGGTCTCTTATTAATGTATCTGATTATAGTGTGATTCACTACAGTTTTCTCTGATGTCAGCTTAATTGATGTGATAAAAACAAGAACATCTGATAGAACTCCGAACTCTGTATTTCTTTTCCTTTTTGTTTTCTTCCTCCCCCTTCTTTTTCTTCACCATTCTTTTTCTTCCCCTTCCCTCTTCCCATTCCCTTCCATTTTAAGATTTTTTTCCTTGAAGGTAGTGTCCAAAGCAGAATATGATTATGCAGCTTGCTTTATTTCTGTGAATAGCCACCATGTAGCTCAAGGTAGAACTTATTAGTACTGAGTTTAAAGGACAAAAATTGTTCTTGCAAATATGTCACAGATAAAGATGTACTACAGATGTAAATCTATCACTAAATGAGGATAGAGTTGAAAATTTTCATACTTTTAAGTGCTCTACTGGATTCAATTTCAAGATTAGCAACACAGAGAAGTCACCACGTCATGAAGATGCTGATGTAATGCAAGCGAGTAGTCGAAAAACTGGGCTATGTAAACAAATGTGGATGTAAGAAATAGCTAAGTGAATTTTTTTCCAGATATTATATACAAGTTCTGATGACTTCGTGTTTGGTACTCTTTTAGAAAAGCGACTACAGTAGGTAGAATAAGAACTGACAGTGGGGGAAAAAATGTCATACTATCTAGCGATGAAGAACGATTTGCAGCATTCCATTTTAAGTAAAGAGGACAATGTGACTGCCAAGAGCATGGAAATGTTATGAATAGGAATTAAAAATAAATAAATAAATAAAAAGAACAAACTAATATGTAAAAAGCAATTTTTTTTCATCTGGAGATATTATTTCAAATAATACTGAATGTAAAAATTAAATGATTTTAACAGAAAGACCAGTGTGAATTTTCAGTCAATACTATTTTGTCTGGTGTTTGCAAAACCTTAGAGGCAATAGCACTAATTAAGGAGCTAAATTCAGTAATGACACGAGGCAGATTATAGAGTACATTCTGTGCAGGTATCAATTCTATATTTAGAGCAGAGATAGTAGGGTGATAGGTGCACCTAAAGCTAATAAGAAAAGAAAGATTAGTTAAGAAGGACAGGCCTATTTAATTTGCTGCCATTGTGGCACTTAAAAGAAAGGTATTTATCTTAATGGTTCTTCCAGCTTAACTCATACTATTCATGGAAGCTCTTTACACACTCACAAAGAAGTATTGTTTTCTTTATTGAACAGTATAACTAAACAATCTTCTTTTCCTTATGCAACAGCAATAAACCCTACTCAATTGCTTTCAGGCCAGTTACACTCTCCAAAAATAGTGCAAGATTTTTCTCTGTTTTGCAGTACCGGGTGGTGGGGAGGTCAAGATTCAAAGAGAATTTGCAGTAGAGCAATGAGGGATGGAAGAAGGGAGACCTGCAATATATAGTGTTTTCAGACTGATTAGAGTATTCCTATGCATATAAATACTAATTTCTCTCCAACTTGGAGGTAGGATTGAATAGTATATGGGATGGGAGAAAAAGCAGAAGGATGTAGTTTGCAGGAGCAAGTTAATTCTGTAGAATTTTCATTAGTTTCTTTTAATAAGTTTCAAAAAGCTCTTAAGAATAGCTTTTGCTGGGCTCCTAGACAGTTTGCTGCTGCTACATTAGTTGCTCTGCAAGCAGTAGGCCAAGGGAGCAATCCTAAGGATCAGCATCATTCAAAATACGTGTGCACATCCATATAATGTAGTAGGCTGTGTTATCTTCTTTTAGTTGAAGGAAAACAAGGAGGGAAATTGAGATTTCCTTGAGATAATTGAAGGAACTGAGATGATAAGAGCTAAGATGCAATTCCTTGTTCCAAGGCCTATATCCAGACCATGAGACAATTTCATTTATTTCTTTCTCTTTAACCTGACAAACTGTGATACTTCTCATGGTAGTTGTTTTGATACTAAACTGACACGTTCAGATATCACTTTCTATGTGTGAATTCTTACTCAGTGTTTTGCAGTAATGGTGACAACATCAATATTTAAAAAAAAAACAAGTTGTTTAGTCTTATGTTTGTCAAATAAAGACTCGTCCTAAAAAAAGAATCCCTTAAAATTCATTAAATTGCATGAATGAATGTCTCATTAAGTACAAAATGCCATTTAAATTCTCAAATGATTACCTCCCGCATTGTTACATCTACTACTAGAAAACAATTTCAGCAAGTCTTTCTGAGTGCTCTCATCTTGCAATAATATCTGCTTTTCTCTCACTGCTCAGCACTGACATACTCTCATCCCATTCTAGCAATCGTTATGACAGCCCAAGAATACTTAAGGTAGTAATACAGCCTGGAGGAAACGTGGCCACATTTGTGTGGACCTTTTTGTGTGAGTGATATTAAATAAAAAAATAAGAAGAAGAAGAAATAAAAATAATAAATAAATGATGCAACATTTTATCTCCCAGCTGTACTGAGTCTGGTGAGAATGGAGTTAACTTTCTTTGTAGCAGCCTATATGGTGTCGTATTTTGGATTTCTAGCTATAACAGTTAATAATAGATCGATATTTTGACTATTGCTGGAGAGTTGCAATACTCTGCCCCTGCAGCAAGGAGGCTTAGAGTGGGCAAGATGGGACACAGCCAGACATCTGATCCAAAGTGGCCATAGGGATATTTGCTGCATGGAACTTTATGCTCAGTAGTAAAAACTGGCATAGGAGAAGAAGGGAAGGCATTTTCATCCCTAAAGACTCAATTGCTTGGAGGGCAGCTGTGTATTCTCACCTGTTTTCTCACTTTTGCTCTTTCTTTTCTCTCTCCTGCCCTTCTGAGGGTCAGAGTGAGCAGCTGTGTGAGTGCTTTGCTGCTGTCTGGATCAACACACCACACCTGCTGGCCTGGGCTGATATCTCAACTCATCAGGTTGTTTTGGATGAAAGCATGAAGTGCAGCTTTAAATTTATGTCATTAGAAACAAAAACTCTGTAGTTAAATGTAGCAGACTTAGACTTTAGGTTCTGCATGAAGATTTTGTGAGTCTATGTAAATAATAACTTTCTTTTTTCGAAAGTATAATTTTGCTTTTGTTCCAAAGACTGTTCTTTAACTTTGAAATGTGAGTAGTATACCTAAGATCCGCCTTATCTGTAATTAACTCTGGTTCACAAGGCTATATCTAGCTGAAAAAGAATAGTACTGTCTGAAGAAAAGAAAGCGGTATTGGTCAAGAGAAAACACTGTCAAGCTCATAATTTCAAAAAGTAGTAAAATAGCCTTAGAATTAGAATGGCAAATATAAGGAAAGTTTAGGTACATGCTCAAACAAAGCTAGTTGTATCCACAGCCGTGGCAATTACTTGCCTAATTTGAGACTTCTGTATCTTGGATTTGGGATGGAATTTTGAAGTCCTCAGGAGTATTTTCAAGAAAGAAGGACTTTGGGTAACATCAGAAATATGGACTAGGCACAGCTGCAGACCCTAAAGCCAATTAAATGGCAACAACATAGAGAGGGAATAATGAATATGGGAGACTGCAAAAACAAAACACTTCTAAGCACAAAGTAGATGTAAGTAACCATAAAGAACACATATAAAATTTTCAAATTTGCTAAAAATAATGCATATAATTTCTTATTATGCTAATTTATAATTGTATAGTCTATTAAAAAAGTTTACTTTTTCATATTTTCTTAGACAGTATTGATTTGTTTTAGCTCTTATTTTAATGAGCATTTTACTGTACCCTCTAGGTGACACTAGACAGGTATTAATATTGGATGAATGTAGTGCTGTGTCTACATAGCAAATTCCAAGTGTGAGGTGTTACTATACACAAATAGTCAATGTGTTCCTTGAATTTTATCTCCGCTACCTATTCTTGCTCTACTTCTCTTGTTCTACATCCTTAATTTTGAATGTAAAACACCACATTTAACTTCAATTAGTGGAGAGTTCATGTATACTGAAGTACTTATCACTTTTTCCTTATGTATGTAGGTAGTATGCAGATAAGTAATTCTTACTGCAATAAAAATATTACCCATTTTGTACCTCGAAATATTTCATGTTTTCCCTGAGTTTTTCCAGCTACTACTTTTATTTTCTTTCCTCTGAAGGACTCTGCTTTAAAATGACTCATTTCTCCTCAGCTGTGCTGATTTCTAGCAGGTGGGTATGAGAGAATTCTGACTGGCTCGTATTCATATCCATTGCCATTAATTTGCTTAAGATCTAAAATGTTGCTTCCAGAGCATAGAATTACTATTTTGTTTCTCTGAGGAGAAGAGAACAAAGCATGACCAAATGATATCCAGAAGAAATTGCTTCACTGTTGAAAGTGATACATAGCTCAGTAAAGATTTGCAAGCAAAAGTATCTCTCAAGGCTCAGTGCATATCAAAGAACAGCAGTCATTTCTGCTGTATTGTTTTTTTACTCGAGTAACCACAGTCTAAAGCAATTTCCGTATGACTTGGGTTCTGAGGTCACAGTTCTTTGCAGCATTGCCAGGTTTATTCGATGAGTGGGATGATTTCTGGCAGTTAAATTTAAAATCAAATGTCAATAAAAGGACACCAGAGGAGGTGTGTGTGTGAACTAGATCCCTATTTTACTGAGGATAAGGCAAGTAGGCCTACTTATATTGTGTCCATCTAGTCTCATACAACACAGCAAGTTTATTATTTGTCAATAGAAATTTGAATTTACTTGATAGGAAATAACAATATACAAAAAAGTTGGCTTTTTTTCAGGATATATTCAACTTTCGTTTTTCATTATTATAATCCATGATCAGGAAGAGTGTAATACAATGATTAGGTAGCAAAAAAGATTGTCAAATCTACACAGAAATTTTTTAACTGCTTAAAAATAAAATAAAATAAATTATTTGCCTCTGTTCAGTCCACAATGCTGTGCAAATCACAAATGCCACCATTGTCATGGAATATAGATCTACTCACTGTATTTCTGTTTGTTATTACAAACATACTGGCTTTATACCTTAGGACACAAATAAAAAAAAAACCACAAAACTGTTCAGTGCTTCTAAAGTATACCAACCTTCTTTAAGCAATAACAAGGTTATCATTTTGTTTATAAGTATCTTTATTGTGTCCTAATTGTCCTAATTCTGTAATTGTTTGATTTAATATAATTAATCTGAATTATTTTCAAAGAGACTGACTTCTGGGATAGATATTTAAAAAACAGTACACATTTAGCTGGCTCCATTTGAAATATGTTTCATAGTAATAAGGTGATTTGGAAAAGTTGAAAGACCATGGTTTAAAAGCTGAACTCAACCTTTAATTGACAAGATTATGTATATTCTCTATATCAAAAGTTCAAAGAGCCTTTTCTCTTTATGAGATCCTGCCTTTCATCTTTTCTTAGCATCTGGAAAATTTTCATTCTTCTTATCCAATGGTGATGGGGAAAGAGAATGAAGATCAGACATGATAAAGCCCCCAGAATCCAAGTGATTCTTCCCTTCTGCTTATGGCAGAATCATAAAGTTAACCAGGACAGGACTAGGGGTTTGGCTGGGAAAGAGAGCTACTGAAACAGCTGACCAGTATTCAGAGAACTGATGAAACAAGGAATAAGGCAGTCATATGGAAACATTATGATCCTGGGTGCACTAGGGGACTCTGCCATCTCTTCCTCTTGCCCCTCCCCACCTCAGAAGTTTAGTTGCCGTTTAGTTGCCTGTGTTCAAGATGAGCTCAGATACAACACAGATATGAACTTGGATCAGACTTCAGTGAAAAAAGCAGTATAAGACAGTTGTGAGAAGCCCCGTTGAGAGCTTTTTCTTCCACTTGGCATGAGACCTGTCCTTAAGCTCAGGCCTTCAACCTGACCTCAGTATTGGAGAACGGGACAACCAGAGGATCATGCTTAGCCACTATGGCTTCATGAAAGGCAGGCCCTGCATGACCAACCTCATATTCTTCTATGACCAGATAACCCACCTAGTGGATGGGGAAAAGGCTGTGGATGTAGTCTACCTAGACTTCAGCAAAGCCTTTTTCTTTGTCTCCCACAATATTCTTCTGGAGAAGCTAGAAGCTCATAGCTTGGACAAATGTACTTTTCACCGATTAAAAATTAGCTAGGAGGCCAGGCCCAGAGAGTGGTAGTGAAAGAATTTAAATCCAGTTGGTGATCAGTCATGAGTTATGTTCCCCAGGAGTCAGTATTTGGGCCAGTCCTGTTCAATATCTTTTTTGATGATCTGGATGAGGGAATTGAGTGCAGCCTCAGTAAGTTTGCAGATGACACCAAGCTGGGAGGAAGTGTTACTCTGCCTGAGAGTAGGAAGGCTCTACAGAGGTATCTGGACAGGCAGGATCAATGGGCTGAGGCCAATTGTATGAGCTTCCACAAGACCAAGTGCTGTGTCCTACACTTTGGTCAAAACAAGCCCATGCAATGCTACAGGCTTGGAGCGGAGTGGCTGGAAAGCTGTGCAGAAGAGAAGCATCTGGGGGTGTTGGTCAACAGCAGGCTGCAGATGAGCCAACAGGGTGCCCAGGTGGCCAAGAAAGCCAATGGCATCCTGGCTTGTGAGAGAGATAGTGTAGTCAGAAGGATTAGGGAGGTAATTGTCTCTGTGTACTTGGCACTGGTGAAGCCTCACCTCAAGTACTCACCTCAATTCCTTTAGCCATCATCCCAAGGCCCTGAAATTCCTTTTGGTAGCCCTTGACCCACATGTAGCCACATCATCTCTCCCTATATGGAAAGCAGTAAGGGACTGTCATCTGTCAGTCATACCAGGCTAGATAGTTTCCTGGTGACATCTCTCACTTGAGTCCAAGGAAGACAGCAGAGTTCTTTAAGAATAGGATCTGCTCGGCATATTGGATGTTCAGTTCCCTGTAGGGAGGAATCACCTACAACTCATACCTGTCTTTTATTCAATGGCGTAGTCTTGATGTTGAGGAAAGGCTTTGTCTGATTTGATTTTGTTAGCATGTCAGGACTGAGTGGGCTGTTTCCACTCTCAGATGGGCCTTTCACATTCAGGGCCTCATGCCTGTTATAGAGGCATGCTCCACTTTGGGGGGTGGAGCAGGCAAAGAGGATATTCGTTTCTAGTGTTGGATGCAGACTTGCCTCCACCTGCTACTTTCCTTTGTGATCTTGCCTCCAGCCTTGCATTTTTTTTCCTCAACCTGACGTGATACAGACTGCCTTGGGTTTCTGGTTTTTTCCCTTGAAATAACCTGTTTGCTCATGGGTGAACTGTGGTATGAGATATTATACTTCATCTCCAGAATAATACACATTTTTCTAGTTGTTTTTTTTTTATGTAGGTACCCCATATTTTATGATAACCATCTTGCAATTGGTAAAAAATGCATGAAGACCATAGCTAACGTGAGTAAATCTCACATCTATGGCAGTTTTCTCAGGAAACTTACAAAGCCATGAAAACAAAAGTTACATTTCAATCTGAGTAGTTACTTCTTTGGAAAAGTCATTTTTAAGGAATTATTTTCTTGGTCTTCCTTTTGTACTAGAGGTATAATTAATCTGCCAGCAAGTAAAGAGAGGAAAAAAAGGTACTCTGTGCATTTTTTTTTAATTTAAAAATTTCTTTTTACAAGTTTTTGTTTCTCATTTTCTGGTTGTCTTTACAATTGTCCCTCTGCCTTCTGTATCTTCTGGATGAGTAAGTACTTATACATTTAACTTTGATTTAATTTTTTTTTCTGTATGTTTTTGGGTCCTCTGAACAATTTTGTGCTGTTGTACTTACTTTAAGTGTTGGTATTGCATCAGATACCAATTCCCTCAAAACAGACTGATGGTCCATCTGGTTCAGTATCCTGTTTCCTGTAATGGCTAGTAACAGATGCTTGGCAGGAGATTTCAAGAAATCCCAAACAGACTGATTTTGATAGATTTATTCATTGGGGTATTATTTTCTGAGTTTAAGGTGGGCTAATGCTTTGCAGCTAATATGCTTTTATTTTTTATAAAAGGTGCCTTACCACATAGCAGTGATTGCTCTTATTCACATTTATTTTTAATTCTTTCATACATATGATCAGTCATTTTTGAATCATACTAAGTGATCACATTCATTTATGTTTCTTCCAGACAAAATTAAAAGTGTAAATATTCAGTCTTCTGGCTTTCAAACTATTTAACCAGGTCATTAGTAGATCCAATTTGTGTTTACAACATGTGTTTAATAGAGAATAATCTTACAAACTGTCAGAGAATGCACTCAAGATTAAACAGGCATATTTGTGCAAATCAAACAATAGCTAACATCTGGAGCACCTGGAGTTTATTGAAAACAAAGGTCTGTTATTAAGAAATTAGAATAAAGAAAATTTTAATATGTGGCAATAGTGTTAATATCACTAGGACATGTAAATGAGTCATTTTCTCCATCATAATTTTTAAGTACTTCTAAATTAATCACATTCCAGTCATTCTGATAACAAGTAAGCAGCTAGTATTGCATGCAATATTCCAGTTGCCAAGTAATTTCTTTCATGTAGAGATTTTTATTTCTTTCCACATGCTTGTGCTAAACGCAAACCTCTAGGTCAGTGCATCTGCAGCAGTGTACACATGATAAATGCCAAGTAATGTGAATGCTGAACAGATGGTTTTGTGCAGACCAATGCTATTTCTTGCCCCTGTCTGCAGCTCTCTTTCAAAGCAAGAGGAACTGAGACTAATCTCTTTTATTGGCTTTATTTGTGTGTGTGTGATTATATTAGAGTCGGAGCTTTTAATTATTTGGGGGGATTTGAAGAGTTCTATTTCATGGAAAGTTCCCAGAAGTCAAGTATTACATGTGCTGACAGCTTAAAAGAGGGCACAAAAATGAATTGAAATAGATGTTCAGGAAACTAAGCTTGAAGCAATCACAGAGTGTGTGGTTTTCTCGGCACTCTAAAACTCTAAAAAAAGAGACTTTAGGAAAAAGGGCCTTTTATTGCTGTTTTTTGCCAGTACTGCTTAGTCTAAGAGATAGATAACAGAATACATTTACGATTACACAAAACATTTTTCAAAGCATGTACATTTTCTTATTTAAGTCATCTTTCCATCCTCTATTACCTAGTAAATAAATACACTTTTATTTTAAAAGTATCTAAAATATATGAATGTATATGAAAATTCAAATTCAGGCAGTCAGTTCTTTCAATAGAACTGGTTTAAACATGTCTGCAGAGACTTAAGTCTCCATCATCATTCCCCTTGCATGCATTGCATTGTAATATTTTGGTTAATTAAAGCACCACAGACACTGTTTTTCACAGGACCTTTGTCACATTCCCTGCAGAGAATGCACAATGCTTTCTTAATGAGCATTTATTCAGAGTTCTGTTTCTGATCATTGTTCAATGTGTGGTCCTAGGCCTTTTTTACTGTGCGTTATTCAAACTTTACTTAGAAGACAGTATTCTTTAACGTATTTCTGTGGCATTCATTGGTGTGCTATTTGATTATTTCATGCAACAGTTAATTTATATATATTTTGTCCTTATAACAGTGAGGATAGGCTCCCCGTTTTACAGGTGGGAAAACAAGATGATCAGGCAACAAAGGGAAATGTATACTTTAAACAGAGTCCCAAATCTGAGAAACCTGTCTTCAGTTCTTTTATGTAGATCATCTTACATGTTTACAGTGCAGCTGTTTCTATTGCAAATTTGAGTGCTTACCATTCAGACCTCCAGGAATCAAGCTGAATCTCTGATTTGAAATTCCCTGCAAAGATCATTGCTTCTTAAGCCTCTGAAGTAACTGTCTGAAAATAGCACTGTCATACTCTATAAGGATTGTGAGTATGCAAGACATAGTTGTCATTAATTTTAATAGTATTTCCTAATAGCAGAGGAATATTTGATTTCACTGCAGACTCTGAAATTTGTATTTGTTTTATATTTCTGCCCGTATCCTATGGATCTTACTTCTACCCCACTCTCCAGTTTCTAGGCCAGTACTTCTGTGTTATGTACATACAATACTGGACCGTATTACGTTATTCTTTCTTCTTATTTTGGTTCACTGCTTGAAGAGTTTGATTTTCATTAGTCATTTCCACTTTTCTTTGCTGCTTTAAGCCTCTTGAGCACCAGCTCCAGAGTTTTCTTATCAAGTAGTTTGTCTTGCATTCGTCTCTCAGTCTTCCTCATTTCTGCAGTTTAGGTAATTCACTGAAGCACAAATAAAATAATGTCTATATTATATATTTTAATACCATTCTTCCAATTAGTAATAGCATTTGCTGCAAAAGATCTGCAGCATGTCCTCAATCTGCTATGAGTTCAGTAAAGTTCAGTTCTAAATATTAGAAATTTAGTTCTTGGAATATTTTCCAGTCAACACGAAAATTTTTTAGGCCTTATATAACATTGTCAAATTTGGGAAGATATTTTAGGGGCAGCAGAAGGAGCATTACTCAACAAATGCCATCTCCTAAATGAGAAGCTTTGTAATACAACAGCTACATATAACAGAAGTAAAATTTTTTAATCTTTTTCTTACAAAGTGCTGTACTGTTCTGGATGAAACTTAGAAAAAGAGAAGAAAATTTCCTAAGACAGACAGCATTCATGTAAAATTTTTGCTCAAATATATTAACAGTTTTGAAGTGATTAGGCATAAAGAACGGCTATTCTATTGTGAAGTGTCAGTGAATTTTATCAGTAGGCAACCCTGACACTTAGCATTCACTGTTGCAGATATTCAGGGAAAAATATAACATACCTGAAATTTAGACAATAATTGAAAAACTTAGTAACTAGAAACAAAAGGAAACACTGTTTCATGCTTTGAAGGTAGAATAAACCAGGATTGTGAACGCTAAATTCTAAAATTCTAAACACATCAATTGGTGTGACGAGAGTCAGAAAATCAATTGTTCTCCGGAAAAAAAAAAAACAGATCATTAAATAATTAAATATTTTTGCTTGGAGATACACCTGGAGGTTGTCTAGGCCAGCCCCATATTCCAGGCATGGTCTGCTCACTGTAATTTGTTATAATATTTGACCATCTCTCCAAGCTGAGCAACGCAACGCAGTTGACAGCCTGTTCTTATAAGTCAAGTTCTGCGTCTCCCTGTCACGTTGGTGACAGTCCACTGCACTCATTTCTGGATGTAACTGTCTTTCTTGTGCTGGAGAAGCCTAATCTAGGCATAATATTCTAGATACAGTTGCATAAGAGCTCAACAGAGAGGGATAATTATTTCCCTCAGCCTTCTGGGTGCACTCCTTCAAGCATCCCAGTCTATAGTTGACCACTTTTGCCAGAAGTCAATGATGTTCAATTTTGTTGTCCACACTAACACCCAGATTTTTTTCTGCAAAGTTGTTTTTTATCCATTCAGCCCCAGCCTTCATAATTTCCAAAGCCATTCTATGATTCAGTGATACTATTTAATCTCAGATGGAGGACGTTGCATTTGCCTTTGTTAAATTTCAAGAGTTTCCTGACATACCATTCATGTAGGCTGTCAGGCATTCTCTGAGTAGAAGTCTGCTCTCCAAGACGGCTATTGCTCCCCCCAGCTTGCTGAGCACTTGTTCTGTTTTCTAATCCAGACAATTAATAAACTCACTAAACTGTTTTCCCTGGTGTTGACCCTTGATAGCTACTGCTATTAACTAACCACCACATGGGCTTCTCCCTGACAATCATATCCCTCTAAAACATCTTTCCATAATATGAGACATCCCACTTCTGCCTGTGACTGATACATGAGGTAATGAAGAAAAGAAGCAGAAATACGAGTGATTAAACATTACAACCTTAGCTAACAACCCAATCAGCCTAGGAGCCTGATAATTAATAAATGTTAGTTTAGTCAAGAATTTAAGTAAACACTTCACTGTGAAGCCTTCAGATTGTCCTTTGCTGTTGTGTTTAAATCATTCACCAGCAATCTTCTTGTCAAGGATGAGTAAATTTGTTAATTCTGACCAAGCCCTTTTGACAAGAAATTGTCACTTATTTCTGAAGAACCACACAGCTGTGGAATCTTGTTTCTTAAGGTCTTGTTAAGACTTGTATCTTGTGTTCTTCAGCATTCTTACACAGCATAATCCTTGTATTACTTACTTGAACAACCAGTTTATGAAATAATCCAACGCATAGTTCACAGTTTCTAGTCTCTGTATGGCAGTTACAAATCATCGATGACAGTGACCTCAAACAGAATAATCTATCTATACACATTGAAGAGATAAGAGCTCTAATAAAATGGTATTTTTGTCATATGGTATTGTTATCTGGAGTTTTCTTCACACTGGGTGTTTTAAAGATTTTAAGTATGTTACTATACTTCTTATTCCTAGGTCAAAATATAGCCTGATATAAAGCTTTCTTGTGTAAACCTTGGTAATACATAAAACTTAATAAATCCAAAGCAGAACATGATCATTTCAGCCCTTGACTGCACTTCCTACTGATTCATGCTGAATAAGACAGTGGGAGTCCTGGACATCCCAGTGTATTAATAGCCCATGTGTCAAATGCATGATGACGTAACTCTGATTGGAACCAGTTTATGTCTCTCCTTGCAGTTAGCAGATGCTACAGTTTCTAAACTAACATAAAATTCCACTTTCCAGTAGAGCAAGGACTGACCTTTTTTATCCTAGTTCTTCCTTGTGGTTTGGTGTGCTGATAAATTAATGTGCTTGTAAGTGTTGTATATATAGGGAATTGCAGTGGTAAGAAACATTCTACCTGTTCAGTAAAGATTACTGAAAATACTGTCCTGGTAGGATCCACATCATACTTTCCTCTCTTATATTTCTTAAATCTATTCATTAGTTTTAAAAGAGATGTCATAAAAAACAGATCTTGAACGATAACTGTAATTAATTCACTTTAAGTTGTGTAATATATTGCTCTGGCAAAACTTTGATTTGGCAGTGTCTTTGATTTAGTCAATGCAAGGCTAGACTGAGCCATCAGAAAATTATTGCAAAGGACTGATTATTGGATCACAATGCTAACCTAGAAACTCCCAAAAGTCTGAGCTAATATCCTTGTTCTATTACGGATTTTATCAATACTGTGCACACCTAGCTATTGTTCCATACTTGGAAAGAAAAAAGAAAAAAAAAAAAAAAGGATAATGTTGAAAGTGGTCATTCTACTTTTATTAGACAGTAAGTCTTCAGCATAAATTTTAACTATATAAATATATATATATAAAATATATATAAAATAATTATATAACTGATAAAAGCAAATAAGAAATGAAAACCTGTTGCTGTACTGTTGCTGGGATATTGTACCATTGTAATTTGAAACCTTTGTTGACAAGATGATTGATTTTCTTAGACATTGTAATGAAGTTTCACTTTTTTGTTTGGACTTAAGATCTTTGGTATTCTGCCTTTATGTGAGTTATTAGTGAAAGTCAAGACAGGAATTAGTACAAGAATTGTATGGCATGTAAAAAACTAACTAGAGAGAACAAAACAATTTGAACTGAAGGAATCAATCATCTAAAGGGAAGTTATTAGTAGTGTTCCTTAGGCATTGAGCTTCAGGCTAAATAATTATTTAGCATTAAATAACATTTTGAACAGGCAGATCAAAACGTGAACTAATAGCATATTAAAAGCAGTATCATACACGGTATTCAACTTCTTAGTTTAAAGCATGCATAATAAACTAACAGCTTCTGCTTGAGTCTCTGGTTTGGAATGACTGAAAAGAAAAATGAGAGTACATCAATAAAATTCCTTTCTCTCTACTTTGATGCTAAGGTATTATGGCAGACCATATTGAAGGTCTTGCTGAGGTTAAGGTAAACAACACCTCTGTTCTTGACAACGCAGATAGTCTTTGTAGATAGCAGTCAGGTGGTTTGGGTATGATTTTCCCTTTGTAAGCTCATCATGACTATTCCTTATCGTCTTCTTTCCTTTGTGGGCCTGAACTTCACTTGCAGGAAGATCTGCTCCGTTATTTTCCCAGGAGCTGAGATTACATGACTGGCCTGTAGTCACTCAGAGTTTATGTCTTGTTCAACATGCAATAGGCATGACATTTGCCTTTATTTTGTTCACTAGGAAACTTCTCAAAACCCTACGATTTTTCAAAGATAGTAGAATGCCTTCACAATGCCAATTCACTCTGCACCCTTGGGTGGATTTCTTCTGATACTATGGACTTGTCTGATTTCTTAAATGTCCCGAAGTACATCTTTCTCATCTGAGGACAATTCTTTGCTCCTGCAGACTGTCAGTTAGGGACACATGAAGCCGGAGGGCAGGCTTCAAAAATAAACTAGAAAATTCCACTGCAATAATCTCTTCTGATTTCTGCTTTAAAAAGTGCACGTTTAAGATGGAATTATATTTATTGTATGGAGAAACCACAGACTGTGCGTTATGCTGAATAGAAAAATCACCTACAACTTTGTTTATGCACTGTAAATCAGCAAGTAGGCTGTTGGTCATTTTTATTTGCTAATGCAGCATAAAATTATCACTAGTGATTTCTTCTGTGAGTACTTTATTTCCAAGCATTTGTATGCATTTATTCATTATAATTTTCAATTATTTTAATACAAAGCAATACTTGCATTATTTTAGCATGTAAGCATGCAACCTTCCTATTTCTGTCAATACCTGATAATTGTGCTTTGTTTTAGTAACTACTGACACCAAAGGTATAACACAAGATTATGCAAACAAAGTAAACTTTATTTCTAACTGCATCTTTCAACATAAAAAATAAAGAATGCTCTTCCAGTACAATGGTTAGATTCTCCTTTTGGTTGTGCCTCTAGGTTTATAGAATGAAAATGAAATTCATGATTCAAAAAGTGATTATAGTCTGTCACCTGCTGACCCAGCTACAAATATGTTGGTAGACATATATTGAGGTTATAACACTAGTTGTTCTGAGCAGCATTTGAAAGCAAGTCAGTTTTCCGGTTGTTAAAATCTCCAGCCTAACAGATGGGTGGAATTAAGTCAGTGTGACCACGTTGAGTGTCATGTTTCATTATCATGTTTGTTGAAATAAAAATGTTTTCTTAACATAAAATACTTTAAAGGCTGCTTCTAAATTCAGTGTTAAAATAGAAATTTCTATGTTCCCATGGACAGAGTTCTGAAAGTAATCACTTAATTCTTCCAAATTGTATTTAGTTCTAGTATCAAATTGTGCTGTCATTGCTGTTCACTAGTCTGTAGCTCCAAATGGGGATTTTGAATATATTTTCAGGTTATTTGAAGATTTTCAGATTCTCTTTATGCGGATGGCAGGCCTTTAGTTTCCCGTGGAGCTGAAAATTTTTCTTTAATCCTGTGTTAGAGTCTTCTCTATTGATACTGAGTAGCATATTAGGATACCTTGTTGTTTGACTGCCTATATTGTTACTCAGGAAGTAAAATAATCCTTGGATAATGTTATGATGAGCATCAAATTTCTACCCAGTACAATTTCATTTTAAAGAAGAGCTGAAAGAAGAGCTTTTTTGGAAATTCAATAAAGAGAATTTTGGAATATTCAATAAGGAGAATAAATAAAATACTATCAAAATTAGACATACTAAAAACTGGAGCAAAAATTATAATCAACAACACAAAGATTCAGCTATAAAGTGGAAGACCATGAAACCCAAAAGTAGCTATATAAGCACAGGAACATTTCCATAACTTAGTACAGGTTATTCTCAAAAAAATTAACATGAACTATTCCTTTACTGTAGAAAAAGTTTTAAGCATATTGAACATAAAATGTCCGTATGTGCTAAGGCTGAAAGTGAGAGAGGAAAGGGAAACATTTGGCATCCAAAAAACAATTTTATTGTTGTCATAAACAAAAACATGGAAAGTAGAAAGAATTCACAAAGATGACCTAAATTTACTAGTACAGAAATTTCTTGTAAAAATATCTATGATTAAAAAAGTAAAAAAGTAAAAAATAAATTAAGAAAGGTAAGAAATAGATTCTTCAATAAGTGAAGAGTCTTTCAAAATAAAATACTTAGAAATAGGGAAAAAATAGGAAATTTTATAAAAGCATGAAATTTGCTCCACAGTTTTGGGTTTTGTTTCAAGAAAATGCATATCCTGTAAAATTCCTGTGGAAAATTCCTACTAGGGAAATCCAAATTACATTTATCAGACTGAGTTAATATATGTAATTTTATCTGCTTTCAGCAAAACCCTCATCTTTTTACTGACGTGCTTGACAGAGCAAAATATTCTGAAGTTCTATCTGAGTTTCCTGCAAAGCTTATTTGTTTGGTGAATACTGGAAGTAACATCATCATACGTGCATCATAAGATATGTCATCAGACCTATAAAACCTATGAACTGTTTTACAGTAATATTGACTTAACCTGAAATGAAGATTTCTAGGTAGAATCAGAAAGCTGAACCTCTAGGGTTTTTTTTTTTACCTTTCCATAACAAATCTGTTTTGATTTTATGTACATAGTTCACTCCGAAAGTAAAGCCTTCTATTTATTTCCATGGAAACTACAACAGATACAAAGAGTATTACAACACTATAAAGCACTATAATAAAGCAAATTTTCAGCTACAAAACATTATTTTTCAACATAGTCACCACTATTAGCTATGCATTTTTGATAGCGATGAACAAGAGCCTGCATGCTGCACTTGTAAAAATCTGCTCCAGCAGAAGTGACCCACTGTTTCACAGCTACTATGAGAGAACTGTTGCTAGGAATATGTTGCCCATGCAGTCCATCTTTCATTGGCCTGAACAGATGGAAATCAGAAGGCACCAAAACAAGACTATGCAGAGGGTGTAGTAGGCCAGTCCAGCCAAGATTGGTAATGTGCTGCATGGTCTTCAAACTGGAGGCCTGGTAATGAGGCCTGGCATTATCCTGTTGCAAGGAAAAGGTATACTTCTCTATACCAACTCTGAAAGTTTGAGCCTTCATGTTAGTCAGCACTGTGATTTTGCAGTCAGCATTGGTGGTTTGTCCATGTTCTAGGAGATCCAGAAAGATAACTCCCTTTCCTATCCCAAAAGACAGTGTACATCACTTTACCCACTGAGAGCTGTGTCTTGAACTTTTCTCTGCTGCCACCTGTCTCATCACAACAAAATTTAATGGAATATTGGCAAGAAAGTTCAACACCTACTGCCGTATCACCAACATCATGGGCCATCATAATACAATAAGAGGCATTAATTTTGGAGCAGCCCTTGTACACTGGGGCTGAAACTAGCTCAGTAAAATGTTTAGTATGTAAAAAGATAGGTACTAAGAAATAAATGCAGTTCTACATCCATCTGCTGTTAGCACTATGTGGTGAGATCTCTTTTCACAAGTGCAGGTGCTGATTATTCATGCAGGCATACAGATAATTATTTACACAGGTGTTATGAAATCTGATGCAAGAGGGAAATTTGAATAATGATACAAACACATGATAAGTAAGTAACTTACCAGAGCTAAAAATTTATAGTTAAGACCATGGAAGATTTTGAGATACATTCAGGCCAAGGCAACGTCTCATGTTTCTCCCACTCTCCCTGCTGTTATTGTATTTAGTGTCATGAACAATGATAAAAGTGCTTTATGCAAGCTGGTAAATTCTATCCAATTCTGCAGCCCTGTTATACAGGTTTGGCTTACAAAGTCCCTTTGAAAAAATTAAAATATTAATTCAACTTCAATTATTTCAATGTACAACAAAATAAATTTCCTCTTCTAAGGATATATAACTAGTAGTAGAATATTTAATGTCAATAATAATATTGTGATTTAATTGTATTAACTACTTTTGCAGTATATTTCCTCTCTCAAAGACAAATCTAAGGCTACCTTTCAATTTCCACATTCTGTCCAGCATTACTATTTCATATTTGTATTATTAATTTCTATGTCAGCAGACATTGAAAATCCCAGTTGAACACATGATATTGCTGGCTTTGCCAGAGAAGTAAAATTTAGCAAATTCTGATCCCAAAGTCTAAGCAAGCAAGATGAGGCACACATAGGAGAACTAACCAGAGATGTATAGTGGCTTGGACTCACACTGAGAAGATCAATTGCAGAGCCAGGAGAGAAGTCCAGGCTTTTTGAGACTCATCTGCTGAGTAACACCCTTGGATAACAGTTCCCTGGAATTTAGTAGTAATCAGCATTGATTTAGTTCAGGACTATTAATTGCAAGTCAAATTATAGGGCTTGGTACTGCTTTCAGATAAATGGTGCTCAACAGGTTAGCTATATAAGGTATGTCAGTATTATCTGCTACTACACAGTAAAACATGAAATTCTGTATCTCAGCTTCAAGTACCCCAAAGTAATCCATTTAAAGATACTTACTCCACTAATGCAATTATTGTTTTGATCTTTAGCTATCAAGATTTTCAGTAGAAGTTTGTTTTGGAGTCATGGAGCATGACAAGCCTTTAAGGAGTAATCCTATTTCCAGAAGTTAAAGAAAATTAATTTCCCCAGTCAAAACTAAAGCATTCCTTCACTGGGGGAAAATAAAAACAAACCAGCTCTAAGAAGAGTAGGTTCTGCTGTAGCCTTTCTTAAATATACAAGCCTAAAGAGACTGCAAGCCAACACAGTGCAGTATTTAGGCTCTAGTATTCTACAGGTAAACTACTCCAGCATTTTCTCAGAGCAGAATGTCTGAGGTCCGCTATGCTGCATACAAAAATATAGATGTAGGAAGAATGTTCTATTTTAATAAGGAAGCACCAATATACTGAGCACAGTAGCCACAAGACTGTTAAATTTCTGGGAAAACTCTGAAGAAGGCATTGAGAGACTAACATAAGAAATTGCTTTTGAGGAAGTGCTTTGCTCTCAATAGTTTCTAAGATAGTGGCTATGAAACCAATGGGGAAAAGCTCCTTTACAGAGGTGCTGTCATTGGGAAACTATGATCTGAAGCCAGTAAAAGGAGCTTTACATGGTATATCCACGTAGGCCACAAAAAACCAAGGGATTATATCCCTTAAAAGCTAGTTTTTATCAGCATTTTTATTATACCAGAAAGTGTAGCAACCTTACTCAAGCAAAGTTAAAACATCACAAAAAGAAAATAACACTCCTAAATAAGGAGAGCTGACATACAAGATCAAGCTGACTGCAGGTATACATACCATTATGAGACTGCAGTCCAGGTAGGAACTAATGAGAATGAGAATGTCATATACATGGCTCTAGGAGTACCTAAAAACTTTTTTTATGTGCACATAACAATGAAAGCAGAAGTAATGTTAATATAGGCCACAGCGTGCCCCTGAGTGACCCAAATTTAGGGAGTTAGAGGGGATTACAGCTTTCTTCGTATCCATTTTCTTTTTAAAACTTTGAGAAACATTTAAGAAAACCTGTTTTTTTGAAGAAAACTTGAGGCCTAATCAGTATTCTTTGTGGCCGAAATTTTCTTACAAACTGCATGGAAGCCATCTTCACACTAGACAGACATTCAGTGATAATTCTCCTTCTTATCTGCTGACATAGGCTGGATTTCAACCTGAGACTTGCAGTTGCTTATTCTTCAAAAAGCAATTGCTGCCTGGTTTCCTGAATTTTGCTACTTTAAAAGTGGTTAGGTAGCTTTTGCCTTTGGCATAACTGTGGGAGGGAAGACTGTTCTGCTTTTTGTTTTCTTCTGTAAGCTAATCAAAGAAAGAAACAGCATTACTTGCTATCCAGGGAGGTAGTTATACCTTTATAATTTAGACAACATTTCTACAATTCTTCAAGTTTTTTACTTAAAAAAAAAATCTTATTTTTTAATGTTGCTAAAGCATTAACATTTTGGAAGGGAGTCTACAATATTAATGTAAATTCAACAGCATTTGCTATAGCAAGTGTTATTTGTGATGCTATCCATGAGTGCTCTGTTACAATATGCAAACAATGATATGCATTGTGAAAGGACCTTTTTAGACTTTTTCACTTCATACTTTCTGGTAATGCAGAAGGAAACCTGGAATGAAGGAGGAAACATTGAGAAGAAATTGGATTAAACTTAATGACTTTGAGACCTGAAGCTGTGCACATTTACAACACAGAATGAGTCATCTATATGTATGCTTGGCTTAATTTTCTTAATTTAATATCATTCTGAAATAGGCAACACTTTATGGCATAGCTTAATTTAACATATTTGCCTACAATTATTATACAGTTAACTGCTACTCCAATTTTTGGTTTGTAAAAGTACAGTTACCATAGAGATGTTATTTAGAACGAGATTCACTGTGAGAGATTCACAAATAGTTCTAATTTTCCAGCATATTTAAGGTCACATTAATATTTCATCAATGAACAGTCTGTACAGTAGAGAATCATGATTTAAGTGATCAGTGATGAAGTGATAATATTTTCTTCACTGGGTTGAAAAAGTATTACCTAGAAGATAATATTGAATGTTAAAGACAGACTACGTATCAGTGAAAAAAGAAAAATATTTTCTTGTTTGCATTTTCTTCATCCCTTTCAGGAAGAAGAAAGCTTTTGTATCAGTAAAAGTGGATAATTGCTATTCAAGAGTATAATTAATAACATGGGCTTCCTACACACAGCTCTGCTAAAGAATGTCACTTCAGATTCAGATTATTTAATTAATGCTCAGTGATAGTGGGGTACAGATGTGATGCCCTATGTATAGCCTTGATTTCTTACATATTCCTGAATAATGCATCTGTAATAACGATATGCCAATTTTGACTTTTTAGTAACTGCTATGATAATATGTCACCTAATTTGGACCACTTATGTGCACCAGTATCTAGTAGTGAAAAATTGCTCTTTGGTTCCATCTGTGGTTTCAGAATATAAAGTAAAAGGCTACTAGTACAATAGTCTACGGCAGTTCATAGACCTTATGGCTGAGTTTCTTACGCATGACTGCCTGGAAATGAACCATAAATAATCACGGCTTGCTGAGCTAAAAACAACACTATCAACCAAAATCCTATATCTGAATCTCCTGTCTGATCTCTTATTACTAATGCAGACAAAGAACTGGATACATAAAGCAGAGGGAAATACTTATTTTTCTCCATGGTAAAGCAGGAATATGTGGTAATTTTTTGCTGGTCAAAAGATGGTTCTAAAATATTAACTCAAAACTTGCTTAGGAAAATAAGGGACAGAGCCCAGCAGACTTGAATATTATAGAAGGCATTCTTTCTGAATAACATATATTATCAAGTACATATATAATTTTATGCTGAAGTCTTTATTTTATGGATTTACTATCCTAATTTTGCAGCTATTTATAACAAAAATACTTTGAGAGCTGTAATAAATTATTTGTGTACAATTCAATTTAGCATTTGTAGTTATATGAATTTTTAATGCTGTGTAATGTTTTGAATATTTATTGCCTATCTATTTTATGTTGAGCATATCGTTATGCCCTCTAGGATACTTTGAAGAAAACATTTTATTTGAAGTGTTATCTCCTGAAGGAACAAGCAGAAACATAGTTGTGTGCTATTACTTAAACATGTAATTGTCATCACCTCTGAGTAGACATTGCCTAGATAACCTTTCTTCCAATTAAAATCAAACTGATATCCAGCATGAATATAATTCAAGTGACTGTTGTTCTAACTACTTATGTACTTCATGCTCTTTCTTTTGATTCACAGTCACTATCGTATAGCCTTAAAATTGCAAGAACTTAATCTGTCTATATATTGATCAATTCTGAATCTGAGCCCAAAACAATAGACTTGTAGATCACATATGCCTCAGAGATTGTATGAATGGTACCATTTCTACTAATTTAGGTTTCCAGATACAAGACATTCTTCGCAATGGAGAAATATTTAATCTGCTTCATAGGCAAACTGGTCTCTATTAACTCTGTCAATTAATCTTCGTCAGACCTACAAAAACTTTCTATAGAACTCAGCTATCACACAATGATGGCATAGAAGAAACTAAAAGCTTCATAAATCTTCCATCCAAATAGAAGATTTTTTTAATGCTACCTTCTGTAATCTAAGTTCACAGCAGTGTGGAAATTTGTTATACCAAGCAAACAACAAAACAGTAACAAAAATATCCATTCAAAAATATATTTGCAAAACAACATTAGAAATAATCCTATCAACCTTACGAAAATGAGGCACCAACCTCCTTTTTTGGGATGATGAAAAAGCAAATAATATGTAACAGATGTTATTCATATTGTTTAGTACACTGCTGCAAGCTGTTCAGATGAGATTATTAGTGTGTAAATATATACAGAGCAGAATAAAAAATATTTATGATATGTGTTACAGTACCTAGTAAGATGAATAGTAGTCACCTCAAGAAGAAACAAAAATCTGTTTCAATATTCTATTCCATTTTTTGTATATGAATTAGTTTTACCATTTCTATAATGCCATAAGACATCACAGAGAATACAAAAGATTAAGTCCCAGTAGCAATTTTTTTCTTTTTGGGAGTGTGGGAGTAGCAGCAGTCAGCACTAGGAAATAAACTCTTTATAATCCACTAATTAGGAAGCTTGTTCAAGACCTCAGTAGGTTTGAATATTTATACCTGCCATCCGCTCTGCTCTCAAAAAATTCCTTAGCATCCCTAAGTTTCCATTTGGTGTGAGAAGTACCTTTTAAGCTATCTGTCACACTTAAATCTCTCATCATGAATCTTCTACAAGGTCAGATATAATCAGTTCTTTAAGAGGCATCAGATAGCTTTGGACTGAATCCCATATTCCTCTGAGTATAGCAAGCTGATAAGCCTTCACTTTTAGCAGTTACCATCAACAATTTCAAGTTTTGTTCTACAATGATAAAATTCTGCATAGTGCAATTATTTGATCCAGCTTTTGGCTCTCTTCTAATTCTGTAACTGGCATGTTGCCAAGCACATGGAAGATCCAAAAAGGCAGCCATGGATGCTGTTACTTGTTGCTGATTGCTGAGGCTCAGCAATATATTTAGATTTATATTTAGTTGTTTTTATTTTATTTCCTGCATGAAGACACTAGCCTTAGACTAAAGATTTGTTTGGTCTTGGTAATAGCTTTTAAAATGGTTCCATTCTGTATACTGACAAAGATTTCATTTATCCTGATAAAACCAGTTTTACATAGAATCATAGAATGGCCTGGGTTGAAAAGGACCTCAAAGATCATCTAGTTTCAACCCCCCTGCCACGGGCAGGGTCGCCAGCTACTAGACCAGGCTTCCCAGAGCCACATCCAGCCTTGCCTTGAATGCTTCCAGGGATGGGGCATCCTCACCATCTCTGGGTAACCTGTGTGACACCACCCTCTGACTGAAAAACTTCCTCCTAATATCTAACCTAAATCTCCCCTGTTTTAGTTTAAAACCATTCCCCCTTGTCCTATCACTATCAACCCCTGTAAATAGTCATTCCCCCTCTGGTTTATATGCTCCTTTCAAGTACTGCAAGACCACAACGAGGTCTCCCCAGAGCCTTCTCTTCTCCAAGCTAAACAAGCTCACTTCCCTCAACGTTTCTTCATAGGAAAGGTGCTGCAGCCCTCTGATCATCTTAGTGGCCCTCCTCTGGACCCGTGGAAGCTCTGCATCTTTCTTGTGCTGGGGGCCCTAGGCCTGGACGCAGTACTCCATCACAGATAGATGCTGAGGGAAGACATTAGAATGAACTTTTCTGATATTTTCTTTGCTACAAAGATTTTTAGTGGTAATATTGTTTCTCCTTCAGCCCTAAAATATTGACATCAGTAGAAAAAAAAACTAAACAAACTTTTATTCATTTAAATGACTGAAAATTTGTATATCCTCCTGAAAGGAGAGACAAGGTGACTTCCTCTTTTAATTATTGCTTTGGTCTACCACTTTCTCAGCATCACTTCTACAATCCTTTCTCCTTTAATTTACTCTGTTACTCTCAACTATTTGCCATAAAGCTTTTCAGAGTCATTTTATGTGCTTAGCTCTTGCTAAATTCAGGGTTAAATGTTGTGGAAAGTATGGGTCTTCCTAAGTACTGGGGAGAAGAATCTGTCTTGAAGGGACATGAAGTAAAAATAGTTGTTATTGTGTCTTCTTTTTCATATTTTATTGTAACAAACCTATTAATTTTCTCTTTCTAAACTGTACTAGTTGTCTCATCAGAAATACTAACCAGGGAGACATAGCTGAGGAAGTCACTGTGTCTCATTTTCCCATGTAGTAAGAAACATATTAGAAGTTGCTGTGGAAAGTCAGTGATTGTATCTCATAAACTGTAATTTTAGCAAATTTCACTATGCAAAAGAGTTATTTTTTTCCCCCTTTTTAATGCCTATTCTGAGTAGATGCATTTGCATATCAGACACTTTAAGTGAAACAAGTCTGTTCATAAGGTTGGCACAAGGACCACAAAGAGTCATTAGAGCTGAAAACTTGGCTACACAATAGCCACAAAATGGCAAGGAACATTTTCAACTCGTGTAATGACAATCTTTGTTAAGGAATCATCTACTCATCATCCTGACTTACACAATATTGTATCAGGAGTACATGCTGTATTTACCCATCAATAAGTAATGGCTTGGAGAAGGTAGGGAGAGAAAAGATATTTTCCAGTTGTGAACTTATTCTAGTCTTCCTTTTGCTCTTACTTAAAGCCATTATTATCTTTTATAGTATCACTCCTGTCATTTTACATATGAAAGATGGGATCTGAGATTCAGCAAGTAGCTCCATGGTTGTTCAAGCCCTTCTCCTCTTGGCTCAATTACCCACACAATTTGTGTTTCACACACATAGGACAAACATTACAGTGTCTGACTTTATGTCAGTTAGGGCAATTGTAGAATACACACGGGTCTACATCACAGAAAGTGGGAATTACACTATCAGGTTAGAATGATGCAGTCAAATTCTACTCCAGTGGCTCTTTAGTACTGCTGGGTATTTTTATTATCTTACCATTCCTAAGTATAATTTACTAAAAGAGGAAGCTAATACTGTGACTTGCATAGGTAGCATTTTATCCCTTTAACCTTAAAAGGTATCTGAATTTGTAACTGAGTGGGTCTTTGCTAATATTTTTTTCTTGTTTGTAAGAGTTTGCGTGCTGTTTTTATAATGTTTTCATTGATGTCAAGACCTTAGTATAAAAACAAGACTGGCACTGTACTAATTTACCCCATGGTCTCCTGTGTATCCCTTTGCTTCTCTCCTCGAGTAACTGGCGTAGCTGCAGGACTGTTTACTCCACGGCTTATTTCCCCTTTATCTTTGATGTCCCAGGATGTCAAAGGCTGTGAATTTAATATTGATTTTATAAAGTACTTTTACTGTAACATGTCAGTTAGGATTAGCCTCAACCTTGAGTAAGCTTATGCACTGAGCTGGATTTGCACGCAATGTGGCTCTCCAGCTCTCAGACTCTTTTCCCGAGCGAATGCTTTATTTATAAGAGTGACAGTGTGCTGTGAAAGCAGGGACAGCACACAGCCCCCAGCTATCTCTGTGTCTTGTATACACAGCATCAGTGCCCTGTGTATACATTAGGCTTGAAAATGTAAGTGGATCAGAGAGACGTATCATTTGCTGGTATGTAAACAGACAGATGAGTTTATAGATCGCATTAAACCCCAGTGGCTGTAACTTGTGGAAGAGTCTTCCTGGAGTCCCATCCCCCATCTTACTCCTCCTTTCTCCTCCTTATACATCAACACTAACACCACAAGCTGGACTCACCTCCTTTAGGGAGTAAATAAAGGCATTCTTCCAAAGGAAGAGGCATGTCTGAAGGATATTCTTGCCTTGATCTAGGTCCCTTAGCCTTTTCCTGCTCCTTTGAAATGGCAGGCGCTGCTGACGAAATGTATTAATCCACAGATTAATCTGCGAAGTCCTTTCATAACTCAGTATTGATCCTTCACTCAATTCCAACAAAGGTGAAAAGTTTTTCTTGATTCCTCCCTTTTTTCTCTCTTTTTTCTCCTTCTTTTATCTTATGCATTTGGGAAAAAAAAAGAAAAACACAGTTGCCATATTTTATGTCTAAAACAGGAAGGTAAGGTTTCTCCAAAGAGTAATAATGCTGAAGCTTGGATCTGCACTCTCAGGGGGGCAGTCACCAATTTTCTTGTGTTTTTGAGCAAGTCATGCCAACTGATTACACACTGTTAATGAAAGATTAACTATTTAATGCATTAGCTTTTTGTAGCCACATGGAACAGCTGTGCACTTGGGCTATGTCTGCCCCATTCATAGCATGTTTAATTTTCTCATAGCTCCCCAGTTGCTCTGAGCTCACTTTCTTCCTCAGCTGGGACTTGAGCAAGGTTAGGTCTTCTGAGCATGTTGAAAATATTTCTTGTTTGGTTCATTAATAATTCCACAAGCCTTGACTTTGTAGCCTATCTACACTTATGGCAATACATAAATAATAAAAAAGTTATAACTCTTTATGTACTGCATATATTGTTGATTATAAAACAAGACTCCTGCAGCTGCATTGTCTTTCCATTCAGTGTTTCCCTGCTTAAATATGTATAACAGAGTTTTGTTTAACAGAAGATTGGCCACTCCAATATAAAACTTCCAGGAGTTGATAAGGATTTTGCTGGGATGCAGTAACTGACAAAGAAAGAAGGAATGTTACTATTTATCTTATTTTTCTGTGTTTCATATAATGTGACAGATCAGCTATAGAGCAACATCCGTGGTTTCAGTTGTTGCAGGGAACAAACTGGAATCATAAAACTGAAAGTTGATTTCATGTGCATACAGACATGTACGCCGATACCCTCAGCGCTCCCCACTTATGCAAGAAATGGAAGTGCATTTCTGGTAAAATTTGGCAAGCATCGCTTAGGTAACAAAATCAAGGTCACATAATTTCTCTCATGAATTCACACAAACTGATAACAGACTAAAAATCTACAAATCTAATTCCAGAATGCTGTTTCAAAAGTTAGTAAGATTTTACTTAGACGTCCATTCTCACATGTCTTATCCATGGGAGGGACATTAAGTGGAAATAGCCTCAGTCTTTTAGATATTTCTCTCCAGGGTAAAAACACAATAATATTCCCAATGTTATGTTAAAGAGAAGATTTCCACACTGGATGTCAGAGGATAACATTTTGGACATATATTAACTAAAAAATCAGATGAAGTTTCTGAAGCATTTTGAGAATAGTCTGCCAGTACTGCTGATGTTATGGTAAGCCCATTAATATTTGATATACCTGAAAACATAACATCTTCTGCTTCTTTTGCATTAGGTATAGCAAGTATTATCTCTGTTTTATGTAGAACTTAAAAATTACTTTATGTCTGTCTACACCATATGATGTGATTATTTTACAGGTAATATAATGAATAGAAATATTATTTTCAAAGATTTATGACTATATTTAATGAAGTATGTGTGAGTAAACCAGGATAATGCATCAATCTGCAGCAAAAGATTGGAGAAAATTTCACTCTGCTTTTATGAAATTCATGCATACAAGCTAGGTTGAAATATTAGTGAGGGTTTTCTTAGAACTTAATAAAAATCAATGAAATGAAATTCCAAATTTTGTAATTAATTTTTGTATTGCTAAATGTAAAGATCACAATTAGTACGTGGTAATAAAATTTTAGTTAACATCAAACTAACATTTTTCTAACAAAAAGAATCCGTCATGTTGCTTCCAAATTTTCTCTGAACAATATGTTAACTGTGACACATCAGAAATGCTGAGTTTTTGCCTCACTCCTGGAAACAAATCCATGCATGTATGTAAATCTATTCCTAGGATATTTTTTTATGAGTATCATTCATATCTATATGTATAGATACAGATAATTTCATCAAAGCATATACTCAGAGAATGTTTATTGGATGTGGTTTTACAGATGGTTGTCTGTTTTCGTTGCTTTTGTATGCTAAAAAGACACAAGGAATCAAAAAAATCTTTCACATATTGCAGCTCAAGCTCTAAACTGAAATTGTAAATGGGGACTCTTCTGTCACAGACCAATCAAAGGCTGCCAAACTGTGAGCAGACTTCTCTGGCTTTGTGTATCAAGTTTAAAAAAAAAAAGACACATTAATTTCATAGCCCATTTATAAAATACAGAAATGTTAGTGCTGCTTCATACAGCAGCAGGAGGCACAGAAAGACTAATGTTTCCTAATATCACTCAAACATTCCATGGTACAGTCAAGAATTTTATGAAGGTCTCCTGAATTCCCATTCACAGCAAGCTGCTTTGCTTTCATCCAATAAATCCTGACTGCCAGAGGCTATTGCAGGGTGGCCTAAATTAAGGGAAGCCTGAAGTAGTTTTGATTTGTGCCATAAGGTCAAAGCACTCTCTATTACTTTGTTAGAGCTTTGTTAGTACAGTGGTGGCAGGGTCACTTCTATTGTTTATTCTCGTTGCTCAAGTGAGCACAGCCTAGTGAGTCCTAAACACTGGACACTCACATGGTCAGATTTATTTGCCACTAGAAAGTCTTTAACAGCAGTTTATGCTAACAAAGTTCAGTCTAAGGTTGCTCATGAATTCTGTGGTATATGAATGCTCATAGCACGTTTCCACCATAATGTTGAATATCTATATTTTTTAAAGAAAAATGGTGAATACTCAGTAGTTTATTCAATTTAAAAGGATTTATTCTCTGAGGAACAGTACTTCCAAAGTGGTGGTAGGGATGTGAATGCTTGTAAACAGCAAATACTGAGATATATATGGATAGTTAATTTGAACTGCTGCTTAAAATTTGAACATACGCTTTTTTCACAGTCTTTAGAAATATTTGACTGACTCCACCTATATATATTGTAATAACACACACAGATGCATTTCAGTGTATACATATAATGTCAGCTTTTGTATATTTGTGCATTTACCCTTTAAATCCTGAATTGGCATTGTCATACCTGCCATGGTATTGATTTTAGTTTAGATAAATTTGATCACCACATCTACTTCAGAAGTACTATTGCTGTATAGTTCAGCTGTAATGCTATCTTTTTCCACTGGGCACAATTCTTGAGTGTCAGCTCTGACTTCAGCATTCTTATCACTTAACAATGCACTTGAGGATGGATGAGAAGGAAGGCTAGGAACTAAGAAGGAAAACTTATCTCCATTCTTCACAAAAAGAAACCAGTCAAGCATTTTTCCTCATGTTTCAATGAATCAGGTCTAGAAATATAGACATAAAAGCATTGTCATGCTCTGTAAGTTTAGCGTACTAAGTTTCAAAAACGAGCATGTATATGTATCAACTACATGTTTGCATTGTGGCTACCTCTCAATTTTAAGAATTACTCCTAAAGTATCATGCCACTCTCATCTCAGATCTGTTGGGCCATTGTCAGCCTGTAGAGGTTCTGCTTTGAGTGACGGTAGTTGCTGTTCTTGCATCCTCAGCATCTGTGGATTTAACATTTTCCCCTCTACTTTTCAGAGATACTCACACAAAAACCCATCTCTCTATTTCCTCACTTCTTTCTTTATTAGTGGATTTTCAATCTGTTTAGACTGCAGTTTTCTCTAATCTAATCTAATCCTCATTGGTACTAATTCTTATTTGAATCAAGGTAATACCGCATAGCTTTGCTAGCTTAAGAGAACCTAAAAACAAAGGCCATAACCCAAAAGTCTGCATTTACTACAGGAGACTATGTGAGTGCAATCTTACTTTTCAGATAAAAGTCTTGATAGTCAGCATTCGTTATTTTAGTAATTGAATTGTTCTTTTGTTCTTGTGCCATTATTACTATATCTTCTGTCTGAAATTGCTTCCTTCAGTTTTGTAATTTAATGTGTACATTTGATCTTGGTGGAACTTTGTCCTACTTCATAGGAATATGTTAAGATAATATTTAAATACATTCTAACTGCAGTTCCACTGAAAATTTTGCACAAAATATCTTGTCAAAACTGACCCCTTATGACAGAACTTGCAGGACAAGCACTCATCCCATGCCACAGTGGAATAAGCAGCTGAGTTCTTCAAAGAACAGTTGTTGGTAGAACAGAATCTGGTATAGATATCTCAAGAGTGTGGTCCTCTATTTCAATATAGCAATTACTATTTTGTTAAATTTTTTGGTTGCATTGAAAATTTAGCTGTATAAAACTGTGCATCCTGTGTCAGTGGAGACACAGCTGTACTAAACTGCAACAAAGGCAACTGACCAGAACACAGGAACTTTGGGAAATCTCTTTTCAGCACAAAGGCAGATATCAAAACCACAGAATCACACAGAATCACAGAATCATTGGAGTTTGCAAGGGACCTTTGGGAATCAAGTCCAACCTCTCTGCTAAATAAAGCAGGTTCTCTACAGTAGGTTGGCTATATGTACCTAATATTGCCTGAGATTCTTCATGTCAGCAAAACTGCTACCTTGGACTTCTGGAGGACAGACTTTGAACTGTTCAGGACACTGGTAGGGGTGGTCCCTTGGGAGTCAATCCTGAAGGGCAAAGGCTTAATGCTTCTCAAGAAGGAAGTCTTACAGGTACAGGAGCAGGCTGTTCCCATATGCCATAAGCCTGCGGGGAGGAAAACCACCATGGCTGAATAGGGAACTTTTGCTGAGGCTTCAGGAGTTTAGCTCCTGTGGAAGATGGGACAGGCAACTCAAGGAGGGTACAGTGAAGTTGCTATCATATGCAGGGAGAAAATCTGGAAGGCTAAAGCCCAGTATGAGCTCAACCTGGCCACTGTGGCAAAGGACAACAAAGAATGTTTTTACAAATATATAAATATTAAGAAGAGGGCCAAGGAGAATTTCCATTTTTTACTGAATGAGGCAAGGAACATGACCACTGAGGATACGGATAAGGCTGAGGTTCTTCATGTCTTCTTTATGTCTGTCTTAAGACAAGTTATCCTTGGGGTACTTAGCCTCCTGACCTGGAACTCTGGGGTGAGGAGCAGAATAAACCCCCCACAGTTCAGGTGAAAAGGTTTAGAGACCTGCTTCTCCACCTGGATTGCTACAAGTCCATGCGGCTGGATGGGATCCACCCAAAAGTGCAGAGGGAGCTGGCAGACATGATTGACAAGCCACTTTCCACCATCTATCATTTGTCTATTTACCATCACTCTTCCACCCTTGTCCATGGGATCTGACAAGATCCATCCATGGATTCTCAGGGAACCGACAGATGAAACTGCCAAACTGCTATTCATCATATTTGAAACATCATGGCAGTTTGGAGAAGTTCCCACTGATTGGAAACATAACCCCCATTTTCAGGAAGGGAAAAAGGAAGATGCAAGGAACTACAGGTGAGTCAATCTCAACTCTGTTCCTGGCAAGATCATGGAGCAGATCCTCCTGAAGGCCCTACTAAGGCACGTGGAAAATAAAGATAAGGTGATTTGTGGTAAACAGCATGGCTTCACCAAGGGCAAGTCATGCCTAACAAATGTGGTGGCCTTTTTTGCTGGAATTACAGCATCAATGGATAAAGGAAGAGCAACCAGCGTCATCTACCTGGACTTGTGCAAAGCATTTGACACTGTCCTGCATGACATCTTGGTTGCCAAATCGGAGAAAAATAGATATGGGATCAAGTGCACTCTCAGCAAGTTTGCAGACGACACCAAGCTGAGTTGGGCAGTAGACATGCTGGAGGGAAGGGATGCCATCCAGAGGGACCTGGACAGGCTTGAGAGGTGAGCCCATGCCAACCCCATGGAGTTCAACAAGGCCAAGTGTAAGATCCTTCACCTGGGTCAGGACAATACCAAGAGCAGATACAGACGGAGTGGAGAATGGCTTAAGAATTGCCCTGAGGAAAAGGATTTGGGGATGTTTGTTGAAAGATTCAACATGACACAGCAATATGGGCTTTCAGCCCAGAAGGCCAACTATCCTGGATTGCATCAAGAGAAGTTTGACCAGCAGGTCAAGGGAGGTGATTCTGCCCCTCTACTCTGCTCTCATGAGATTCTACCTGGAGTACTGCATCCAGTTCTGGGGTTCTCAACATAAGAAGGACATCAAACTGTTGGAGCAGGTCCAGAGGAGGGCCACAAAGATGATCAGAGGGCTGGAGTACCTCCTCTATGGGGACAGGCTAAGAGTTGGGGCTCTTCAGCCAGGAAAAGAGAAGGCTCCAGGGGGACATTATAGTGGCCTTCCAGTACCTGAAGCGGGCTTACAGGAAAGTTGGGGAGGGACTTTTTATAGGGCATGTAGCAACAGGATGAGGGAAAATGGTTTTAAACTGGAAGAGGGTAGATTTAGACTAGATATTAGGAAGAAATTCTTTACTGTGAGAGTGGTAAGACACTGGAACAAGTTGCCCAGTGAGGCTGTGAATGCCTCCTCCCTGGAAGCATTCAAGGTCAGGCTGGATGGGGCTTTGAGCAACCTGGTCTAGTGGGAAGTGTCCCTGCCTATAGCAGGGGGGTTGGAACTAAATGATCTTAAGGGTCCCTTCCAACTCAAACCATTCTATGATTCTGTGATCAGTGATCCTGGTGAGTGGGAGAGGTCCCAGATGACTAGAGACTTGCTAGTACGACTCCTATCTGTAAGAAGTGCCGTAAGGAGGATCCAGGGAATTACAGGCCTTTCAGTATGACCTTTTTTTCTCATGAAAGAGTAAAATTCAGACTAAAATCTGAATAAGAAGTAAGACAAGAATGATATTGAAACACCTCTGAAAATGTAGATGGAGCATTATTTTCAGATCCCTTTGATTCCCTCACATGTTTTCTAGCCAAGTTTCATTTGGTTACTCCAATCTTCTTGGCTTTGTACACCATGCTAAAATTAGCTGCATCCTTGAAAGCCTTATTAAATGTCATTGGATATATTCAAGAACTTACATGTTTTGGTGTTTTGCCTTGTTTTGAGCAGCATAACTTAATCAACGGTCATGTAACAACATCCAAGACATGTACAATAATAGCCTTGTGTTCAATTTTTCATTAATTGAAATGGATCTTGTGATGACTTCCATTTCACTTGTATTAATTTCACTTTTTTTTCTATGAACAAGCTTAGAAATATATTTTAATTAGCAATGAAATGTTGTATATAATTATATCAAGCATCATCAAACCTCACATGATGATGATAAATTTTAGTTTTATACTCATTTTGGAGCCTCTCCTATTTATATCGTTATATTTTTCAGGGCTTGGAAGGCTAACCCCATGATCTAGTTTAAAAAGATGCAAGTTAGGATTATAGCCAAAGTATATTCCATATCAGGAAATGTATTACTGAGTGTTATGATAATGGCTTCTTTAATGCTTTGACAAATAAACACAATATTCTACTTTCATTCTCATAAATCAGTTGGAAATTGTTGTATACTAACAAATGTTGAAGCCTTAAGTTTTTTTTGTGAAGAAAAATCACTGTATACTGTTCAGAAATCCAACGTGTTTTTTCACATTCTGTGTCTCGGCTTCAGCTGAAAGATAATAACCCTTGGAGTTACAAAGAAATAAATATTATTCAACTTTTTCAGATGCTTCCATAATTTCTCAAAGTCTTTCCAACTTATTAGTCTCTTTCACTGTAAAGTAAGGCTGAATAGTAAAGCCTCATTTATTTTGAAAATACTGACTCAGTAGATGTGTGGCATGGTTTTTTTTTGGCTGCAGTTTTTTAAAGACTTCTGAGGGTCACTCTTCACATTTTTACTGTTTAATCCAATTTCTACTGTAAAAGTATTCCTTCTGGGTAGCTGTGTTTCTCAAGAGCTAAAAACTGCACACTTTTGTTACAATCATTATACATCAGAGGTTCCAGGAACAAACCATTAGGCAGTTGTGACTGGATTGTTACCACTGAGAGCCAGAAAGTCCTTATGGCAAACAGGATTGACAGAACACTGCAATAATAGCCTTACAATGGCTCTCCGTTGTTGAAAATATTTGGTATAGCAGCGGGGCAACCTATGTCAGCCTTCAGAAGCTATCCAGCAGAGCTGTGTTTTACTTCAGTCTTTTTTCATGGGGAAGCAACCTCCTTATTTTGGGAAAATTATGCTTGTGTAGGAAATGATCATTGTTAAAGATAAAAGCAAAATTGTGTGATTTAATTAGCAGCCAGGCCTAAAAGAAAAGTGCTGACAGATAAGTCTGTGGAGAAGTTTATACAACTACTAAACATTTAAAGCTTAAATATAGTTACATGAAACATTTTGCACTACTTTTTTTAACTGCGTTATTCATAAAACATATTATATAAGACTTCATGCTCCAAAGAAAATGCACGTAGTTGCTAAAAGACGTCGTTTTACAAACTGCTTTTGCTTCTCATGCTGGCACTTCTTCTAAAGCTCATTGAAACAAATTTGAAATCTCTGTCATTGATGTGTTTAAGACTATTTTCATTAAATAAAAAAAAAAGTAATCCTATATAATAATACCACGTGCTCTCTGCCTCTATAGAGTAAAAAAAACCTGTAAAATTTTAACACAAGCCTCTGCCTGACTGTATTAAAAGTGTTTGGCCATCTTTTAATCAGGTTAGTATTATATATAGATAATATTGAAATCACTTATTTCTTAGGCAGTCATAACACCTCAGCAGTTATATTCACAGTCCACACTACAGTAACAGATGTGATACTTAAATGGACAGACACAACAATTCATTGTAATAATGAATTAAATCTTTTTCTTAGAATAATAATAGGGTTACTAATTCTCTGCTGTTAATTATACTTCACGTTAATAAGATCATATACAAATACCCTTTCAGGCAATTCATAGTAAATATACCAAGCTACAGTTCCACTTCGGGATGCCTAATAAGCCAAAAGTATCTGGCATCAGTATTTCCAGAAGCAGACAGAAAAAAGTTCCTGCAAAGGAACAGCTGCTGGTAAAGAAGAAAAATCTGAAGGTGGTAATACTT
The DNA here is from genome assembly GCA_016647715.1 of Pavo muticus. Taxonomy (NCBI): domain Eukaryota; kingdom Metazoa; phylum Chordata; class Aves; order Galliformes; family Phasianidae; genus Pavo; species Pavo muticus. Next base: position 380,226 of record JACDJE010000299.1, read on the forward strand.
AGAAATAATTGAAAGAGGCTTGCTTTGTGTTTTTTTCCTATACAAATGTACTTCTCAGAGTGCTGAAGTATTTTGTTCAACAATGAGCAGAAGAATGATAATACTGATGTATCTCTCATTCATGTCACTTTCCCTAGCTTAGTCAGTAAAAATTGCTTCTTGATTTTATGCCATTCTGCCCTGTTACTCCCCTGCATAACACATCAAATACTTCTTCTGAAATTGTTTTAACTACTTTTTGTAACTTCTCCCTCTAGATCACCTCCCAGATTTTTAATGTCTGATATAAGCCAAATCCTACAAAGTTCCAGTTCTTTTACTCGTCACGTTCTTTCTGTTTCTCATCACTGTCATAGTAATGAGTCTGCACAAGAGGGTGTCAAGGTTCTTTTCACAAAAGTAAATGGAAGCATAGACTAAATTCTTATTTTTATTAGTATACAAAGACATTTTCAGTTTCATCCATTTCTTGATGTCTATACCTTTTGCAATCTCAGCACAATAAAGTAGGTCTTGTTATATTTGGCATAAGAAGTGTTACGCATCCATGCATTCAGTAGCTTACACATGATACAATATGACACTGTGCTAATTGTAAGTCATACATAAAACTTTTTTATCTGAGGATTATTTCTGAGGTGGTTTTAGGGTATTTCACTTTAAACTTCTATGAGTTTAAGCCTAAGATAAAAAGTCAAAGGGGGGATTTGAATCAAAAGGAAATATTATCACTATAACACTAAGTGAAAAGGCAAAAAGTAAATTAATATTTTACTTCTACCTCTATTTTATAGAAAATTCTTATCACAAGAATATAGCAAAAAGAGGGCTTTGCCTCCTTACTGAAAACTGCTTTTGGACTAAGAAGAATATACTGAATGGGTTAACCAGAAAAAAAAGAACTGCTTTATAATACCTGCCATCTATGATTATTATAATCTTGCAGACAAATATAATTACAGTGTGTGATGTCTGTTTATGTCTGTGAAAGCTTTGATTGTGTAGCCTTGTCTGTATTACACTGCAAAACAGCATAAACAATTACACTGTATAGTAAGTCTAATCCAGTGCTAATGCCCTGAGCTATGGGTGTCACTTCAAATTGCAAGGATTTATGTGATATTTATATCTGCCTTTTTCAGGTGAATTTGATCACAATGCACTTAGTGTTTTACTAATTTGCAGAATCTAGAAGCTGATTAACAGACTGCAGAAATAAGTGGAATTACTTGAATATGAGCACATACAACAAAGTAACAATTACTCTAGAGTTTCATTATCTGATACAGAAATGAAAAGAGATGTTGCAGAATCTTTGTAATTATTAAAATATTAAGATAGGGTCAGTTAAATTTTAAAAACATAGTTGATCATAACATTTTATCAATGCGCATGTTCCATTCAAAACATCTCTATCTCATGCTTGAAAAATTCTGAGCATGTGAAGGCAACAACCAGAAACAAGTGAGCGCTGTACTTTATTTATATTTACAAAAATAAAAACTTTAATTTATATGAGCATTAGATAAGAAATGGACAGACAGAACTGAGCACAACTTTCATAGGCAGCTAATGCCTTTTCTCAGCTTGAGATTAAATTGATCTCTAATCTATAGGTAACTGATTGAATAACCAAAGGTTTACAGAGAGACAACGAGGAGGCTTTAGAATATGTGTTTGATGCATATGTGGGGTGACTAAAGTAAATAAGAATACAAATGCTCATCCTAGTGAGTTATAAGTATCTCTCGCAGTAGTGCCCAGATCGTAAATTTCTTTGTTTTCCCCCTTCTAGCAGTAATCAGGGTATAGTAAAGAATAAACAAGAGGAGTCTGGTGTCACAGCCTCCTCCTGGGGTTTTGGATGCCTGGGCATAGAGCCAGCAGTGGCAGTGCAGCTGTGTGGCCTTGAATTGGTGAGCTGTTTGAGAAAGAGCTGTGAGAAGCATTAGCAGGGGCTGACCCCTTTCACTCGGGAGCTGCATTAAAGCTGGGCAATTGCCCTTGGTCCTAGCTTGGCCACGTACCTCACTGATGTGACCCTCCTTGACCCCACACCTGCCTCAATGCTTATGGACTTTTGTATTCTGTCCCAATATGTTAACTGACTGTCCCCAGATGTGCACTGCTCTCCTTGTTCTCCTACCATGCAACTGTGCCACTTGTCATCCAGGACATTGTTCCTGCAGCCCTGCTGCCTCAGCTCCTGGCTCGGCCCCCCAGCAAAACAGCCTGCTATTGCAGCTTTGTCTCTGTTAGAGCCAAACATGAACACAGTTTGATTGCTGCTAGAAGGAAGAAAGCATCTGACAAGGGTGATGTATGTGTTTTGCTCCACTCTCTTCAGGATTACTTTTAAATTTGGGTGAAACACAAGGATTTCTTCCTAATGTGCATTTCTTCCGTGTCACTAGAAATTTTGCTGTCCCATGAGTGGAGGAGTCAATAACTGGAACATCTAATGAGAATACTGATAACTCTGATGTCTCATCCTTCTGATATGTAATATTTTAATCTTGTTCAAATGTATTTAGTTTGGAAGTAAATATGTAGGATCGAGCCTTTGAGTGCCAATAATAGAGTTATCTCTCTAAGACACTATACTGTCAGCGAAGATACATTCTTTACATTGTGAATGTAAATCAGAGCAGGTTAAGGTTACATTGGCATAGAATGCACAGTGGCTGGATTATTTCTATATAAGAAATATATATATTATTTTAATATATCTATATATCAGCAACTGAAGGAACTGCAGCAACTGAAGGAACTGGGGCTGTTTAGTCTGGGGAAAAGGAGGCTGAGGGGAGACCTTACTTCTCTCTTCCAATATCTCTTCCAATATCTGAAAGGTATTTCAGTGCGGGTTTGGTCTCTTCTCACTGGTGACAGGTGACAGGACAAGGGGAAATGGCCTCAAGTTGCGCCAGTGTAAGTTTAGGTTGGGTACCAGGAAAAACTTCTTTACAGAAAGGGTTGTGAAGCACTGGGTCACCATCCCTGAATGTGTTTAAAAACTGTTTGGATGTGGTGCTCAGGGACATGATTTAGCGGAGGGTTGTTAGAGTTAGGGTAGTATGGTTAGGTTATGGTTGGACTCGATGATCTTTAAGGTCTTTTCCAACCTGAGCAATTCTATGATTCTATGATTCTAAGTCTAGCCTACGATCACATAACTACTATAATGAAGGATGAACATCTCCATTCATCCTCTTTAGGTTCCAGTTTGCTCCATGTATATAGAAATGCATTTAAGCATTTGTATTAAGGCACACTTTGGCACAGACACTCAAACACACTTTAATATATGTATTTTTTTTTTAAATAACATGTTAATTTTCATATTTTTTTAAATGAAACTGAATTCACATTAGTAGTCTTTCATTTTTTATTCATCAATCATAATAGAAAGCAAAAAACAAAACAGATACATACCTATGTCATGAAACAATACAAATGCTATAATCCAGTTTTCATCTCCTTCTTAAGGAAACAAAATCATTTATTTCCTCTTTAATTGTCTGTTACAGGACTGACCATGGCTTCCCAAGACCCTGTGAATTTCTAACTAATTGATTAAATGGTATTTATGTTTATATTGGTTTTAGTTAAGTTAAATTAGCCGGTAAAATTAAAGAGAGCAAAAATGTTTTTTTGAAAGTGAAGAATGCCAAATTCAGGAATGTATGCAATTTTAAAAGCAATCTTCCTAACTGAAACCAGAAATAGCAGACATATAGCAAGATAAATAAAAGAAATATATATGCATCTATTCCTGAATTAATTAAACCATTATTTTGAAAAGCTTTTCATTAAACACTTGAGGATTTCAAAAAGGAAAATAGATTTTAAGTACAGGGCTGTTCTTTTTTTGCGTTCTTAAACATCTGAATCTGTTCTGCATTTTAACAAGTCAGGAAGAAAGCAAACTACTTGTGTTCTTTTCCAACATAGTGCAAGTTTGCACTTTCTGGATGAGGACAGCAGATGGTTAGCACATACCATGTGCACACCTGAATTCCTTCATAGTGAGCAAGATGGTGTTGTTGCAGCATAATAATTTCAACAAATACTACCCAAATGTTCAAAATACCTTCCAGCCAAGATCATAAGATTCTACTGTTTGTTTCTGTTCATACATGTGAGCCTGTGTGCTTATATCTTAACTCATAAGAAAACATGGATAGCTCAATGCCCAGAGGATCACTGCTGTTTATTTTTTAATACCAGAGCAGAGATTTAGCTTCTAGCTGGAAGGGTGTGCTTTTGCCTAGAACCGAGAAATGCAGTCTAGTAGTATGGTATATGAGTCCTCACTTTATCTCTATTGCTTGTTAAAAGAGTTTTGATGCAACTTTTCTGCTAGAGTTAAGTAGGTCAGGTCTGAGTTAGACCAAGTAAGTAATGGGCCTCAGTAGAAGCTCCCTTTAAACAATTACCAGCCATGGCATTGCATTTTGAATGATGTACAATAGTGTAAACTTTTGACTATGATAGGATATGCAAGATGCTACTTGAACGCAAAAATATGTAACAAATATAATATGCCTTTCTCCACATTTAAAATGACTTATTCTTTTCTACTGTCACTTCGTGATACTTATGCAAAGATACACATTTATACTAAAATTGAAGACACTGGTGTTTCACCACAAAATAAAAAAGCTCACCTTTCTACAAATCATAAAAATTGCCTTAGTCTGAAAATCTAAGATAAAACATTTTCTTTTAATTAAAAAAGAAGAATTTCCTTAGTGATTATGTTAGACTGAAAAATGGCAAGTAGAACAAGGTATAAGCATATATCAGTAAGCAAAATTTTAAAACTGTTCATAATAAAGAGAAAAAAAAAATTCAAATAAACATTCCATCTTTTCAATATGAAGCTGACCTACCATTATTTATTCCTGAGTCATACACAGAAATGTTGCTGTGCAGTGGACCATAATAGCATGAAAGTCTGACCACTGCAGATTTATAGGATCCCAGTAGGATTTTCTTTCTAAATATAAGCTATATGGTATATGCACAAGCAGAGTCTTAAAACAGTATTAATGTCTTAATATCAGCGTTGCCAAGAAAGCATTGATACTTTGAACGACTGCTGTTGCTGTCCAATTCTGTCATTTCAAAACTTGAATGAAATCTAAGTGTCTCAATGCAAGCGTGCATTAAACTCTTTTTAAATGACACACTAAATATGTGATAAATGAATAAATAATTTTGAAGTTATTGGCGTGTTATCTGAAAAGATACAACTTCTTAACAAGCTTTCTTAAACACTTTAATTACCCCCACTCTAAGAACAATTGGACGTGCAGAGTGTATAAAGGGAAAGATCTTTGTTTGCAGACAGCGCTGAATGTGAAGGTGATCCTGTAATTGGCTACAGTTTTAGCTTTTCCATCATCACCCTCACACATGAAGGTCTTCAGTGTTTGTCAAACTTATAGACGCTCCATGGGCAGTTTACTGGATCTTCAGTGTACTGAAACTTTTCAGAAACCCTAGTGAAGAAAAAATGCATTCTCTGAATTATTAGTCAGTTGTAGATTCTGCATAGGAAAAAGTTGATAACAAATGTCTGTAAATTCCTTTTATTTATTATACATTCAGTTTCAGCACTATGGCATCTGGTTTCCATTTGTGAAGTAGAGGCCTGCTTGTATACATATCCTGTAATATTTCTTTCTACATTAACTTCAGATTTGAAATGTAACTAATATGGAACAATTTTTTGTCAGCTTTCTGTAGTGAAGAAGCATAGAGTAACTTTTTAAGTCCCAGCACTGATCAGGCAGATGGCACAGCCATATAAGTATGCCAACCAGCAAACTCTTTACACTCAATCTGCCTTTTTCATCTTTGTCCCTCCATACTACCACTCTTTGAAGGAACTTTGATTCCTCCCAAAATCACCCCAAATCCTCCTTTTCCCTGTCTTTAGCTCCTCTTCTAAACATCCCACAGTAAATCTTGTGTAATCCCCAAATATTTTTCCCCTGCATCTCTTAATGTATCCCATACCCTTCATTTCAGGGGTACTCCAGTATTGACTAATTTTCATGCACAATGGGGCAAAGAACCCCATATTTTGCCTTCTTTTCAATCCTTATCTTCAGGTCCCCACATGCCTTTGCTCCCCTACGGTTCTCTGGCCCTGTGGAGATGGGTCCTTGGTGGGCTGATAGCTCCTAGATGGGCCAGGAAGGAACCTCCTCCACCTGGCCCTCTGTATCTATGTCCCTTTGTGGGTGTGCAGATGAGATTTTACCACCATACACATGTAGGCTGTTTAGAAAGGATTCAGCAGACAAAACATACTTAGAAAACATCATTCTCAAAACTGCATAAAACAAGGTGTTGTTGGACTTCCATATCAGTCTGAGTACCAAGATCCATAGCAGATGATATAATGACTCTTGTCCTCATGTCTGGTAATGTTGGTTATGAGAAGAACAACATCAGCTACAGAAAATGATTCCTGAAACTGCTACCTATTACCACAAATAAAAACAGAAGTTTTCTTATACTTACCTGGGTAAATTAAGATAAAACCTTAGTGCATATTTACTCCAAGGAGAGATCACTATATTACAGGTAATTTACTTGCGAAGTTAAAGTCTTGTTAATTCTTATGTAGTATATTGACTTGTAAACAGAAAGTGTGTTGGTTCCTCTAGAGCTTTAGCTGGCAAGTTACAGACCTACCAGACCTAGTGATTATTTTGGACAAATGTACAAACTACAGTTTGTGATCTCTGATAATTCTGTGCCAATTTTATTAATTCCCTTGTTCATGCTCCCAGGAAAAATATCAGTTCACATGATTACCTTGTTTCCATATGCTTGCTGTTGGTTTTATACCAGTCTGGTACTTACAATAGTTTTAACAGGCAGGACTCTCATTTGTCATCTTTGGAAGCAAAATGATCTCAGATGAATTTTTCAAATTAAATTCTCATTGATTTTATGGATGATAAAACTATATGATACAAAAAAAGAACATAACAGGGTATTCTGGGAGACGCTCTCAACCAATAGCAACTAGCTCCCAAAGGGAGCTAGTTACACATGTAATATGTACCACGTATTAGAGAGAGCTCAGCATTTCCAAGGAGATCTTATTGTGGCCTTCCAGTACTTGAAGGGAGCTTATGAGCAGGAGAGGGATTGACAGTGCATAATCTGATAGTGATAGGGCAAAGGGGAAATGGCTTCAAACTAAAAGAGGGGAGATTTAGGTTAAATGTTAGAAAGAAACTTTTTACTCAGAGGGTGGTGAGGTGCTGGAACAAGTTGCCCAGACAGGCTGTGGATTTCTGGAGGCATTTAAGGCCAGGCTGGGTGGGATCCTGGGCAGCCTGATCTAGCGGTTGGCAACCCTACCCATAGCAAGGGCATTGGAACTAGATGGCTTTAAGGTCCCCTCCAACATAAGCTATTCTATGATTTCCTATTTCAATTAGTTTTATGAAATGCATGGAATGATTTTTAAAAAGTCTTATCTAGGTTTTAAGAGAAAACACAGACCCCATCTGAATGGAAATACAGACTAGACACAGCTGTATCATTCTACAAGGTGAGATAAGGGTATCACAACTTTCTGTTGATCTATCAAAAAAGTTCACATCTGCTGCTACTGAGATAAAGTAAAATCTACAAGCTTCTACCTTTCCACAGATGTTAAAAATTCAGTAACTAGTAGAAGGAACTTTTTTAATGCTGGCACATTAAATCAATAGAAAACACAGATACTACATTAAAATGTTTTTCACATGAAACAAGTATTTGGCACAGGACATTAAAATAAGATGATGTGGAAACAAGAAGCATTTAGCAATCCTGGATTAAATGAATTTCTCTAATACCTCTATTAAAATGGAAATGCATGATTTAAAGGGGTTCACTGTGTGCAAGTCATCTATGAAAATAAAGTTTGCTGTATATAATGAGGAACAAGGAAATAATACACAATGTATATAAATTAGTAGTATACTCTCCTGCTAAACTGATTTCAGTCCTGACCATCTTATCTCAAAGAAGATTACATTAATAATAGAAGAGGATTTCAAAAAATGTTACAGGAAACAGGTAAATGGCTTGACAAATTTGATCAGCAGCTTCAGTAGAGAAAAGAAGGACAGAGTGAAATACACAGAATAAAACCAAATAATAGAATACATGCCAAGGAAATTCAACCTAGGGAACACATTGCCCTGAGTTACTGTTAAAGTCCAGCGAATATCAGATTTGGAAGACATATGAACTTCCATGCTATTAAATCCAAATCAGCCTGCAGAAAGTTAGAAAAAGAAGACTGTTCTTCTAGGTAGATTATTTCAGGTATGTTTTTGTAATTCCCCTGGTGTAACTGCCAATCGACTAAGACAGGAGTTAGACTGAAAATGTAGAGAATTTCTGGTTCAAAATGTATAGGTGAATGTATTTTTTTTTAAAATAAAACTCAAATTATTTTCCTGAAGTATGACTAAGCACAAGCTTTATTTTTGCACCGATATATTACAACATTTCTATTTCTGATCCTTCTCTATTTGGAATACTGAGAGTGAGAAGATTTCTAGATTGGATTTTCTGCATGGAAATTTTTTCCAATTTATTTGTTTAATGCAACACATATAGTAAAATTAATATTTTGTTTCTGAAAACAGGAGGATATTCAGAGCAAAATACTTTTAATGTTTCTTTTAAGGTGCTTCATTTTAAGCTTCCATCACCTTCAACCCTTCCTAACTTACTGTATTTTAACATAATTTGTTGTCACCAGGAGCACTATTGTTAGTAAGGCAACATGAATGATTGCTGTTACCATTCACAGATGTATTGTATATTTGGAGAATTAGCTCAAACAAAAACCTCTCTTGTTCTCAAGAAAGCATGCATTAGCAAAACTATTAGCAAGGCTAGTGCAGGTGATCTCAGCTATAACATATTCTGCATGTCTAATATGATTATGATATTTTATCTATGTAAACACCCTTTTAAAACCTCCAGATGAGTGTTAACCAGCTATTACAGCATTTCACAAGATCTTCATGGTGCAGGAAGAAACCTTTCTCTGCTGCTATGTAAAATAAGATTTTTATATGTATGTATTATTACTCAGTAATAGTTTAGGGTTCTAAAGTTACCCCCAGATATCACAATCTTGGGGTAAGTCGTATGGTACTATCAAGATATTTGTAATTCATCACACCCTTTTTGTGTTTAATAACTTTGATGTTAATCCATGAGTAGGTTGTCCTTCAGTGAATGAAATCTATTTTTACAGCTGTTTTAAAATTGATTAGATTGCAGGCACGCCTACTGAAATCACTCAACCAATTGAAGAAACAGAATGAGATTTGGATTATAGGGTTTCAGATAATACCAAGTTCCTTGTGAAAGGTATGTTATTTCTTCTCTTTGTTCTGCTTTTGGAAAAGTATAGCTGTGGGATGGGTTTTTTTTCAACTGTATAGGTCACAGGAGTTAAAGATTTCCAAAGCAAAATCAGTCTGTGTTCTGAATAAAACTAATCGAGAGGAGAGTGATTTGCAGGGTTGTTTAGTATGTTATATATGATCGTCATTAGTATCCTTTCAAGGACGTATAAAGATCTTCTTCAACAGTTTTTTTCAAAATATTTCAAGTATTTCAGTTATGGTTATTATATAACCACATCATTAGTTAGCAAAGCTCTTACAGCGAATAATGCTTCATGTTATATTATGTAATTATTAAAGATAAACCCCCTTTTTTTTTTTTTTTTTTTTTTCCCCTCCTCCAAAGTGGCAACCAAAGTTGTTTCCTTGCGGTAGAGATTGAAAGGCTCCTTCCCTTTTAACCAAATTCCTTGTGGTCAAATCAGTCCTAACTAGAGCAACTGTTTCAAAGGATTTCAGCATGCACAGCTTCTTCAGCTCAACCTGTAAAAAACAGTGATTCCACAGAAAAAAATTATGAGCTAATTACAGCTGAGGATTCTACTGATAAGCTTGGCATTTTTCTTTCAGAAACCAGTAGGTCTACTTTTGTTATTTATAGACTGTTAAGGCACTGAAGTTTTCTTCAAGTCAGATGCTTATATACTTCCGTTTCCAGAGAAGTCTTTTGTTTGTAGGAAAAGATGCATGAACAAACCCTGGAAGAGTACATTTCTAGTATCAACAAATACATATATCTTTATTTTTGACTAAAATAATGCTCGTTCATCTGAAATACTTTTGTTCATTTACATTCTGTAGCTTTAGTGAGTAAAAAGATGTTGACTCAATATACCCACACTTATGTTGACAAAATGTACAAGTTTGTTTGTATGTAAATATAAGCAGGAGAGTTAATTTATATTAATATAAGGCTTTCACCCCTGTCCTCTATTACATCCTCAAATGCTAGTAATGATACAATCACGAAGTTACTATCAAGTGAAATGAAAACCCTTCCACTAACCAGAATGATACATCAGTACAAGTTCCACAACAATCTGTCCTGTTTAGTTCAGTAGTGTTATTGATTTGGATCACAGAACAGGAAACATTTACCACATTTGAAGATTACACAATTTTAGAGAAAATGCAAGCATAATGAAAAACATAATTACATTCAAAAAGTTCTTAATAGACTGAAAAGGTGATGCTGAAAAGAGGTTGCAAGAAGGAGGACCAAATGCCAAAGTTTTACATGCAGGCAGGCAGCGAAGATCTATGACAAGGTTTGATTCTATGACAAGGTGATACGCTTAGTGGATAAAGGTAAGGCTGACGATGTGGTCTACCTGGACTTCAGTAAAGCCTTTGACAATGTCCCCCACAGCATCCTGGTGGAGAAGCTGGCTGCCCACAGTTTGGATGGGCATACGCTCTGCTGGGTGAAACACTGGCTGGATGGCCGGGCCCAAAGAGTTGTGGCCAGTGGAGTTAAATCCAGTTGGCGGCCGGTCACAAGTGGTGTCCCCCAGGGCTTGGTACTGGGTCTGCTTCTATTTAACATCTTTATCAATGATCTTGATGAGGGGATTGAGTGCACCCTCAGTAAGTTTGCAGACGACACCAAGCTGGGATCTGCCAGAGGGGAGAAAGGCACTACAGAGGGACCTGGAGAGACTGGATTAATGGGCCAAGATAAACCATATGAGTTTCAATAGGGCCAAGTGTTGGGTCCTGCATTTTGGTCACAACAACCCCAGGCAACCCTACAGGCTTGGGGAGGAGTGGCTGGAAAGCTGCCGGACAGAAAGGGACCTTGGTGTACTGATGGACAATCAGCTGAATATGAGCCAGCAGTGTGCTCAGGTGGCCAAGAAGGCCAGTGGCATCCTGGCTTGTATCAGGAACGGTGTGGTGAGCAGGACTAGGGAAGTAATGCTGCCCCTGTACTCTGCACTGGTAAGACCTCACCTCGAGTACTGTGTTCAGTTTTGGGCACTGCAATACAGAAAGGACATTGAGGTGCTGGAGCAGGTCCAAAGAAGGGCAACAAGGCTTGTGAAGAGCTTGGAGAATATGCCCTACAAGGAGCAATTAAAGGAACTGGGGCTGTTTAGTCTGGGGAAGAGGAGGCTGAGGGGAGACCTTATTGCTCTCTTCCAGTATCTGAAAGGTGATTACAGCAATTGCGGGGCTGGTCTCTTCTCACTGGTGACAGGTGACAGGATGAGGGGAAATGGCCTCAAGTTGCACCACGGTAAGTTTAGGTTCGATATCAGGAAAAACTTCTTTACAGAAGGGTGTCAACGGTTTACGGGCTGGTTCAGCCCAGTTCCGTGACTAGCAGGTAGAGCGATTTCGCAAATCTATGCCTCCAGAAAAGGGAAACAGGGGAACCCGAAATAATTAAAAACAGCAGCAATGACCTGAGGAGAAACAAACTAATTTACTAAATATGGTATCAGAATGCAAGATAACACGCTATAATACAATATAATTGGAATTGAAGCTAATAAATCAAATATAATGAGAGAGAGTGTCTGAAAGGTGGATAGGCCTCACCATAACACTGAGGTGAGACGCACAGTCCAGTTGAGCAGTGGGGAAGAGAGCATGACAAAGAAGAAGAGAGGTCAGATGACCTCCCAAGGCCTTATATCTGTTCCCCTTGAGCAGAAATGGTAACAACACAGCAAACAGTCTTCTGGGGAATGTAGTTCTTCTTCTCTTCTGGGACAGGTACCCAGAACTGGAGCATTAACACTTTAACTCCCAGTGTAGTACATGATGTTATGATGTAGAATACCGATAACCAAAAATCATAAAACCATGACAAAAGGGTTGTGAAGCACTGGAATAAGATCCCCAGGGAGGTTGTTTAGTCACCATCCCTGAATGTGAATGTATTTAAAAACCGTTTGGATGTGGTGCTCAGGGACATGATTTAGCGGAGGGTTGTTAGAGTTAGGGGAGTATGGTTAGGTTATGGTTGGACTTGATGATCTTTAAGGTCTTCTCCAACCTGAGCAATTCTATGATTTTATGATCAGCTATAAAAAAAAGCCTGGGCCTGCAGAACAAGATCTGAAACAGCAAATCTCATTCCTTGTTGCTTAAGGGATGTTGAATTATTATTTTGATCTGCTCAATATTGGTTCGAAAACCATTCAGTCATGGAGAATGAGAGATATATCAAGATATGCAAATCTGAATAGAATACAGAAAAAGAGAAACTAAAAGATAGAGAAAACTTGATGTATGATGACAAGTTGAAAGAAGGGACCTGAAGCAGACTGAGGGAGGCCAGTAAGGAGAGAATATGCTTGTAACCCACCCTATGTTAGATACAATGAGAAAGAATGGCCTAAATTTCAGGAAAGAAAATTAAAGCTGTACATTGAAAAACACCATGTAAATGGAAAGCATAGTAACATATTGGTGTAGTTAACCTCAGCAGATTGTAGAATCAACATTTGTTATCTATAAAGACCAGACTAGTCGCTTTGTTCATCTCAAACTCAATACCACCAAAAAGTCAGTTGTTATGACTTAATAAATAATTAATGAAGTGACACAATCAAAAGCAAACACTAATCTCATTTGCAAAAGTCTGATTGAAAACTTACACATTTACATGGAACACTAAGTACAATTTATCTTCATAAATATGAAACTACCAGTGGGAAAGATAAATTTTCCTTCATGGTTTGTCAGTGGTTCACCTCTGAGCAACACTGAGTGTTTTAGCAGGTTATGTAGCCACCTAACAATATCCAGAAGGCCCTGGCATTTTTAAAGATTGGGATGAAGGGAACTGAGGTGATAAAAGGAAAATTTTCACCACTGAGTTAATATTAAGAAAACCAGAAAGAATGGGACAAAAGGAGGGAAGGGGATTTTGAATATGAATAGCTCTCAAAGATAATCTGCTGTAAAAATAAGCATGACTCCTCACAGTCAGATTCTTTTCTGACTAATAATTGACTAATAGTTTCTATTAATACAACTTGAAGATGCAGGGCTGAACTCAGCCAGAAATTATGAAGCGTGTTTTAGCTTGACAGCTAGATATGAATAGAGTGAGAAAAACTTTTGGAGCCTACTAAGTACCGGGTACAGGTATTATCATCTTTTATTGTCTTAGTGCTTGCTTATCTTTTGTTTGATTGTTTTTATTTTGTAAACAAATACATTTATTTCCCCGTTGTCTCAAGGCCAGTGAATTTCACTGTTATTCTATGATACAAGATTATTCAAGTAAGTGCCAAACCTGCAGATGGGTATAATCAAGCATTCTATCTTTTCCCAATGCATTTTTAGAGGTTTACATTGTCTCTGCTTTTATTGGAGAGCTGATAATGTAGACATCCACAGGCTTTCAGATATTAACCAAGCAAATTATTTGAATCTGTCAGAGCATCTTTAAATCGCTTGATGAATCTTTTTGGGATTAGAGTTCAGAAAATACATCTGGTCTAATTCAGATAGAGTTCATTCTGTTTTGCAAGAGGATGGTAAATCAGATGATTTATTATGGTCCCTTCCTATTTTCAGAAAGGCTATAGGTATATCTACTGTGAAATCGAAATAGGTATTGCAGCATGAATGGTGGCACAAATTACTTTTAAGATGGTTAACATGGTCAGTAAGAGCAATGACAACCTTACAGAGCTGCACAGGCTTTCTGGCATTCTGGATGCATGGTCACAGGCTTCATTATTCTAATATGCCACGTTTCCCTGCTGTTTCTACTTCTGTCATCTTCTCTTCCTCTGTGTTATGTATAAGCCCTACTATAGACTTGGCTATTATACTCCACTAAGTACATTGAAAGCTCTTTAATATAGGGCTAAATTTAAAGGGGACAAATCTTGTCCAAAGTGGATGTCCCTTTTTAAATATTAAGCATACAGATCAGATTCAATCAAATTGTTGCAAATTAATAAATTTGCATGATTAGTTGAACTATGATTGCTGTCCCTGTGGATATTCCCACTTTACAGGAAGTGAATGGAAATATGACATCACTTAGAATGAAATGAGAAATTGACTGACTAACTGACTGTAACATCAAAATTTACCTAGTTGCTTACAAATAACAGCTCCTTTGAAATCCTTTCCTATGACTTCAATTAAGAAGTAACAAAATATTTATTTCCAGAACAAGAGGTTGTTTGCTAGGCTTCAGTAGATCACAGGTATTGGAGTTTGTAATCATTTTTTGAATGTTTTGTTCTATATTTTTATCTTCTGAACTATTTTATAAAGATAATTCTTAAGTAATTGATAAAAAATTAAAGTCTATCTGTGTAAGAAAATATGGGCATTGAAAGGAATTTAAGCAGTCTTCTTATTAATAGTATACTCAATTACTCATGGCTCAGCTGATATGCATTTATTTACACTCTGATCTCTTTATTTTTAGTCCAAGGCTTTCGTTTCTTAAGCCAGACCTTGCAGCACTGAAGGAAACAACTCAATAAAACCAATTTGGATACAATGCTCAGAACTGGTACTTAGTACAATATCCAGTGTTGGTGACATGATGTCTGGAGCCCTGCCAATGCTGATTTAGCAGTATATGCCAGCTCAGTGAGTCAGAAACAGTTTTTACATGTGCCAGCTCAATTGTGCAAGGTTGCTCAGAAAACCCTTTCAATTTTCAGGCAGAATAATTGCTGTATTTCCAATCTACTTTCCTTAGGAGAAAGGAACAAAGGAATGGAAAAAGCATCAATAGAATGGCTTTTACTATAAAATTTGTAGCCTGCTCTGGAAGGTCACTGTTTGAAAATATTTCTCAGCAAGTGAGTATTTAGGTCATGTGATAGAGGGTGCAGCTTTCTGTCATTCAAGTATGGAGGAGCAAAAATATAATGGAAGAAAATAAGTACTAGGAAGCAGTAAGAATAAAGGTTAAAGAGACACTTGCTTAGAAAAAAAATAATATGCAATAACTTAGGAGTGCTTAGTGCTTAGTGTAGTTCTATTTAAGTTTAGCCCACACTTCATATCTGAGGGGAAAAGATAAAGATGGAAAACAGGTATGATCCTTTTTAACATGTGGATAATGAAATCAGCTAGGAACAGTACAGTTGTTGGGATAGTGCTTTTCTTTGAGTACAGAATGACTCTGTAGAAAATGCCAGTTTCAGTCCAATTCCTGCACAGTTTTTCTGTTCAGCACACTATGAAATATGAAAGCAAAATTTTTGAGAAACAAGCCAAAATTGCTATTCATCATTTGCCTAGGACACCATCATTACTGACTGGTTTCATAAAAAGCAAATTGTAATTTAGTCTTTATGGAAACCAGAACCCATCTGAAATAGGTTTAAGTTGCTTGATTTAAAAATAGTAATAAGACTGGAAAAAAGGAGGAAATCTACATTATAATAGTCACTGAAATCAGTAACCATCGCTTACTGAGTACCTGTGACAAGACTGGTACAACAGAGAAAAGTTACCGTGTACTCAAATTTCCACATAAGGTGATTACAACCTCGGTAAGAGGATCAACATCATTTGAACACCCAAACCCATGTTCCTTACCCCAAAACCTAGCTACAATAGCTGGTGTAGGTGGTAGGAAAAGGAAATTCTCCACTTCTACTCTTTGAATGAATAACCATCATGTGCAATAATACTTTTTCCCAAGGGATGAAGCACCTCTTAAGTTCCCAAACAACTCCTGATTCCAGTGACTTTCATGGGAAGAATAACTTTCTACTACTTGTTACCTCTGAAAAAAAATCCATCCTAGCATTTTTGTTTCAATCTTTCTTACTTTCCCTGCTTTTACCCCATCTCTATCAAAGCTGGCTGAACTTCCTACCAGAATTCCTTCCTAATCCTTTTTCTGTGTCTGTTTCCTTTTTCATATCTTACCTTTACACGTTACATGATATTGTCCTTTGTCATTATACTGATCTTTCATTTACAGAAAGTTTCCTTTCAGTGTCATTCTGATCTAATCAAAGCAGATGGTTTTCAGTCAGCAGAAGATATCTTCAGTGCATGTCAATGAAAATAACAGGATGAATGTATTTACTTTAGACCTAAAATTTAGCTTCCAGCTTCCCTATTCCACTTGAGTGATTATATAAGATACATCTAATAGTTAAATACTAGCAGATACTTTTTTAAATTGGCATAGGTAGAGAAGTTTTAATGTTGGCTAAACTGATCTTAAAGATGCATTGCATTAAAAACAAATAATAGTTCAGATAAAAGTAACAGGATAAATAAATCAAGAACACAGCTGATAGATTTGTTGGCATCAGTTTCAAACTATCTTTGGGCCAGTTATGTGGCTTGCTGATTATCCATGCTGCGACAGCAGAGGCATCTGTTTTGATTTGCAAGATCTAGTTCACATATGGAATCAGAACAACCATATTCACATAGATTTGCACTCAATGGAACTTAATTTTTCAGGGTGAAAAACACTCAATGTAGAGAGACTAATATAATTTATTTTTGCCCGTTTACTAACAGACTAGAGCAATGAGGAACTAAAAACACCTTCTCCTTGTTCACCCTCCTCTACCTTCTGTCCCTGAGCGATGCAGTGGAACAAGGAATGGGGGCTGTGTTAAATTCATAACACTTTATCTCTGCCACTTCTTCACAGTAACTCCTGTTTCCTGCTACGTGTGAAGTCCCTCCTATGGGATAATGTCCCAGAACTGAACTGAATTGAAAGGCTGTGGCTTTTCAAACATTGCTCCAAGATGGGTCCATACCATGGGGACACCCTGTGGGAGTGCGCTGTTCTCACATGGGTCCCCATGGGTGGCTGCTCCCTGAGACCTCCTTCCCCACTGTAGGTTCCTCTCCATGGGCTGCTGCTCCAGCCTGAGGCTGCTCCTGTGGGGGGTTCTCCATGGGCTCTGACATTCTCCACTGTGGGCTTCAGCCCCAGCACCTAAATCACCTCCTGCCCTCCTTCACTGAACTTGGTGTCTGTGGGATTCTCTCTGTCATATTTTCTCTCTCCCAGCTGCTGCTGCACAGCATTTTTTTTGCTTTCCTAAATCTGCTCTCATAGAGGTACAACCAGTATCACTCAATCGCTCAGCCTTGGCCAGTGGTGGGCCCCTTTTGGGCAACGTCCATGCCCTTAAACTTGAGTCATTCAACCAAATACATAGTGGTTTTTGCAATGTGCTTTTGGAAATTAATCTATAATGCTTAACAAAGAATTATGTGATGTTTGTAGTGTCATTCTATGATATTTTCTTTAAAATATGGGGCAAATGAAAAAAAAAAAAAATTCCTCACTACATACCTTTATCCAGAAACCATCAGTCATGGGTGTTCTGATGAGCTAATGATGACCAGTATTACAAAGTCATTTTTTGTGTTCCCAGTATTGATCTTATCTCTAGTATCAAGCAGACTCCTATTTCTAAGGCCTAGCTTGTGTGATTTTAATCACTTGAAACACAGAAAAACAGCTTCCTGTATTTGCTTCTAGACATTATTTACCTTCCACAGTCCTCTAAAAGGAAATACTCAAGAGTTCTTAATATCTGATGAAGTACTTATAATAACCACTTAAATGATAAAATTAAATAAAGAGACTTTTTAATACTGACCAGATTTCCTCCTAAATATGACTCACAATAAAAACTGAAATTAAAAAAAAAATCACATTATTTTTGTGAATGGAAAGAATCCATTTTAACAAAATCATCAAGGATTATACAGGTTTGTTTTAAATTTTGGCTTATTTAAAAATTGCATCAAAGTCAGTAAAAGCAGAAACTATTAATCCAACATAGGATAGAGGATTGAGCTCTTCAGATTCTCCCTTGCACTGCAAAACATTTGCATTTAAAGAGGCATACAAAAACTGTAAGATCAAAAAATGTTTAAATCTCTAAAATCACACACAACTTCAAGTAGAAACCTTAGTATAAAAGCTGAATTACAGAATGGATTTACACGAGTCCATGTAATCTATGTCTACAGGATTGGTTGTTCATATAGCCATGTTCTCACATTCCAAAATTTGGTTCATTAATTTGGATCTTTTGGATCTTAAACTTCACGTAGACAGACACAGACCTTTGAGAATAGAAGCCGGTGTCATTGCAAAACATAGCACTATGTAACAATATTGCAAGGAGAGTGTCATAATGACGTATTATGCCAGGAAAATTTTGATCTTGTTTGTAGTCTGGCAATCCATACAGATCATCTACTTTGCTATGCAAGTATGTGATGGGGCCAAATAGCAGAATAGAAACCAAATTCCTCTTGGCAAGGAAAAAAATTTGTAACAGAAGAGGTCAGTAATCTAGACATCATTTCTAAATAATACATATATTCACCTAGGCGTATTTGCATGGTCAAAGGCTATCGGGACCATCAAACTTCAGCTTTGTCAGGAATAACCTAAATATTACATATAACCCAATATTAAACTATCAATATGTTCTTCCTCAAAATGACTTAATCAGAGAAGATTTTTCTGATACTGAACTAAATCTTATTTCTGGTGAAATGTCACTACAGGTTTCTGCACAGTTGCTGAGGAAAGTGAATGTGTTGGTCAAATGGCTTTTGATTTAAATATAAGCTGCTTTCCAGAACAGCAGCTTTGAAATGACTGGCATAATAGGGAAAGTTTAAACAGCCCTAGTTAATATGATGGGTAGTAAATGCCATACTGGGCACAGAGTGTTAATCACACTGTCTGCATTGGTGGCAGTTCCTTATGATATTTGTCTGTGTGTGTGCAATTTTAAAAAGAAAAAAGAATAAAACTGAGGACAGGGAACAAACATTTGATTGCTACTACTACTCTGTTTCCTACAGAAGTTTCCTTTTGCTTCTTGCTGAAATCAGCACGGAGAAGCTGAAATGATTTAATAATCCTGCTTCGCAGACTAGTAATTTTTGGTTTTAAAGATGCTTTCATTTTAACAGAAATTATATCATAACTCTTAATGAAACTTAAAGTATGATTTGGCACTTAAAACACAGCAAGTATAATTATACTTTTCAGAAAGCTTTACCACCATGTAAATGGGCATCAGTTATGTGCCAATAAGGACAGATAAATAAGTAATTATATTTAATAGAAGAATAATAAAAGTTTCTTTTATTTATCATTTTCTCTGATCTGATTAAATGCAGTGAAACTAATGAAGAGTCAAATAAGTCCAATAAGCTAACTTGGATTATATAGAAGTCCATTAAAATTATTCCAGAAAACAGAGAGTACAACACCAGGTGGTCTTTGTCCTGCAGAAAGAACAGATAGGTATAGTAGAAATGAATCAATGTGCAATAATTGGAGTGTGGAAGACAGTCTGGCCCAGGCATTCCATTTATTCACTTCATCTTATACAGCTTTTAGATGCTGATTTTTGGGGGAAAATAAGCTGGGCTCATTCAAAATTAGTCAGAGCTTAGGGAGATAAAGGGAGAGGTTTAACCCTAGTTGTTATTAAATGAGTTTGCTCAAAAGAGATGGAAGTGGAAGCAACTAGCATTGATGGGTTCCAAAATATGTTTGGTAGAGAGCACTGCGTTTAAGGGATCTGATAACACTGTGTTTGTAAATCTTTCACTGTTTCTTTTTCATCTGATATCTTCTTGAAAACTTGTGTCTCGCTTCAAAGAAAAGAGCACTGAGTTTGTGTAAGTGAACCGAGCTTCTTATGGTGGCCCCTTGGGTCAACTTTCAGAATATATTTTGAGGTATTTAAATTCAGGTATATCTGTTTTCTCTCCTGTTTTTTTCTCGTCATTATTCTTTATAGTTACATGACACTCTTCCTATCTAGAAAAGAAAATAAAAGTGTACATAGTCTTATGTAGATCCATTAGGGTTTGGATATAGAAGTGCTCTCAGAAAAGTGAGTTGCCATAAAGCATACAGCACAATATATTTTCCAGATTTTTTCAGCATCAGTATTTTGGTTCTGTCTTTTGTAACACATCTACTTTATGATACTGGAATATATCCTCTCTCTTTTCCCTTGCTACACAGAAAGAAAGATCTTGTTCTTACCTATTAGACTAACATAGAATATTCCTACATATCAAGAGGGAAGAGATATGCTTTTGCAGTTGTAGGGCTTTCAGCTCTCCGTAGAATTGCTTTATCAGTTCAAGTAATAGTGAAAGCTCAGCACCGAATAACATCACTCAGTTCTAATAGCCATAAATTGAGTTTATTTCTTAGCATTTGTAAATACATAACACTCCTCAAATGTTTCTCAGTTTTTCTGTAGAGAAGCTTCACTCTTCTGTTTCATCACTCCATCCTTTCCAGTTCAATACTAACATTATGAAGCTTCATGAACTTAGTTCTCCTGTATCATTACAGTGTTTTCAGGATTATGTAACAGAAGAAAAGGTGTGAAGCCTAATGTTTTCAGGTTACTGAGATGTTGTGAGATTGGTGCACCAAGGCATTCCTGTTGCTAATTAGATTTAGGTGAAGTAATTTGAATAGGTTAACTAATTATATCTGAAAGTCCTTATCTGGGTAAATATATGCTAGATTGTCTGTATGAACAATGATCAATAAAATAATGCTTTTGGGTTGGTTTATGACAGTAGAAAATGGTTACTCATTTATTAGTTTACAGTAGACTTAGCTACAGGTAGAATGTTCCTGACAGAGCTGAAATTCAAGGTCTGATTTAGCAATGAAATTTGAAGCTAGTGTAAAGAATATGTTCAAAGAAATTATTAGAATTAAAAGAATGAGCACTAAATACAAGCAAATTTCAAGAAAAATGCCACCTTTATTATTCTAAAGAAGAATATACAGAGTTGCATCATAATTAATGTTTTCTCTCTTCAGATGAGATGTGTGAACATGCATGGGCAAAAATGTATACATCTTTGCATTAAACTTGAATGAAATCCTTACATATTATTTACCCTTCATATTTTTCTTTTACAGATATGTATCTGTCAAGCTCACAATCGCTGAATGCAATTCTGTCACATTAAAAAAATAAGATGAGATGACTGTGAACAAGGCCAGTGACACTGAGCTATAACAGGACAGAATAAAGCAGAAGGTTTGATAATGAGAGATTACACTTTCTAGCTATTCTTGAGGACCAGAGGGAGGGAATTATTTGGTTTATGCTGGCAGCAATTTCCCTAAGCCATGTGAGATGGCATACCTCAAGCTGTTGCAAATGTAGGCAGAACAACCACAGGCCATGGCTCTTGGTTGGATTTAGATTCCCCGGGGCATAAAATATATTGAAAAGGCTCCTAAATAGGGGCTGATCACTTAATTTGACTGTTTGAATGGAAGTCCCACATATTCTTCAATCACTAACACTTGTTCACAGCTCCCTTGAAGCTTAATAATCACTTCTGATTTTTTTAAAATTAGATTAACTGCTCATGGTTACAGTTTTACAACTGTAACATATCAAATGTGTTAAGCAGTACTTACACACTGTCCCCTTTTCTAGGTTCTGTAAAGCTGCAATGAACAAAGGTTATTAAGTTCCTGCTGTGTTCAAGTTTCCTACAGGTCAGTTTTAATAAACTGTTTGTTTGTTCAGAAATGTGCAGCAGCCACGTTAATCTCCAACTCTTGAAAACTTAAACCAAGCTTTCGCAAAAAGAGCATTTGAAAAGAGAAATATATTAGTATTCATTTGTAGATATTTAAATAGCCTATGATTTATCCCTTTTCTGTAACAAAATTGTGATTAATTGCAATGGTTAAAGATTGTGTTGTACATTTTTCTGAAGCAACAATACTTACAGCATTTTGTTCTTTATAATGTCACTGCAAGAAAAAATCTTTCAAAGTTTTCTGTCTGAGAGAAAAAGAAACACCTTTCTCTTTATTGAAATACAAAAAAACATCTATTCTTATGTTAATTCTATGTCAGACATATAAATGACCTTTTTTGTCATTCCTCTACAGGAGTTGATTGATTCATGCTACTAGTCTAAAATGTACATACAAATCACAGTGCTAAGAAAATTTTTGTAAGGTCAAATAATGTAAAATATATTATAAAGTATTTCACAGTTACTTACATTCTATTTCAATTTAAATCTAGTCAGGTGTTCTGCAAGGATAATATGCCTTAGACAGAAGTAAGCCACTGACTTTATCCATCTAATTATGTTTAGAAAGGTAAGAACGTTAATGTGTTTATGTATGTCTGCTTGTGTGCGTACTGTACAGACCATTTGTAAATTGCCATAAAGATTAGTCACCTAATTAGTTGCTACTGTATATTATTTTTAAAAGATCCAGATAGAGGATACATTGGCAAATGTTCAGACCATCTTTATGTTATTACATCTAATTGTAAACATCAACACATTTAATTATCATGTAAGCATGAACAATTATGTCACTACTTTGTAAACATGCGTGAAAGGTTATGCATCACTACCATAAATTATAAAATATTATTAATATAATGAAAGACAACAATACCAAACTTCTTCCCCAGTCTTTGGTTTACCCATCATTTGAGAAAGTCATGTTTCTCTGCTTGAGAATATGTATCTATTCCATATGGAAAATTGAGAGGTTTCTCAATCTTTCCTTTTATATTTTATTGAAATTACTTATACAAGAGTAGCTCCTTGACAATATGGAATCACATACATACACACACATAAAAAAAATGTGAATAAGAAGTAGGCTAACAAAAAGGTAGTAATTTTATATGATCATTTCCACACATGCTCCTACACATAAAATACACTAATTTTAGAAGATGTATAGACTTATGGCTGCCCTTTTAATATTCAATTTTGATTTGCATTTAAATTCGCTAAATTTTTAAAATCTGGACTGAAATTCTCATGTCAGAAGTTGGATGATAAGTACTTTTAAAAATATTTGTTAACATTATAAAAATTTCACAGCATGTAATATGAAATCATTAGCTCATACATGCCTTGGAGCAGAAGCCTGAATTTTGTCCAGTTAGATACAGTCAGGTTATGAACCTGTAGATCGCGTGTCCAACCTGTTGGTTTTCCTGGGCCACAATGAGTGAAGAGGAATTGTCTTGGGCTACATATAAAATATATGATACAGTTAATGCATCTAAGCAAAAAATTTCTTTTATTTTTTTTTATATTTTGTGCTAAAGTATTAAAAAAGAGAGAACCAAAAAAAAAAAAAACCCAACACATAAAACTAGTGGAATATTTGACCTTGTTTTTGTGAAACTAATACATCATTCCAGTTCAATGGAAGTGGCTGCAATTCTTAGTAAGCTCTCAAGGCTCAGAGATTTTTGATGAAATTTTACTCTTTTTTGAAAAAGGAAGAGTAAGGAGGAAGGATCTATTTTCAAGATCCTTGGAAACAGTTGTTCATAAATGTATGTACCGCCAAAAAGTGATGATGTAAATAAGACATGATTCTGAAGCGAGGGATATTTTTCTCTGGTAAGATAGGTTTTATAAAACTCTAGTAAAGAGCTACGATAAATTTTTCCTTTTGGTTCCATTTGAAAATCTGCAGGTCATGTATGTATGTCAAATGAAAATGGAGTTGCAAATATACAAAAAAAATTGATGATTTTTTCAGCAATCTTGAATCCTATTCTCAAATTCCTTTAACAAAACAAAGCAAGGCTGCTTTTTTTTCACTGTTTACAGGATTTTAGCCAGTGTATCAAAATGCATACAATTATTTGCCATAATTTGAGTTGGCACTGCTCTGTGCTCTCCCTGAGTCCTGATTCCTTACAGTGCTGATTGCAGACCACTGTTGGGTTGTTGCTGAGCAATGGCTGTGCACCCAGAGCTAGGCCAGGCCACTCAGTAGGGCAGAGCTGCCGCCATGATGGTGTGGGGCAGGAGGCAGGCCACACTGCAAACTCTGACAGTCTTGCACTCTGTAGGTTGGACATGCCTGCTCCAGGTATTACAGTTTATTTTACTAATTAATATCACATTCTAGATCTTAGGAAGAACCTTTTAGCAGCTGGTAGACCCAAACGGTATGATGCACTTGCTTTTACAAAGACCAGCTCAACACCAAAAGAAGTTCAGGTACGTCAGCAACAAACTGCATACAAGTCTGCTAAGACCACAAGCTCATTAGCTACAGGGTAGCAATTTACTGACATAAGTATACTATTTCCTTTTTAATTGTTCCAGAATTATTCTGCTATGAAAAAAATATCTGCGAAGCATGCTGAGACAAAGGCTATAGCGTCAATTGAAGGACAATAGCTAAGTGAATTTCTGTGCTGGTGATTACATGCAAGGATGATAATTTTCTAAGCTAGAAACTTTAAAAAAAAAAAAAAAAAGAAAAAAAAAAAAAAAAAACCCTAGAAAGCCCAAGAAATGAGATTGATTCAGCAGTCAGTTCAGCCCTGATGTGTAAGTTTTAGGTTATAGTCCCTATTTACCTGTTCATGGTAATTTTGCCTAATTAAATACACTACACTGTGTTCTGGGAGTATACCAAGGATAAACTATGAAAGAGAATAAATTATCAAAAGAAAACTGATTTATCCATTATGCAACTGGGAAAGTCTGTAGGAGCGCGGAACTGGTAGGTGAAGGATGAGGGATTTGAATTGTGACAGTGTGAACTGAATCTACCACAAAATTCTAATGTGATGGTAATGGAGTCGCTCAAACCAAAATTTTGTCATATGGCTGCTAATGGCAACTAAAAATGGCCACATTTCTTGGTACCTATTTGAGTCATCTTTGGCAGATACATAGAACTGCCAAATGATCACAGCTGTGACTGAAATGAGTTGGATCTATGCTTGTTATTTTAAGTTCTCAGAAAAATCAGGCCCAAACTCTCAAATTAGTGAAATCATTGTTCCCTAGCTACTCATGAATATTTTATCTACTTAATTTCTTTCAAAGCTTTGATTTCTTGTATAGACTTCCTTAATACTGACAAAATTATTTTACAACTTCTTGATTCTTTAATCACCTCATGGTTTTAGCATATATTTTTTTCAATGTTTGATATAGCTTTACATAGGTATAGTCAAAGGCCCAGATTCAGATAGCTTCTATTCCACCGAAGTATTTATGTGTAATGGCAAAATCAAAAATGTCATCAGTGCTTGCAATATTATTTTCACTTGCAAAAAGCTAATAATGGAATTGATTACTGTAATTTTAAACTGACTGTAAACCTTAGCTGATTAAATGAAGTTTCAGATGGGCACAGAGAGACACTCCTTTCATTGTATCATCTGAGAAGTTCATTTCCTTGCCTGTTTCTGCTGGAAATGCAGTGTCTTCATCATTTTCAGTGACTTATAAACAGCCCCATGCAAGAGCATATGTTGAGACCAAGATAATAAGGAACACATAAAAGATTTCCTGTTCAGGTCAGCAACAATGTAGAAGGAATTAGCATGGGAGAATCACTGAATCTCAGAATAGTTGATGTGGAAAGGGACCTCCAGTCCTACTCCTTGCTCAAGCTGGGTAAGCTAGAGCAGGTTTTCCAGGGCTGTATCCAGCCATGTGTTGATTATGCCCAAAAATGGAGACTCCACAACTTCCTCGTACTAACATGCCTGTATTTGGATTAGCTTATATTTATTTCTATATTTTATTTCCTTCTTGAATTTCCTAAAAGTCCTTCCTGCTAAATGTTTAAACCATAATAACACAGTTGGGATAACTATTTATCAGCATTCATCAACCTACAACCTACTTTTAGGACAACTGCTATATTAAATTGAATGCAAATTAAATGAAGTACTTTCCAAATAAGATAACCTGTAAACTAATACCAAATATTAAAAGGAGCAGATTAAAAACTTGTAGGACAAAAGTTACAATGATTTTGATTGTGATTTCAATTCCCTGATTTTACAGCTCTTCATCTACTCTTCAAATTTAAATTTTGAAGTCTGCATTTTCTAGTCCAGGTGCTGAGCCTGTAGAGATGTAAAACATTATAAAAGTCAGTGGATTTTTATCTCTGCTGAATTCCAAGGCATTCGGGTTTTCTACTGTTAATGACTGAATTGGCTGTACTGCCACTGCACTGAAGAGATTGCGTTTGTGTTCTGAGAATCAATCAAGTTTTCTGCAGTTTTGTTGAACGTTATGTTGAATATCATGTTTTGTTGAATATCATGTTCTTCCTGAAAATCTAACTTTTGAGCATTTATTGTATGTGATCACTTATAAATTGATGGTGTTTCTGTGGTGGGTTGCCAGTTTCTTTCTTCTCAAGTCTAATACATTTTCCAAGTTACAGCTGGAGAAAATTTGGCATTCCTATTCTATTACTGCTGTAGTCAGTTTTCCTGGAAGATAATCCTTTTGTTACTGCTTACTATCTTTTCTTTGAGAATATATTAAAATTTGGTAATAAAATGTATGTTCTTCTTCCTCTGAATCTCAGAATCATCGATTCTGTGAAATCTGTGAAACATATTACAACAGTTCAGTAGAGAGCTGGGGAGAAAGATAAAATCTGTAACTTACACAGGTAACCTCCCTGTACAGAAAAATCATTCTTGCCTTTATAGCTATATGTTCAGACTTTTCAGTCAGCAAGAGGAAGTAAAGGACAGTGGGTGTGCATGTGTAAGATGTAGAGGTATGGTGAGTTATGGACTTACTTAATAATAAAGGAAAATAAGTTTAGAAGCCAAAGGAAAGGCTTTGATCGTGGAAGGGGATGTAGGAAAGGACAGAGGAAAAGAGTATCCTGAGCCTAAAAGTGTCAAGTGATGGAAGTGTTGGTCCTGAGAGTAAAATGATGGAAAAAGAGGAAGAAAAAATCATATTGTGAAATGGGGATGTACTTCTGAAGTGAGACCTTAAGTTCTGTTAGAGATCCTTAAGTTAATGACTGGAAAATTACAGGAGATTCTGAGTTAAGAATGTCTGAGTTGAGTTGTCAAAACTGACATTGTTTGCATGTGTGTTGACACAAGAGGGCAAGACTTGAGATAGATGTAAGTGAATGAGATTGGGAGTGGAGACATAGAAGAGGTGATACAGTGATGAAAATTTATCCCAACTTGTCCTTACTACAAACTGTCCCAGTTTTCTATTTTAGCAGTGAAAGTGAGATGAAGAGTGGCCTTTTTTTTCTTTAAATTCCTGGGCAGCTTCCTTTTCCCAGTGCCAGAATGTTTCCCTGAGAACCCCTGAACACAACACCCCAGATTTTCACTTTAAAAATATGATCAGTCTGCAAAGAGATGAAAATAATCTGCAGATTGTAACTAACTTACCAGTCAATTTTGCATCATTTTCCAAATGATCTATCTTGAGAGATATTTAAACTTAGTTTTTGAGGTAAAAATCAAATGGAAACCTCTGTCTTTAATGATTAAGTTTGCAGCACCAAGTAGCCTGTTGATTTTGATCTGATTTATACAACTAACTTCTTGATCTAATGCTTTCTGTATTTATTATCTTTTCTTTCAGCTATAACAGTAAATATACTAGTATCCAGTTAAGTATCTCAATCTACTGAAGTACAATTTATTCTGAATTTTGATCTACCATATCGCGAGGGACAACTCTTTTCTAGAAAGTGGTTAGCCTTTTGGTATCCATCTGCCTTCATTAGTGGAATGAATGGTAGGTACCTGGCAAATAATTCCCAAGTTTTGGGCAAAATTATTCCAAGTATCTGTCATCACAGCTAGAACTCCAGAAGCTCACCAAATGTCTCTGGATGTGAATGTAGATTTGATGTTTTAAGGATGAAAGTGGTTGGCCATAAAGGGAAATACAACCACTGATCTTTAACAGAAAAGATAAAATACATTCTGACTTTCCCCATCCCTACTTACCTGAGCATGACTTTGGAATGTACTATAAGTGTAAGTACAGTGGTGAGGAAAAAACACAATCTGCATTCTCCAGGATTCTCAAACCTTTTCCATGCTGCTGGGATGGTGGTACTTCTCCCATATTTTGGCAACAGAGGAAAAGGAAAGAACTTTCCTCATCCATTTGTGTCAGAGAATACAGTCCACTACCATTTAAAATACAGTTTTCCTCCATATTGAGTAAGCCATAGTATTTAGCTTCATAAAGCAGCCTCTGGATGGAAGTGCAATGTGTTCCAATACAGTTTGCTTTCACATGTGCAATTTGTTTGTGACTCATGAATCTCCATCAATATGCCTTCTGTAGAAGATGTTATAAATGCCATGAATCCTTTATTTGTATTTGAATCACATGTATAAGGCACTGAGATTTCATAAGATAACAAGCAGATTTTGAGAGGTCAGCAGTTTTCATCTCCAGAACAACCAAAAAATAAAAAATTATCATCTATGTGCAAGATTTTAGTGAAAAGTTAATGTGAAAGAGCAACAGAAATTCCTGACAAAGCCTCTCCCCCTTCAATCCCTCCCACTGCCTATCCTTTTGCATCCTTCTTAAGTATCACCTCTCCTTTCCATCAGGACTGGCACTCAAACATACCAGATGGCAGCCTCAAGATTGTAGCACCCTTTAATGTCTGCCCTTTACTGTCTGGCAAAAGTGTTGACATTTCTGCCTTGAATGAAAACTGAAAACATTTAAAAATATATTCAACATGAACAGTCAGTGTCTAAGATGTTGTTTACACACTGCTAATGGGCTTTGACTTTAATAGAATGATCCTCAGGTCTGCAGAACCCACAGTCAGGTGTGAACTGGATATTTTCTTCTGTTATTTCTATTACGTTAGAGAAATAACCACCCTTTCTGCCCATGGACTTAAAAGCTGCAAGTACTTTTTCTGTCAACAAATAAGGAACCACTGTTGTCAGTTTTCTTGCAAGCATCGATTGATGATATGAGAGTACTATCTCCTAGAATAAACCCTAGGAAACTCCTGCCACTTCCTCTGGGAGGAGTTGTTACATTAGTGCGATCAAAAAGAGGTCAGGCTTTTAAGTTGGAGGAACAAAAATAACAAGTTCATGTGCTATTAAATACTTGACCAGTTACTGGATTTTAATGCTCACCGTCACATATTTTTGTCTTTAGTCATGCACTGATGTTATGAAGGTAAATTTTATAAATGCGTCTTCATTACTGAGCTGAGCACAGAAATAACGGAATGAATTGTTCAAGTAAGTTTCAGGAAAATCTTTGGAATTTGTTTTTCTGAGGGATTCCAGGTAGGGGTCTGAATCCATAAGAAGACAGGCATTTTTCATTAAAAGTTAAACAGTCTCAACTTATCGTGGAGCAGTGTCACAAGAAGCTCCTAGTGTGTCATAGCACTGGGCAATGGCTGAACGTACTGACAATGTGAAGAATGCAGTGGTAGGGTGCTATATATCTCTTGCAACTCATTCATACCACAGTATTATTTCTGATGGATATTTAAACACACCCTTTATCTCCTTTTCATCTTAAGTTAATAGATAGCTGCAAGGGTGAAATGAGCATCAAATGATTTTAAAACAATGTGCATCTGTTGGGATTAGGTTCTGATTTATCGTTGGTGGAAATCTGGGAGAGAATCAGAAGGGGAGTAGAGCAAAATACATAGAAAACGTATTTATTTCCTGTCTGTAGGCTGATGAATCTGAAATCATGCCTTAGTGTAAAGAATACAAGGCTGCTCTGATAGCAAAGTGATATAATATGAGGAGATGTGAGCTTTATTTTAATGTATTCTAATGTTAAGATTCAGTTTTTATAACACATGATTTCCAGCACATTTAACATTTTTACTTCTTTGTATTGATATTCAGTGAGCAGAATGTGTAAAACTGATAAATAACATCACATAATATATTAAAAAAGGGGGTGAATTTCAGTAACCTTGATGACATTATCGATACTCTGATGAAAATATTCTTACGGGATATCAGTATGTCATGTAACAATTTACATTACTAAAATTTTAGCACTATAACTATTACTGTAAAGTTTTTGAGACAGCATGTTAAGTTTCATGTTTTCTTTTTTGTTATTGTTCATTTGTCTTTAAATTATTCCCAACTGTTAAAGGGTACAAATTTTTAAATTACAATATAAGTAGCCATGTAATTCTCAAATACATGAAATAATTCAAGACACACAGGTGACAAAATACAGGACTGAATTTACCAACAGATTTCTATGATTAATGTATACTACTTAAAGATCTAGCACAGAACAACTGCAAGTGTCTGCAAAATGAATACTACTTTCTGCGTGCAAACCCTGTATTTTGACAGGCCATATTGTCTTGAGATAGGAAGAATGAATAATTTAATCAGATATAGATGAGACAAATAGTATAAGGGACAGTACATGGATTTCCTTCTTGAAAGCTGCCTATACTTCACAAGACAAGCCAACCATTCCACTCTAAAAGCTAAGATGACTGCAAACAGTTTTCCTCTTGTTTGTTTCTAAACAAAACAGACAAAACATTCCAATTGCTAGCAGATGTCTGTGGGTTGGTCTATGGAGTTAGGGAGCAAATGCCTTACAGTGCCCTTCTTAAAAGTTTGTAATATAATCTTAAAATTAAGACTACTACATTGATCTGATATTTTTAAAATCTATTTTCTATTTAGCAAAAATCTGAAAATCGTAAGGTTCATTTCCATAAATAAATAGCATAGATTTACTTTTCCAGTCAAGATCTTATCTGAAATAATATTTCATATGATTTTTTCATCCAAAAAAAGAAAAAAAAAATGAATGCCACTGCAATTTTGTAGAGATTTCCATTCTCTTCTTCAGCAGTGTTAACAACAAAATGAGAGAACAAAATGAGAAAATATATGTCCTCAATTAGAAAAACAAGCCAAAACAAAACACATATATTAAGAATGAAATATGAACAGTCTCCTTTGATCACAAGATGTGGAATAAGCACGTGGGATACAAATGGCTTATGTCAAGGCATGCTGTTCTTGCATTTCCTTACAGTTCTTTAGTATTTAAAATGCTGTTTTATCTCATCTTCGCATTTGTACATGCTGAGTGATAGGGCTAGAGAGAGATCTAGTGCTATAAATTTTGTGCATCTAAACTCTGTTTATTGGTATGTTGAGGACATCTAGTGGAGATAAAGCTCTCAGCCATTTTTATGTCCTACGCCGATGTAACAGGAGCATCACGCTATGGAGAGTGCTTGTAACTGTGGGTACAAGACTGGGGTTTTGGGTGCTATGGAAGAGAAGCAACAGTCCTCACCTCTTCTTTCACTGCCCAAATATAGGGTACAGAAAATATCTAGTGTTTTCAAAAACAACAAACATATTGTGTAGATTATTTAAAGGTTTCAAAATCAGGTTCCATTGATATTGCCAAGAGCAGTAGCAAAAGAGAGGACTGGAACCAGGGTGAGGTGATGCTATGGAGAAACCTTTCTATCTCTTCTTCAGTCCCCACGCACTGCTTAAGAGATTAAAATATTTGGTACAAATTGTAAGTGCTTGCATGTGATGCCTGGTGCTGACAGAATGCCGCAGAAAACAGATTTATGTGGTCTTTTAGATGAGTCTAAAGGAAAGAGAACTAATTTCAGTGGCCCTGGCTGTGAATACTAAAGCAGTTTTACATATATTATATGGTTGTCTTTGTTAGACTTCACATCCATACCTGTGAAATCAGTCTCAGGCCCAGTGTAAGCAATAAAGTAAAAAAGAACTCAAGCTGTGAGAGTTCTCTTTTCTCTCCCTCGGAGAATTAATGCTGAATTGAGATACTTTGGTTGAACAGCACTATTTTCTAAAACACAAACATTTTATTTTTAATAAATATTTATGAGGAGTTGGCAAGGGAGGAGGAGGTTATATTTTGTTGATTAGAAAAAACAGTGATTCAATAAATGACATTAAGCTACTAGCTTTTCTGCTTTTGTTTCAATACTATGAATATGCAGAGGGAGAGTGTGCAAGTGTGTGTGTATGAAAGAGAGAGAGAGAGAAAGAGTGTGTGAGACAGGTGGCAGTGGGGTTGCTATAGCAATTACTTGTCACTAATGATAGGAGGGTAATTACTGCAGCAAATTCCCACATAGCTATTCAGCACACAAGTTAGACTATTTCTCATCCTAAAATACTCTTTCTGTATTTGCAGGATTACCTTTTTTTATCAGATGGCTACAGGCTACATTTCTAAAATGTATGAGAGTGTAAATCCAGAATTAGCTATAGTTTCACTGGAAACAGGATTTAGTCACATCACCAGCTTTCAAAGTGAAAGTTTGAGTGAAGTTATGCCTTTTGAGGTCTACTTTTCTCAAGACACAACACAAAATTTTGATTTTCAGAATGCTTTTTGTATGTTCAATGTCAAAAACGCATTGAGGTCAACTTCAATTTTGCATTAGAGTAATTGAGACTAATATGTGACTGAATCTAACTCATTGCTTAACTGTACAAGATGTAAATCAGAATTTTCAGCAGTGAACTAATAAAACTGCACTATTAATAACTGTCCAAACAACTACAAATCGAGCTATATTTGAAGGAAAATAAACTGAAACATTGAGTCATTGAGAAAGTTCCACTGCAATATCTTTATTAGTATATTTTTCATTTCTTCTCCTTCTGCTATTTGTAGATGAACAGTGGCTTATCACCTCATGCAAATCACAAAGAAAAAAATCTACATTGCATTTCATCTTTAGGCTGGCTCATTCCGCAGTGTTTAAAACATTTCTAGTGGAGTTAATATAGATGCAACTTCTTTGCTGATACATTTAATGAAGGCTGTATTTTGCGTAGAGTGGTCATCACTAATAAAATGGTTGCAAAAAATATGCATCTCATTTCCACAAAAACCTGATGTTACCTTGGCTACAGTATTTCTTGATTATTCTCTTTTCCTTAATGATTCTCTTTATCCTTTTACCTGCTTTTTACTAATGAAAATGCGGATTATGGACATTACCTTTTAATTAACTGGCAGCAAATATCTGCTGCTTTAGAGAATTCATTTTTTCCCCCCAGTTGGCTTGACTGTGATGGTTTGAGGGCTCACACTATAATTCCTATCTTTTCAAGAAGTTGAATTAATAGATTTCTTAACTATGGCTGCAAAGATAGCACCTATCCTTTCTAGATGAGTGAGATTGCCTATTGGACTGTAATTAATAAAAGTTTGATGTACTCCAATGTATTTCTTTCTGTCATTACAGAATTTGAAATTGTGCATCTTTGTGGTTACTGGCATTAAACTACATAGGCTTATCTCACTTCCCATCTTTCAGATAATTTACTGACATAGTCATTTTTCCCACTCTTGCTTCTCAACTTTTCTGTTCATTAATGTAAGATCCAGCTAAGCATTATTTGCTGTATTAATATTCCAAAGAGAAAGACTTATAAAATGCAATTTTTTAGTTATTTTTTAGTACAATTTAGTTATTTCAGTTTGTAGATAAAGCAAATTAATATGATGAAAGTTAAAATCCATTTGTCAGCTGGTAACTTTGTACAGTAATTAAAACAATACTCACTATAACAACATGAATAATTGTATGTTCAGAGGATTTTCGCAACTTCATTTCCTTTGTTTATGCCTCAGGTGAGCATTTCATAAATAGGAAAGTTGATTTATAAATTTCTTCTGATGTGTGAATCATTAAATCTTATGAATCAGTTTTGCCTCATAGACAGCACTTGAATTCCCAAGGATTTCATGAGAAGCACTTCCCATTTTTCTCACTAAAAATATATAGCTGCCAATTATAATTCAGTGCACAGTGCACCCAGTAACCCTGATAATCAGTAAAAATATGTCCGAGAGCAAGACGGTTTCTCCAGCTGAATGGAAATCTCAACAAGCAGTTAACCTACAATAGGAAGAAACTCATTACTGGGATAGCTTGCTGCCTTACAGCTCTTGAAAAGCTGATTAAAGAAATAATGACATGAAACTATAAAACCCTGGCAAAAGCGGATGACAGATATTTTGTCTTGCACCAATACTTATTTTGGCTAAGAGCAGAATATATATGTATATTTACTGATTGAACCACTACATTATGATGAAGTACAAGAATGTCCATTTTCTTCCCACAGCCTACATCATTTTTATTGTTCCAGCTTTTTGACTTCTGATTACTTCAGTTCAAGTCCCAGTTGGGCTCCTGATCAGCAGGGTAGCTGATTTCCCAATAAAGAGAGAGAGGAAATGTGTAAACTTGTTGAAGTGCTCCACAAGCTCCAGCTTGCAAACCTCGCAGAGGCTGCAGTCCATCCAGTGTACAGACTCTCACCTAATACAACATACTGTAAGTTGTGAAGAAATGTGTTTAAGTATAAATAGTCTCTACTGGCTTCAGGAAGTAAAACTGTTCCCTTAGTTTAGTCAACATACTTCTTGCTGGGGAAGCCGAGAGGCCAATTTCCTAGGCTCACCAGTGATTTCTCCCTGTAAAATGAAAGTTAGCAATAATTGTGTGTATAATATTGTCTATTAGGTAGTGCATAAAGGCTTGCATTGTATGTACATACTGTAGTTGTATAGAAAACATTACAGAGTGAGCCTGCTTTTAGCTTGATGCCTCATACAGTGGTAATTGAAGAGAACAGCCTTTTGATTTGCTACTATTTGCAGTTCTGCAGGAAAAACTAAGTTTAGGCTATCTTGTGCTGTGCATTGTTGCCCTGTTTAATCTTCTGATTCGCTAGGAACAATTACATACGACACCTATGGAGAATTTAATTGCTTAGCTCCTGCCTCTATGGCAATTGTAATTACCATGCAGTACTATTTGAAAAAAAACTGTGGTGTTTTTTAGAACATAGCACTGAATAATACCAAGGTTAGATTCATACAACAGCATATCTCCAAGAATTAGCTTCCAGAATTAACCCTGTGTTCTTTTGATGAGAGCCCAGGCAAAATAAAGCAATGGTTATTGTAAATATCCTCATGTAAAGATTTCTATACAAGCTCTTCAAATGCAATTATCCACCAAATATACGTGGGAGTTAGCACAGCATCTTTTTTCCCCTCCTTTTCCAGCTGAGGAAACTAAGGCACAGAAATGTGCTGCCTAATTTGTCTTTATGAAAAATCCAAAGAAGGGAAAATTAGTATGTGAAAAATTTTGAATTTATAGCATTTTCAAGCTCCTTTTACTTCTCATGGATGTAGCTCTGAAAGAAACATAATAGGCAAAAGATGTGCCTTTTTAAGCTTTAAAACCCTAAAAATCTTTGTAAAATGGAACATAATAAATAAATGAATAAATGTTGCTGTGCTCTATTCCGCTGATAATTCCTGTTGAGCAGAATCGAAGATGTCATTGTCTCCATCATCATGAACAATTCCAACCAAAGTGGTGTGTAGGCAGAACTATCCTATTGCATTCTGAAGGAAATTTTAAAGAGCGTCCAAAGGGAACTACTGTATTAGAATTTCATTTCTTCCTCATAGAAAAGAAAGAATGATCACTGCTTCATTTGCAGTAAGGTATTTTTAGTTCTTTCATCATCTAGATTTTCCGAATGATCTTGATGGCAATTCATTTAGAAAGTAAACCCTTGTTGGGAAGTCCTCAAGAAGCTTCAAGAGTTCAGAGCTTTCAGAAGCGGAATACAGATCAAAATCAGTACCAGTACTGCACAAAAAAGAGCCCATTCTACCTGAAATAAATGCCCATGACATTTTACAGCAATGCTGAGATTTATTTCTCTCAAGCAGAAACTAATCATATGGAACTGAAATTCACTCACAATTTTCTATAGGTTTCTCGCTCACTTTCAATATCTGCAATAGTCTCCTTTTAATGATATACAACATGGCCAAGCATGTGACCTATAGATATCAAAAAAGCAGCCCATTACTTTGGTATAATTATACTGAACAAGAAATATATATTTAAGATAACTACTAGGTTTTTCTTTTTGCAGCCTATCAAATGTAAGTTTAGTCATGCCAGAGAAGGTATAATGCTATATTTGCCTGTATGAATCTTGGTAGCATTTAGACAGCATGCTGCAAAAGTGAAGGTGTACAGTACATACCCCTTCTGATCTGCTTCTCTGATTAACCTGAGAAATTTTGTATGAGAAAAAAAGTAACTAAGAGAAATGTGTTTTCTTCAGATAATTATTAACTTCTTTTGATACTGACATCAACAGTACTGACAAGATCTCTTTCAAAGTCAAGATTACCTTTCTGGAAGTTTTGCATTCTTTGTCATTAAAAGAAAAAACACCTACATTGACATTTTAAGCTTTTCCAAAGTTTCATATTAAGAAAGTAAAGGATTTGATTGAAAATCCTTTGAAGGTCACAGGGAACTCATCTCACACAAGAGCCACTGTAATTTTTTCCACATAATCTTTTTTTTTTTTTCCAGTTAGTAACTCTCTGAATACATTTAATTATGCCAATAGCTAGCCATTTCACTGAATTAACAGCAGTTTTCATGTATAAACTATCCGTATATATTCTCTCCACCTTTTATTATATTGCAGAAAACTTCATCTGGACTTCTCATAACATAATCTGTGTGTTCAAAGCCAATATGATCATCTCATTTCAAATCTTCTGATCTCCCAGAGGAATACAGAAATTGTTATTTGAAGACCTGTAGTTTGCCATTATCTGGCCAAAAAACATTTGACAACTTCAAGTCACTTGAAGTTTTTGCTCTTTGAATTCCTCGGTTCTAAAGTAAAGATATTATTAAACAATATTTGCAAATTGCTTTTGAATTCCATTGTAGATTTAAAGTCACTCTTGTCTTTATTGTACAGACTTTGTTTCCTCTGAATTTACATATCTAAACCTCAGCCAGCTTCAAACTGCATCCCTTATTTTATAATGTGAACAGTGCAAGCACAGTACAGAAGAGAAGAGACTCCAAACAGTGAATCTGAATGCACTTTTAAATATGCTTTTCCATTGCAGATATTTGCAAATGAAACCCTGCGATGCAGCATTTAATTCCCATGAGAAGTGCTATTCTCATTATATCTTCTGTCTGTATACAAGCTTCTGCTGTGTTACTTGTATTGCCATTTTCAGCAGGGACTCAGAAGAGAGAAAGGATAGAAACTCAGACAGAATTACTAAACTGTAACACAAAGATAATGAACTCTAATGCAACAGGACAGCAAATTAAAAGACTGGGAAGTTGTTAACCCATGTAAAAATAGGAAGAAAAAGAGCTTTATTCCATACTTTTGAAGCATTCTTCAAAGATCAGAGAGCCTACTAAACGAAGCAGTCCAGTTAATCTGCCTAGAGCTCCTCAGTTCAGCTCTCTTTACAAAAGAAATCCAACCAGACATTTTTAAGAGCAATTATTTTTTTATGAAAAGGAAATAACTAAGACCTAGAAAGGCACATTAGGGGCTAGAAGACACACCAATCAGGAAATGGTTTAAGATCCCCATTCAGCTCAATTTGTTTTAAAGTATTTCAAACCCCTGAATACAGCAAATTCTACAAATAGCCAAGTGGCTGGGAGACATAGTGCATATTGCCAAACAGATTTAAATGCAAAACCAAGAGTTTTCTTTCCCAAAGCTGTAGAGGGTGATTATAACACTGTCCAGCCTTAAGGCAAAGCAAGTTCCTGTTGTTTTTATGTATTTCTCTACCAGAGTCCTAATGTTCTCTTTCTGTGCAAATACACCCACAGAAGAACAGACCCATGAAGAAATTTGGTAATTCCAAAAGTGGCATGGATTTGGCAAAACTGTAACCTACTTCACAGCATTATCAACTACAAGCATTCAAGCATCATCAAATGTTCGCTGTACTTGGTCTTGGGATCAAAATTGCAATAATTTTAAAATATATTTTAGACTTTTGTTTAATTTTCATTTTTAAAACTCTTGTGAAAGTCTAAATCACAGGTTAAATTTATGTGAGAAACATGAAACCTAAGGATTTATATCTTTATTACAACAAATCCTCAGATTCTCACCTATGCAAATAATTTTAGCATATAAAACACACAGAAATGAACCATGTATCACAGGACTGTGACAAAATCTGAAAGCTGATTGTGTGGCCTGCAGTTTAGTTTTATTGCTTCTAGAAGTTTATGGGTACAGTCCTGTGAAAGGGTACAAGTCTATTCTAATCCTGACCTTTTAAGTAACTGGCATTCTGCGGATATTCCAGCACTTCTAATTTATGGGATCAGGAGAATTTGCTCTTTTTTGTCAAAAACAAGCCATCTGAATCTCTCAGTCTGGGTGGGAAATAGGCAGATAATAGAAAGAAATGAAGGCAATATTTCCAGATTTTTCTGAAAAATACATACTGCCGCTCAGAAAATCACTCAGCTGTGTCTGCAGGGTATAGTAAAGCTACAATACAACCTTTCAGCAGTATTAAAAAGACTTGCAAGATTAGCAAGAAAGAATAATTCAGTACAATTCAGCATATTTCAGTCAAGACTGTTGACTGCAAAAGCACATTTTCTTTCCACTTAATGACATTCCTGATTTTTAAGGCCTGCACAATAACGTTGAAGTATGTCAGTTGCTCCAAAAGTAATGCCTCTGGAATAGTGGTGGGAAAGTTCAACCTCTACTGCCATACCACCACCATCCACCTCTGATGTCTTGGGCCAACATAATAACATAGGAGGCATTACTTTCAGAGCAGCCCTTGTATATGGAGCTGCATAAGCAGAAATAGTGACATACAGAATGCCTGATGTCTGATCAAAGACAAGATGTCTGAGACTTTTCATAAGCAAATGCAACTTTTTGAATTAAAACAATTTGCTGAGACGTAGTATCTGAAATAACAGATGTTAAATAAAAAATAATAAATGGGAACTAAGATGGGATATGAGTATAGCCAAATGGCAATGCTCAGAGTTTCAAAGACGCATGGAATTAGCTACAAATCAGTGAAGAGGTTTTCAGCAAAGAAGCACTGCGTCAAATATGCAGTGTCTGTGAAAGCAGTCAGTTTCCAAGTTTCAGCACAAGTTGCACCAAGCACTTCAAAGCAAGTTGAAAGTATATCAACAAGCATGTAGTTGGACAGCAAGGCTGTCATAATGATTGATCATGCAAAGAAAGACTCTTGGAATTCATAAAAATGCATAAGACAGAAAGTTTTTTTCAGGTTTTAGGTTTGTAAAATTGGAAATGATTTATCATAAGGAAGGACTAGTTATAATAATGGTCTGGTAGAAGAAAGTACAAATTATGCATCTTTCATGTATAGATGCACGTTGCCAATTTGCAGTGGCATATTTGTAGAATATTAGCTATCTTTCAGATTGTGAGACAAAAGCAGAATCTAAAAGTGGCTTCTCATTATCTGAAGATAAAGGTGGGGAAAAAAATCTTAACTAACTCGGTGACCTCAAAACTTTATGATACATGATAGGTATAATACTGAAAATTCTGTGAAACCCTTGTATTACATGCAAGATTTCACAGCCATTTAGAATAAGTAAAAGCTGACCATGGCTGAATTCTCTGTCCTCAGAGTAGAATACCAGTGTTTACCACAATAAAGCAAAATTGTCTAAGTACTATTATAGAATAAAAGCCTTAAGTAACGTGAACACAATTCATCTTAGAAGTGAATAAAGAGAATAAACTTTCTACCCCAATACATATAAAACCAAAACAAATGTGAAAAACTATGGCAGGAATGAGAGTTGCATGTAGATGAAATGTTGTATTTAATGTAAAAATTATTTAGCCATTCTAAGTAGTGGTTAAATTATTCATTTCATAGTTGCGATGCTTATTCTTACAGGTCTGTCGGGTCATTCTCATTCCTGTGGATCAGTCCTGCAAATAGCACTGAAGCTGAACAAAACTAGGGCTAATACAGTTTTTCAGTTCCTTCAAGTACTCAAAATACTACTATGTTAATTCCCTGACAAAATCTTATCTAATCACTAACAGTGTACAGCAAATAAATGCTACAAAAGAATGCCAGATGAATGAATTGTTTAGATTTTGTTGGGTATTTATTGCTATTTTTATTTGGCATTATCTTTGCTTTCATTTGCATTAAAAGGTAAGTGAAATGAAGTTTCAACTTCAATATTCAATTAGATTTATTTAGGCGTTAAAATAATTGAATGTTTTGTGGAATCTAGCTTCATTTCAGCCAGAGTTTGTATCCTTTTGTCGTTATCTGTTCCTATCCTTCAAACAACGTTTCAAGAAAGATGTTTATAAAAACCTCTTTTTGTTCTGCTAACCTTGCAAACTAAACATGTTCCATTTATTTTTAAATTAAGTGAAAATTAGCCAGGTGTGATAGATAAGCTTTCTATACACAGGTCTAAATATTGACAAAAGGAGACGTGTCACTGGAAAAATCATCAGTCTAGCAATTATCACGTTAGCATGTTAAGTGGAAAAAGATGTGAAACTTCCAAATGTGTCAATACAGATTAATTCATTTCCACTAGCTATCAACTATACTGTGAACATCAGTGCCTTAATGTATACTCAGCGGTGGGTTGGCATTTGCAAGTAAATACTCAGATGCAGTTTATAGAATTGCCAGATCTGTGGCAAAATCGTGTGTAACTCCTTCAAAAATGAAGTACGGAGTAAACTTCTCCAGAAATTCTGAGAGTTACTGTACAGAAGGTCCCACAGTACAAGGAGAGAGATGAAGGACAGGATTAGGAACAAGCAGTCAGCAAGGAATATATTTCTCACAGAAATAGCAGGAACTTCCAGATCCAAATCTGCATGGGCAGGGAAAAGAGGAGAAGGAGCCAACCACAGTATCCCTGCAGATGAAGCAGCAGCAGAGAAAAAATGTGCTAAGAAGCTTTCTTATTAGTAAGTCCAGAAACCAGCTGTGATTTTAACAGCTGGCTCTGCCACATTAAATCTAGTCTCCCTCAGTGAAGCTCTGGCCCTTTTACAGCTGTATGCCCAAAACTTAAAGAGGATTTGTAACAGAAAAAGAAAAGCTTTCCCACACTTTCTCCCAAGCTCTGCTACTCATTTCTGATCCCTATGTATTAAGAATTTATCAGTATGTGCCATTTTCATAATCTAGTCAATATCACATTATTTGCAAGCCAGTTTAACCTTCTCCACTGCTTCTGTTCATAAAAAAAAAAAAAGATAAAGTTAAAAAATTTCAAGAAGTTAAGGTGTCATCAATAAGTGGCAGACAAAGAAGGGAGGAAGACTGGAAAGCAATCCATGCCCTTGTACAGAGTGCATTTAAAGATAGGCATTTATTTACAATGTAAAAAATTTAACCCACTCCAAGAGCGCTGAGTGGACTGTCTACATAGGTTAGAAGTTTAAACTCTTCCTAGTGAATAAACGCACTGACAATTTTGTGACAGCTTGTGATGGAGAAAATCACAGTATAATAGCTCTCAGGATTCAATATTTTGGAGAGGGAACTTACAGAAAGTACTTAATACCCTGTGACCTAACAGCATGAAATAAATCCCTTTGAGACCAATTAAGCTTTCTTTCAAGGAT
The DNA here is from genome assembly GCA_016647715.1 of Pavo muticus. Lineage (NCBI taxonomy): Eukaryota > Metazoa > Chordata > Aves > Galliformes > Phasianidae > Pavo > Pavo muticus. The sequence goes on from JACDJE010000299.1 coordinate 422,002, forward strand.
CTAACATTATCTAAGTTGTGTCTTGTTTGGTTGGTTTTTATGTGTAAGTCTTTTTAAAAAGATCTAGTTTTAAAAATTTGGTGTTACGTGATGTGTGCTCAAAACATGAGGTATTTTTAGAAATGATTAATCTGATATGTATCAGTAAAAGGTCAACATCATGAGCAGAGCCTGAAACAAAGTCTGGTGAAATCTATAGACAGAATCCATCCAATTCAGTGACTTTTGTTTCAGTCCATTAATAAATTATTCCAGGCTACATTATGCAATTTGTATGGACAGTTTTGCTAACATCTACAGTATATTACTATTGTATTTTGGCTAAATTATGTCCTACATTTGCGGACTTCTCTATGAGGTGCTGTAAATGGTATGAGGATAAGGTAGAACTGATGATGCAGCTTGGCCACAGAAACCGAGTTACTGAAGAGCCAGGCTTATTTGTAATGGCATTTATTGTACTATGGCCTAATAGACCTTCTGTGGGGAAGATAAGCAAAATCTTTTCAACTGTATTTGCATTAATTTTTCTGTAAAAACGTATTTATCTGTTATTTTCAGCCTCTTCCTCCAGAAGTGCACTATGCAGACAGCTGGTGGAATGGTTCGAATAGTTCAAAGCCTGAAACTTTGTCCAGAGAAAATGTACTGGCAGACTATTAAGGTGTGTTATTGTCACATCTATTTCCTTCAAGAATTTTACTGTTCTTTGACTTTTATGTGAGAACTTCAGAGAACAAAAAACAATGACAAAAAGACTACATCCAGATAAATATCACAATTTATACACAAAATTCCTCAATGAACAATTCAGGTTTTCCTACATTTCACTGTAAGTAGTTTGCACAGTATTAAATTTAAGATATGGTAATCATCCTCCTGTCAGAAGAAGCCAAAGCACCGTACCCATTAATCCCTTTTTGAATGCTCTCAGGAATCCAGGACTTGCAATCTCCTGCAACAAGCAAGAATAAGTATTTCAAGATAAAATTTCAAAAGCAAGAAGGAAAGATATTTTAAGGTTTCCTTTATGTCGTTTTTACTCTTCCTTGGTGCTCAGCATCATGAAAATTTGGCCCCAAGTCATAGAGATTTTAGGCAACAGTTTCCCCGTGTTAAATTTTAAAAGTAGTTGCCATAGCAACTGCCAGACACAGCATATGGTGTGTCTGTTACCTCCAAGATAACAGAGCAATTTCTAAAGAATTTTCTTTACAATATGTTATGAACCTTTGTACTTTTTACAATTTTTTAGAGTGCAGTATAAGGTACTGTTGTTCCCTGACATTCTCTTCAAGATGAATGCTCATTTTGTAACTCTCTCTTTCATATTAGGCAAATATTTCCCTCTTTTCCTTCTCTTTTTATTCTCCCAATATTTAGCAAAACATGTAAGATTAAACTGGAGAAGAACAGACATCTATTAAGCTTTACCTAAAGATTCTATCTAGTTAGAATATTACCTTTCTTTCACGGTGACAATCCAAAAGACAAAAATATGAAAAAAGACAAAATACAGAAGATGATAGAAATCTTAGTAAAACTTTTAAAAACAGGTCCTGGGCAGACAGGCATTTTGCAGAACTATCTGCAGTCCTCAACCCACTGACTCTCATACTTGCCCAACTTCTCATCAGCAACGAAAAATTAGTATCTGTGCAAAGTGACCTTAAACAAGGGGAATTAAAAAATACAACCTGTCACCTATCGTTTGGTTGGTAGCAACATTCCCCTTGAATAGCAAAGAATATTGCAGTCCCTTTTCCAACATGACTCGACCCTAATGTTTAGCTCTCAAAAAGAAAACCCCTAGGGCAGTTTGCAAGTGGGATTGCACTACCTATCTTTCTCCACATCGGTGAGAAGACCCCACTGTCCAGCATGGCTTCCAACAGCTAAGAATCTCAATGCCAACACTGCTTTGTAGAATCACATGCAGCTTCTTGAGATAAGGAAAATAGGTCTTTATTCCTTCTTATGCCCTTTTGTGGTTGTATAGGCTGAGACGGGATTAGAATAATAGTTACCAGGATACATAATAATGTTCTGTCCTGTAATTCTTTGTCCCTTGAGTCCTTCATTCTAAAAACTTTCTACCATTAAGGCACATTCTGAACAAATCTCCAAAAAATTAAAACATAAAACTCTACCAAAACTGAATATATGACTGCACATCTAATTCTCCCCCTTGAGGAGAAGCTAAGAAAGAGAATGAATCACTCCTTATACACTTAGCTTAATGCACGACTACAAGGTGCTGACACTACCCTCATGAAGATAAAGGATAACAGATAACAGAATCAAATATTTTAAAGGAGACTTTCTGTGCGGTTGTTTATTTTTTTATTTATTATAGTTTTTTATGAGGAAAAGAGGAATCATTCCGTAATTGGAATTGCATGAAATTACCTTCAAGAAATATCTGGCCAACTGTTTTGCAAATAAATGTTTATATTCGATTAAAAGGTTGTATGTTTTGTTGCAGCAATTAACAGTGTAGATACATTCTCAGAAATCCCCTTTTGCTCCCTGTGTCAGCAGAAAAGGTCACAAAAGAGCACACCAGAAGGTTCTCTTTCTGGGCAAGTTTGATTTGCAGTAAAGGTTGAAATGACTGTGCTGTGGGAAAAACAGAAGATATTAGTTAAAGTTTACTAATAACCACAGTTACATGAAAAGCAATGGTAGTAACTTCAGGTTTTAGCTCCTAAATGGCTTAGAAAAGAAAGAGGAGGAGGGTCATGTGTAAGTTTCACCTAATTTTAGTCATATGTTATAAATTTATTCATCTAGGGCATTTAAAAGATGAATCACAGAATCACAGAATCACAGAATCACAAATGAAAATAACTTAGCTTACTGTCTCCTAACTGATTGGAGGACGGTGAGGAAATATGACATAAATAGTAAATTAATAAAAAAATATAATATTGCATATAAAGTTATAATGAACTGAAACTTCTATAACATAGGAAGATAGTGTTTTCATACACTATGTACCTTTTATGCTGCAGATCATGAGTTGAGGTCAACTTGATACTTATCAGTGTAGTTTCCCATGAACTGTATTTCATAGTTTTTTATGTCTTAGTTTTCCTTTTAGCCTACATAAAGATAATAATTATTTTTCTATAAAAGAAATAAAGCTTCTAGGAAGCATAAAATAAAATGCTCCAAACTCCTGAAATCATCAGAATCAGAAGACTGTATGGACTATTTACAAAATCTAGCTATCTCAGCATGTGTTTTTGCAAGCTATGGCAAACAGGAATCACAGTACAAATTGAAGATTAAGTATCATATAAATAATAGAAAAACTTACACTGGGTTATCTGTAACATAGTAAATCACAAATATAATAGCTATGAACAAATTATCTGGCTGCACAAAAGGCAAACATCATGCTAGGATGCATAAGCAGAGGTATGAGCCATAATATACGTTGACTATTTCTTCCATTCTCCTAAACTTTGGAAAGGTCTCACCTGAAATACTGTCTCCAGCATTAAGGAGTCCACATCAAGGCACAGTGAGTATGGTTATGGTGGAGAGCTGAAAACATGCTTTCCAGATCATATAAGCACAAGGGCATTAGCAGCTATGCAGGTCTCTGCCCAATGTGCAGAAGTGATTGAAAAGATTCACATCCCATAAAGTAGTACTCTCCACAAGACTTCTTTTGAGAAATGATCTATGAGAACTAACATCCTGTAAAACCTGCTAGCTTATGGATGGTATTATTTTGTTGCATTAGACACAGACTTGGCACTAGAGACTCTACAAACTACAAAAGGAACTCTCTCCTACTCAGAAACTGATTTCATGTGAAACATCTTTCCACTTAATCCGGAATTTTTCTAATCTGTACAGGCCACATGATGTACAAAATGAGGCTGAAAGAAGTAGGTTCAGACAGTCTGAGCAAAGGGGAGATCTTATTGCTGTTTTCAGCTACCTAATAGGAGTGTATGAGGAATAGGGCCAGAATCTTCTCAGGGTGTTCAATAATATAATGAGAGGTGGTGGGCACAAATTGCAACATGGAAAATTACATTTAGGTGTTAGGAAAAATATTTATATCATGGTCAAAGGAAAAGATTCGAAGTTGTGGCATCACCGCCACTCAAGACTCAGACAAGTAACCCTATGTAAGTCAGCGTAGCTTTGAGTGGGGCCAGATGACCTCAGGTGGGGTGACCTCAGATGACCTCTTCCAACCTAAATTATTTGGTGATTCTGAAAGTTTACTCAACTCCAGTTTAGGAAAGTATCAGAAGGCGGTGTTTGTCATTGAAGAAACTAATAGAAAATCTGAGCAAATCTGAGAGAATAAGTGAAAGGGTGAGATTTATCAAGAAGTATTTTGTGCCAGAGAGAATTTGCTATTGTTCCCTTTGGGATGTATTCTTTCTGCGTTGGCATGGAGCACATTGATTCAGTAGAGTTGTATCTTACCAAAAAANAAAAAAAAAAAAATTACATGCTTACATTTTGAATAAACCATGTAAAAAATCATTTTTTTCTAAGCCAGGGCAATGTTTTTCTGTCCCTTAAAAAACAGGATGCATCCCACTGCTGAAAAGATATTGTGTCTGGTTGCTTGCATTTTAATCAAATACTTCACGAAGAATCACCATCATTACCCACCGTCTGCAATAAAGAACTCTACAAAATACTTTCTGCAAAGCAATTTTACTGACAATTGTATATAACTCAAACACAAAACAAAACATAAACTATTCAAGCAAAACAGAACATTTATACCCACAGGCTAGTGTTTGCTCAGTTGGAATGGGAGATGATAAGTGGAAGTTTTCCTGCCTTCAATTTGCAAGATGATAAAGGAGAAACTTAAGCTTCTTTAATTAACCATAACTTTTTGGTCATTACATGTAGAGGTGGTGCAGCACAAGTGCTTTCTCAGCTTCATAAAGGATAAAAGATAAAATGCATATAATCACTTTCACCTCAGTGCTGCAGTTACTCTCCCACGGTTTGTCTACTAAATAGATCTGTTTTGCTCTTAGCAGAGCACTAGCCATGGATCACAGTGTTCAGATATATCAAAAGAAAAACACCATTTAAACTTCTAGCTCAGGGAAGAAAAAATTATAAGCAATTCAGCTTATGTCCTGTTTGAAAGGTCAAGGAATGGAACAGAGTAGTATTACATTTATATAGACACATTAAACTCCTGACCCAGAATGATCACAGCAATGCCGGCAGTATTTGAGCTCAGCTGGATGAACCACATGGTCTCACAGCAGGAGAAGTATCACTTCTAACTGCTGCAGCTCACATACCTGCTTATTATCCGAGCAGCCCAGTACCAGGAGACCTGAAATTGCCGTTTTGTGAGGAAATTCCTGCTGCCAAGAGGTGGTATGTTTGAGTTTTAAAAGACACTGGGGACAGTCAGAAGTGATTTTAGATCAAAACATTCAAACAAGGACCAGAAAAATATAACGGGAGAACTAGGGAAAAAAAAAAAAAAAACAGAAACTTGTGTTTGGTGGTAAATAGTGAGCTAATACTTTTCAAAGGGTTACATGAAAGCAAAGGAACTAAGAGAGTCCGTAGTAAAAGAAAAAAAAAAGTTGGCCACTTTTATCCTAAAGCCAATTCAAAAAATAAGGAACTGATTAGATATTACTTTATTTTTATTAATACCTGTTCATCACCTGTTCTAACCGTCCATCACAGTTAGACTCTAAAAGCTTAACAAGCAGTGCCATGTCTGTGTATTTCTATACGTGGGTTGGAGTTCTAGACAGCCTCCATACTTCAAATGCTTGGAGGAGTTTATTTGTCAGAAGTTCTCACCAATATAGAAAAATGTTTGCAGCTCCATCATTTGAAAATAACAGCAAAGAAAGAATAGAAAACAAAAGGAAAAAAAAACACATTTAAATGTTTACTCCTCATTTAGAAGGAAGAATTCTGGATAGGAGTACCTAATAAAAAATAAATAAATAAGCAGAACATGTCAGCTGACTCAAAATTGAATATTCTGTATTTGAAAAATATCAGCGTACAGCAAAGGAAATGGATGTATCTATTACAAAGTATGTGGGTAACATAACAACACCCTTTCTTTATACAGTAGATCACTAGTTAGGACATTTATCCTGAGTGTGGGAGGCTGGAGTTTAACTCCTGACTCTCAAAAAACAAAATAAAAGCTCACCATTTCCACTGGCAATATGCCACTTCCTCACTTCCTTTTAAATGTTAGAATAGTCAGGATGCCAGAGAGAGTACAGGAAGAATTACAGTAGGTTCAAATTCACAGAGAAGGATGGAATTTGTTCTGGACTTTTCATACAGCAGGAGGGTGTGAGATTATCGGATACAATGGGATACCCACCATGCTGAGTATTTAGGAAAACTGACATAATTTGTTAAAAATCTTTTTTTTTTTTTTTTTTTTNATTGAAGTAAATTAGTTTAAAAACCTATGCTTAAGAGTTTAGATTTTATATAAGGAAACCCATTCGGCTGCAATGCCCACATGTCTTCCAAGAATGGTGCTCAAAATATCTTGTAAAGAAAGTCAGCATCACTCCTCACACAGTACAGATTGGGAAGCTGAGGCAGGGGAAAATTAGACATTTTCAACAACTGCTAGAATGTAGAAAAAGCCTTGGTCTCCCCAACTGCTCAGGTCAGTTTTCTTCTCACAGAGAACCAAGATGAGAGTGGCTCCTTCTCATTTGGTATCGTTGGCTCAGCTAAAGAACAAACTGACAGTGACTGGCATGCCACAATAATGCCACAATTGTAATAATTTAGAGGAGTGAGCCATGTCACTGCAACCACCACCTTAGCCATTACAAGTAGTCACGTTTGCATTCTATTGAGACAATATAAACTCGTTAAACGTCAAATCTGCTTACTCAGTCCCTCCTAGTTTACAGTGGAATCAAAGCGGCAGCATGGCATGAAGAAGTTTACACTGCCATTCCCCAGTGATCTGCCTTATTCTAAAGAAAATAAACAAGTCAAGTCCCCAGAGCAATAACTGTCATTTTTCCGCAAGCCTTTAATCCAGATGAAGTCATTTTGGATATTCTTGTTTATACAACAAAAAAAAAAAGTACTCATTCTTGTGAAGTTTTAGACACTTGAAAGTAGTATGCATCAGGCTGCTGCACGTTTATACAGGGTGTATGACAGGTAAATGAAAACCACAGTGATCAAAAGCAAAGGAGCAAGAGATGGAAGTGATTTTAATATTGTGCATTTTGGGTTATTGGAGAAACGTGAACATAAAAAAGCTTTAAATTTGATTTCTGTTTTATTCCTATTTTCTACTGTTCGGGCAACATAATGAACCTCAGGAAGTAGGCCCAATATTCACCTCCATTTTTTCCAAGACAAGCAAAAAAAAAGTCAAAAATTCAGTTGTATTCTATGTAAAATCAAATACAGAAAAAATATTCCAGTTATTAACTTAAGAGCTAGCAATAAATTGTGGAGTAGTCCATAACCACAAAAAAACTATTATTTACTAATACCAATAAACACCATTTCATAACCAGGATGATAAAGACTCACCTCTAGCTTCATCTGTCACTACCATCTCAGTCATAATCTGCACAGGCATAGTGTAACTAGACCACTGATCAAAACGCTTAGAACTATAGTAAATTGTGCTTTCAGACTTTACACTCTCGGATAATCTAAAATTAAAACATTGAAAGCATTCACTGGTAAAATTATCCAAAGATTATTTTGTGTGAGTCATCTTAACAGACTGCTCTTCTTTAGGTTTAATAGTATGCGTCAATAAGAAGTTCAATCTGTTGGTTTTGGTCAGTCACAATTGATTCACAGAATTTGTACAGCCAAGCCCTCTCCCACTCAAATTTATTTTCCATTGACAAGAATACTAATGAAAATTCATGGGATTGAAGGAATTCTTGACTACTGACACTCTTTCTCCCAACCTATTCTATGTGTTAAGTGCATTTATTCCCAAAGTGGCATTCTACATGCTGTACTTATCATATGTGGATGAAGAGCACATTTAAGGATAATTCTCCAGACAACAGAGAGGAACTTGGTAGCCAAACAGTAAAAAAAAATGCTGGAATTTCATACGATTACAATCTCTCAGACATTAACAGCTAAAGATGGAAGAAAAGTCCATCTTTTCGAATTTTCAAGTGGAGATACAGAATGACTTCAGATTTTCATATATGAGCCAACTGCAAGAGATCAGCCATTTGAAATATCTTCTATCTGACCAATCATTTGGTATGGTTAGTTTTATATGTATTTTGATATAAACACAAGTTGCAGCTGCACTTCTTTTCTGAATCTTCCTAAATAAGCTGTAGATCAGCACAGTAAATGCAGAACTTCAAATAAATGAATACTATATGGTTTTCTACAAGTTATGCAGCAGAGTTGTAAGAAACACAGGTTTACAAAATGTGTGAAAAAGACCAGTACTGAACTTTTCTATTTTCTTTTTAAATTACACTCCTGAGCTGCTCCCTGTACACAGTTCTAATATTGTGGTCTTACAGCTATATATTAGAACCTTCTCCTCCTTCTTCTCCTATCAATTTTATAGTAGATTTATTTATTTGTAACTGTTTGCATATTTGAAAAGAATAAATGTTGTACTCTCTTGTTAGTGATCCAAGAAAAGTATGTATTCAGTAAGTCATCTCCTGCTATTTTTAATCATTTGTCTAGCAAAGTTTCAGATCTTGGGCATTTTGCAAAATGAGAAAAGTCTACATAATGATAGATTGTGTTAGTGAGCTTCACCTCTAAATTTCTGCAATGAGATAACACTCAGCCAAACTTATTTCTGTTCTTCAAAGATCTTCCTCTGTAGAATGAGAAGATAGCAACAGAATGTTCACCTCAGGGTAGCAGAGCTGAATTCAAATCTCATAATCATTAAAACAATCAAGATGTAAGGTTATCTAGGCATCTCCATGCTCAGGCAGAAATAGTAAAGAGGTTTCAGAACAAATTTCCTGTCTCTGTAAATACAAAACAAATCAGTAACAACAAACACAAAAATTACTCATCTGCCACCAGTGAATAATTGACCCTTAACTGTTGTTAGCTCATCTGGTATGTTCCTTGTATTTATCCATAAACTTAATGCAGCACTACACTGGCCTTTTCCTCCCAGATTCTTTACTGCAAAAAATAAAATAAAAAAAATCATAACTCCCTGAGATCTTTCTGTCTTTTACTTAAGTGAAGTACATTAAGCAGAAAATTCATGGGGCCATCACCACCTTTCTTCTGCTTTTGTCTGACTCCATAACAAATCCTTCTTGCTGAAATTCCTGTATTAGCATCTAAATCTTTCGAAAAGAGATAAAGGGTTTGAAATCAACAAAATCGTAGTATGATCTACACATCCTGGAACTGAGATCTTCATTTATATGTAATTCAAAGGCATTTGTGCAGCACACAGAACAATTACATACTCTTCCCAAAGAGTACAACAACCCTTTCACATGGGAATGGAACCTTGTTTCCATTTTTCTTGTTTGGCACTCATGAAAACAAAGAAGGGTGATCTACAGTTGTCTGAGCAGACAAAATTAGCATCTGTATTGTCACAATTAAAACCAAATTACTTTTTAAAACTTTTTTTTTTTTTTTAATTGACCCTTCATCAGGTCAGCTTCCTTTTTGGTGAGTGAAGCTTTGACCTTCTATCCCTAAAAATGTTGAGTGTCTTAACTGCCTTCATAGTGAATGGTGTTCACAGCATCAATATTAAAGGAACATATGATTAAGTAGATATTAGGTCAAAGGCGTTTAAAGTAAACTGTGATTGTTAACTGCCAATGACAATTCATAGATATTGTTTCCAATATCTGAAGCTGTTTATAACATTCTCATTAAAGATTAGCAAAAGAATAACAAGTCCAGAGTTCATGCGTTTTTTGGTTTTTTTTTTAACAATCATATCTCAGTAGGGTTCTCCATGAGCTTTTACAGTAAATAACATGCTATCCAAGTAACTGAAAGGACAAAAACTTTCTTCAAATAAAGCCAGCCATCACCTAAGGTGCTCTTTTTGTTGACTTTCAGGTGTTTGAGAATTTTTTTCTTCTGCATCCACTGACTACTCCCTCATCTGAGTGTTCTTGGATGGTTCAAGACAACCTGATTAATGCAGTACTGAAGTGAACTAGAGTACTCACACAATCAGTTTTCTGACTTGCTTAGTTTTTACTTTATGAATTATTTGACTACAGCCTGCCTAACTTTCATTTGTCCAACAGACTTCAGTAGCTTGTTTACTTCTGTTTATTTACAGAATCTTTAAGATTTCCACAGTAAGCTTAACAGAAAATATCATCCCTTTAAAGGAACATCCCCTGACCTCTTTTAAAATAAGTATTTGATTTAAATGCTTAAAGAAAATATTCCATGTTCTACTTAACCTGTATAGATAAGATACTTATCTAAGGTTACTTAGGAATTCCATAATCAAGGTACTTGTAATAAAAAATGAACATCTCAAGAAACTTTAAACTGTTTTAAAGATTTAAGAAATACTGAAACACTTTGATCTTCAGAGAACAAAGCAGGAGTAAAGCCCCACCACATTTTCCTAACTACATTTTTCCCTGAAACCTGTAGAGGGAAATAAACAGAATTATANCAAAAAAAAAAAAAAGATAGCACATCATCAACTCTAAACATGAACCTACCAAACACAAAACAACTGATAAGTTTATTTTCAGCACAACTTATTCTATTTTGGGAAACAAAGCCCAATAAGATATTCTTTAAGCACCTCCATAATTAAGTGTAAGTAAAATATATCACTACAGCATATTAGTGACTCCATGTAAACATATTTTCCTTCTGAACGCTTATAAACAGGCAAGCCATAACCTCATTTTCAGTTTGTTGGTTTTTTTCCACATTATAAATTCATTTTTCTCTTTGCAAAATGTCACTTTCTTTCCAGCAGGTTAATCCCAGGAGGTCTGGTAACTACAATTACTCCATTTAAATATTCCACGTATCTGTCAAGACTCAAAAGAATTCTGTACTGTCAGTTTAAATATAAATATATATAATTCTGGTTAATCATCATCACTTCAAGTCTGTTATGAAAACTGTATTACTCATTCAAAGAGTGTGTGATGTTGTGTAGCATTTGTTGCAGCACTTTCATTGATTTATTGGTTAGAAAAACAACCATACTAACTACAAAACATCGATGATCTCATACCGAAAACAATTCTCTTCAAAGGTAAACTTGTCGATAAGTTTTCATTCTAATTATTTAAGAAAAAAAGCACCAGAAATTATCTAGCTTTTCATACAAAGAAAGTTGAAAATGTACAAAATACTGTAAAAGGAACCTCTAGCTAAGCATACATGATGCTTTTCATTTCTTTATCATTTTCATCTAAACCAAATATTTTCACTTGCTGATTATCAGAACTTTCTTTTTTTCTTGGTAGGGTTTCAGAAAGTTTGGGAAGTTAACAATTTTCTGACATCTTCTAAATATCCTGAAACACTATCATGAAAAAAAAAAGCATCTTAACAGTTTGGAAACTAAAATTGTAATGTTAATCCAAAATAAACTACAGCATTTATTTCCTTTAAGTTGGATGTGCTTACCACATCCCTATTTACTAAGCCTGTTAGAATAGCCTTTGCAATAAAGACAAAAGTATAACTGTTCTTACAATGAAAGTTTCAATAAGTGGAACAAATATCCTTAAGCCCAGCAAACACAACTAGAACCAACGGATAGTATTTCAAAGCTTTTAATCTCCATGACAACCTACCTCAGATTCTTCAATAAAATGCCACTTTACATGCACACAAACATACTCAATTATGAACACCTACTATGTGTTCATAAATATCACCAGTGCTGTGGATCTTAAATAATATATATCCATATATATTACCACTGATTTCTTTCTCATGGAAAACTAGTCAGTCCAGCTAAAAACTTAATTTGTATCCTTCTGCTTATATTAACTATTGAATAACCAAAAGGTAAGAAGAGATATATGCAGAATATGGCTCAAACGTGTAAGGACATTCTTTGACATACTTTGAGTTTTGGAATGCACTGGGAGAAGTATCTGAACCATAAATAAATAGGAATTATTTTGAAAACCTGTACTACAATCACAAATTGCATGGCAGAATTATTCACAGTGTATTTTCTGTATCAGAAAGGAAATAGTTGATTTAAATATTACAAGCAGAGTGCTCAATAAGTTGTATGTGTAAGGATACAATTATTGATAAGAGTCAAGTATTGATGTAAATGTGTCTCATACCTAATATTGGAAAAATCACAACTATTGTTTAAAAAACTGTCCAAGTGCAAAGTACAATTTAAGCCATCCCAGGAAATTGGGGAATTACAGAGATCTGCCTACAGAAAGAGAGATACTGCCATTTGTGCAGTTTGTAATATTGCATTCATGAAATTCACTAGCTATAGTCAGTTATCTTGCCTGTTCTGTGTTTTTAGGACTAATGCCCTGGACCCCTGCTGCAGGGGGGATAGAATCGTTATAGTTGGAAGGGACCTCAGAAGGCCATCTAGTCCAGCTTCCCTGCAATGAACAGGGATACTACAACTAGACTGGTTGCCCAGGGCCTGATCCAGCTTCACCTTGAAAGTCTCCAGGGATGGGGTATCAAACATGTCTCTGGGCAGCCTGTTCCAGTGCCTCACCACCAAGAAGAGCCTGGCCTCATCCATTTCCCATCTTCCTTTAGATATTTATAAATATTTACCAGATCCCCTCTCAGTCTTCTTTTCCCTCACTGGAAAGGACTTTTTCCCCAAATCCAACCTAAATCTACCCCCTTTAAGCTTGAAGCCATTTCCTCTTGTTCTGTCACCACAGACTGCTAAAAAGTCTGTCCCCTTCTTTCCTGTAGCTTCTCTTTAGATATTGAAAGGCCGCTATCAGGTCATCTCGCAGCCTTGTATTCTAAAGGCTGAACAGCCCCAGCTCTTTCAGCCTGTCCTAGTAGTGGAGGTGTTCCATCCCTTGGATCATTTTTGTGGCCCACCTCTGGATGCACTCCAATAGATCCATATCTCTCCTGTACTGAGGACTCTACATCAGGACTCAGTACTCCAGGTGAGGCCTCATCAGAGCAGAGTAGAGGGGCAGGATCGCCTCCCTTGAACTGCTGGCCACACATCTTTTGATGCAGCCCAGGATAAGGTAGGCTTTCTGGGTTGCGAGGGCACATTGCTAGCTCATGTCCAGCTTGCCACCTTGCCATCCACCGTTAGACCCATGTTGTTTTTTTTCAGCAGGGCTGCTCTCAATCCTTTCATCCCTGTTTGCACTGGTAATGGGGGTTGCCTCAACCCAGGTGCAAGACCTTGCACTTGGATTTGTTGAACCTCATGAGGTTTGCCTGGGCCCACTGCTCAAGCCTGTATAGGTATGGGATGTGCCACATCAGTGCAGAATGCAGTATTTTCAACAAATGAAAGAAACATGTATGCTCACTACAGGAAGTGGGCCTGTCAAACCTTCACATTGCATGGCCTGAATCAATCAGCACAGCTGCACCTCAGATCCCACACCAGCCTGTGCCTTCAAAAGTCAGCATACCTCTCGCTCCCAACTCTTTGGATATCCCGCTGCAACAAATCTAGCCAACATTTCAAAAGAACCTGTTTTAACAAATTTTTGCATCTAAACACCCAATACCCTACCCAATCAAAAGAGACTTTATTAGTTAGGGTTACATGCACATGTTTCAAGTACAATTTGAACCTGTTGAGTTACTCCACAAGGTAATGTCTGCTGCACTGAGCAGATCTCTTCTTCCTTCCTTCTCCCAGGATGTCTCAAAGGGTAGCTTAGCCATTAGCATTAATTTTGGGAAAAGCATTTTTGTCTCCACACACTAGAAGAAAAGAAAAAACCTGAAGAAGATTTCAGTCATAGTATTACCCTTCCCTGTAGTGTATCAGGCTATGCACGCTGTTTCCTACAAGTATGCTCACAACAACACAATAAAATTTCCTAATTTGAAATGTCAGTGCACAGATCACAAAAGCATAGAACAGCTCAGGTAGGAAGAGACCTCTAAAGATCATCAGGTACAACCTGATGGGGAAGGGAGCCTAGATGAGGTAATCTAGCACCCTGTCCAGATGGCACAGGATTCCTGTGAACCACATGTAGCTGCCTCATCAGCCTGGAAACATAGACGAAAAATACAGCAAGGAGATTAGTGAAGCACCACCAGATTTCTTTTGTGATAGACATGAACAGAAATTCTCATAATCGTCCTTCTTGTCCATTCCTTCCTACCATCCCTGCACTGACCTGCTACAGAGCATCATACAAAGGCCTCTCTTCAACATATCTGTTCTTGCATGCTAAGTCACAGGAGCTTGGGGCTTGAGGGCATGTTGAAAGAGCTTGAGAGTTAGAAGATCTATGTAACATGTGAATGACTCAGCCCTTAAAAGTATCTCAAAAGGCGTTATGGATTCAGGCTTGTTGGCTTGCCTACTATCTGTCTCAAAAGTCTCCAGTGTGACCATCTCCTTTTCTATGACACTGAAGATCTATCACGCATTCTAAAATGATATCAAATTATGTTGTAAAATAAAGGTAACTTGCCTATCTTTCACGGATAAATGCTAAATTAAGTTATTTACAAACTTCAGTATATAAAGTCTGCAGCCATTTTCACTGCAAACCAACAAAATTAACCTGTTTAGATACATTCCTAATAATTCTTTGCACTGCCCTAACCTCTTCTTCATATAATATTTTCACTGCTTGAATAACTTTGGTACGCATCCTTATTAAGACTGAATGTCATCTGCCTTTTAATTAGACATTTATGCTACTTCTAAATTGGATAAAAAGACAGAAAGTCTAAATGCCATAATTATTTCCCTAAAGAAAGCTTAAAATCTTTTCTCTTAAAGAGTTCCAGAATTACAGATGCGTAAATTAGGATATCCACTGAGCTGTCAAGACCCAATACAGGTACTTGAAAGATCTAGCCATGCAACTCATTATAAGTTCCTTTATTCTACTGAAATAGTGCAAGTGTTAAACCAACATTTCACATTAAAAATATATGTCCATTTTAAAACTACTGCATCATGCAGTTAATTCTCATGTCAAAAGTACTATTTTTCTAGTATCCTAATGACTTATAGGGACTATAATTAAATAAACAAAAGATACTTTACTGTGCCTCAATGTCTTGTCCCTGGAAAAATAACAAACTGTACTTCTGCAAAAATATATCTTTCCTTTTGTTTAATTTATCACTTACAGAGAAAAAGTTTTAGGTATCTTTTTATGTCTTATAGCTGTAGTCTCTAAACTATATGTAATTATGTTCAATGAAAAAAGAAAACTATAATGGGAATAGCTTTATTGTCATATTTTCACTAGTGGGTGTGCGAAGTGATTTAACTTACAGGTACTGATTATTTAATTGTATTGACATAGAGCATACAGCCTACCATGACTAGTGAATCATTCAGACTGACAAGAGGAGGTGTAAAAATGCTTTTTTTTTTATTCTGCCACATTCTTCTAGTTTTACAAAGGGAAAGGCTTTATTCATAGGAGAGGGTTAGTAAGCCATTAAAGTTCTTGATTACAGCTACAAATGCATAGACGTCAAATCCATATGGTATAACTCTGAAATTAATTGGACAGTGAAACAAACTATTCCAAGAAATGACGGTATCATCAGATACACAATATAGCTGACTCTGAGCCTACATATGGTTTAAAAATAATCTTTGTAAACTTTACAGAATTAAAAAAGCTTATATATAAATTGCTTATTCCATTTCATTTGTTAGTAGGTGACCTTTTTTCAACACAATTGTTGCATAAACCCATTTATTTGTTTAGATGTAAAAAGACACCACAACCTATTAAAGTCTTAGCTATATCATTATGTATGAAAGTAATTGTACTGTGTATTTTTAAACCTATCACCCTGCAGTAGTAGTTGATTAAAAGAATACGAATTCAGTATGCAAAATAATTGTGCCTTGGACAATATGTGACCAAAAGTAATTAGCAGAATTTAGAGAAATTCTCACTCTGGCTCTCAGCAACCTGAATAGAAAAATTTGTCTGTAGATGGGCTTGAATATGACTGCTTGTGTTGTACATTCATATTATACAGACATAATAGAGCTCAGATTATAGATATACAACCAAACACAGACTTTGGGCTCAAAATGTCTGTTTTTCTTTTCTTATATCAGGTTTGGTTATATTTGGCAGTAAAAACAAGATGAAGAAAAGCAAGGGACTAATGGATTCATACAAATCTCTTCAGTTATTTTCAGTATCTCTTTTTCCCGGGAATAATTAAAAATAAGATGCATGTTATCTTGCATCTTTAAATAGTTATTTTTTACAGTTAGAGACAAAAATAGATTTTAGAGCTACACTTTTCTCATCTATTTTCCTAAAATATTTAGATAACGTATATTTCTCTGTTTGATTTTCACTATGTAGTATGCACTTCTGAAATTGTTATGTTGGATTTTCAGCACCATTAATAACTCATTTATTAGTATGAATTAATATTCTAATAAGCAGAGTAAAATAGCCTGAAAGCATTAACTAATATGTCCTGTAACAGAAACATTAAGCTTAAGATTAGATTAATTTTTTTTATATTAAAAGAAGAAACAAAATAACATTAGAGCTGCGTTGGAAAAGATCTAGTATTGAAAGAGTTGTGAACTAGTGATTATATTCACTACATAGTAAAAGAGTTCCCCTTTGAAGTACTGACACGTGTTTGTTTTGCCAAAAATGAAGTGGGTTTCTTCAACAGATCACTAAAAGTCTGTCTGGTACTTCTAATCCCCGAAAAGCAATGTTGTTGAAGGAAAATGTTGTCTCGCTTTTTTGTTTGCTACAAAATATAGCCACAATGCATCTGCCTGAAGGGCAAAAATCTCTGAAAATTGATAAATTGAGAATGGTTGTATATTCTGCAGAACTTCAGAAGTGGCACGTCAGTAATGGTCCATAGCAAGGGGGCTGCCACATCTAAAACATTCTTCGGTAAAAATGAGTTATATTTAATGGTATAAAAATGGAGGAAAGTTTTGGCTATGAAAAGAATGAGCTAGCCTATTCTAACTAATGTACTATGAAAAAAAAATTAGAATTTCCCTTGTGATGACACTTGAAATGAAAATAATCAAAAGATGAAGTCTGGGGATCCTGACACAAAAATCTTTGTGCTTGTATATTTACCAGAGCTTACTTCCTAACAAATAAGATTTCATAATTATTGTTGATTTCTGAGTTGTTTTTCAGAACAGTGTATCTTAAGCATGAAATAAAAATTACAGGTATGGTAATTCACCTTATTTATCCATTCATAATTACTAAGTAGCATGAAACTACTAGAATTGAACTTACCCTTTACAATGACAGACTTGAAGAGAATCGTAAGAATAGTTTAGAGGGAATTTGAACATTGATAAATGGTGTTGCAAATCTGATAAAGAAATCTATTAAAATATTGTTATTGTGCATCAATTATAAAAACTATTTTCAGATGAGGTGAAAAAAAATCATAGAATTGTAAAGCCTAAAGAAGAACAGATAATGCAATTATAACAAGATACAGGTGAGCTACTTAAATTACCATATTCCACTTAACAACTCAGTGATCATAATCATTTTACAATTCTACTATATACAGAGCTAGAAGAATAATTTAGAAAATCATCAACTCCATCTAGTGGTGATTTTCTGAAATTTTCACTTACAACTATGCTTCCACAGAGAAGTATGCCCCAAGCTTTGACTCTAATCTGTTACGCTTCAAGAAACAACAGGGAAAAAAAATCTTGATTGCTTAATTGCTTGATTGCTTAATGAAAAGCTTTTNTTTTTTTTCTGTTTCACACTGAGAGATGCCCTTCTTATTTTTCAGATTTATCGACTTTAAGGATATGTGCAATCATCAGTTATTCTGAGGATATCTAATTAAAATCTATTCAACATAAAGGCTTTGGATAACAGACAGAAGTATGCTAACCCTCAGATATGCAAACCCTAAAGGAAAGAAGATAATGGAGACAATATCAAAGACCAGAAATCTCAGGTAACTGATTGGCCATTGAGGGATCCACTCAGAGCTTTGCAGAGTTCAACAAGAACTTCAGAACTTCAGCTTTCTAACTGGCAAGTGGAAAGTTTGATTTTCACAAGACTAATAGGAGAAAATAGGAATAAAATATAAACTAATAGGAGTAAAAAAAAAACAACAGCAGACTTTTATGGGATATTTTAGAGTGCCTGTGTGATTCTTAAAAATGCATTATGACATATTTTGGGAAAAGGCCAAAGCTAGGGAAAGGCTATGATGTAGGTACACTGAGGATGACTGTGAGGAAGTGGGACAACAGAGACCAACTGTGTGAAAACAAGTGGCTGGTCAGCAGCCGTCTTGCCAACTTCTCTGCCCAGTCACTTCAGAGCCTCTCTTATTAAGCTCTACTCCTTACCTATGTCCTTGAGTAAGTTCTTTATTTGTGTGTGCGGCTAGCAAACTTCAAGCCAGGGAAGCTGGTGAAGAGGATAAGGGACCCGGTGAGTGGGGAGAGCTTAGGTCTGAGGGCCAAGTACTGCAGAGGCTCCAGGTTTCACAGGAGTTTGATAGTTATCCGGGAGAATATGAATTTGGAGAGACCGTTTTGGATGGTGACATGAGATGGGCCATCTGCTATCTGCTTTAAGTCTAATTAGCCACTGTTTAAGAACAGGACCAGGCCACATCCATTCGTCACATTTGTGCAGCTGCAGCGTATATGTATGTGCCACCTGTAAAGTCACTGTTTCCATTACTGCATGTGCTAACAGTTGATGTGTTCACTGCGGTCAACAGTCTGTGCGTCTGTTCCATGGCAGCAGCATTCAAACAACAAAGAATTTATGTAAAAATTAAATACAAAACTTTATTTGGAAAATTCCGTTTTACTATCACAAATACAATGATGTCTATGCGAGCTTCCCATCAAATATAGGGAAAACAGATTAGTACTCCAGCCTTACAAGTAGGATACATTAGAATAGCATTTTCTTCTTAAAGTGAATTTTTCAGGGACAAACAAACAAAACCTGTTTCCTTAAGTAAGACTGAACAATATAATAACAATAGGGACAGACTTTTTAGCAGTGTCTGTTGTGCCAGGACAAGGGAAAATGGTCTCAAAATGAAAGAGGGGAAATTTAGACTGGATATAAGGAAGATGTTTTTTACAACAGGGGTGGTGAGGTGCTGGAACAGGTTTCCCAGAGGTGGTGGACGCCCTATCCCTGGAGACACTCAAGAATCAGAATGGACAGGGCTCTGAGCAGCCTGATGGAGCTGTAGGTGTCCCTCTGCATTGCAGGCAGTTGTGGACTAGATGACTGAGATAAACGATTCCATGATTCTGTGAATCTACTCCAGAATAGGCTTTCTGGATGAGACTGCCTGTTCCTACAGAGTTTGCAAGGCATGAATGTAAATAGTCTGTAGTGATCCTGCACTTTGCCAGGACAGGAATAAATAAATAAGTAAATAAAAACTGAACATAAAGCTCACTGAGGAGAACAGGCCAAGTGGTTTTGGGTAGCAGTACCCCTTTTCCCTCAGTCTTCAGAAGCCAAACCAGCTCCTTGACAATAAACATGGTGCTCGGTCCCAACAACCAGCACGATTCTCAGACCCCTCCAGAAGCCCAACACCCCACAGCTCCCACACCAGCAGCCCCCAATACACCAGCTAGATGCGCAAACCCAAGGACGGAAAGAAGCAAACGAGGAGCATGCGCACTGCCCGCTGCAAACGCCCCCGGGAGTGGGCGGAGCCGCCAGTCGTCCTGGGGCAGTCCCAGTCGAGTGCCGAGTCCTGAGATCTCGAGTCTCCTCCCGCCGACCCAGAGAAGGTGGCCGAGAGCCGTGGAATGGATGGTGGGCGGTGCGAGGGGCGGGCTCCCGACTTCCGGTACGCCGGCGGATGTTGGGGTTTGAATTGTCCGTCAGTTAGCGCGGGCGGTTTCAGCGCGGGGCCGCTGCCGGACCTCGCTGTTGGCTGCGCTGCCCTTGGGGTGAGTAACATCTTCGGCGGGCTGAGGCCTTCGTCTCGCTGCCGCTGGCTTCCCGATGCTGCCGGGGATAGAGAGGCGAGAGCAGGGCGGGGTGTTAGGGCGATTTAAAGCGCGCCGCCCGTAGAGCAGGAGCCCCTTGCTTCCCCGCGAGCGAAGCGAAGAGGCCGCGGTGCCGTCCCTCCGCCTTGGGCGGCCGCTGCCTGACTGCGGGAAGCGGGCAGTGCTCGGGAGCTGCCGCGCTGCTGCCAGGAGAGGCGGTGCGGCCCAGCCTGGTCCGGCGCCGCGCTGCCTGTCGTGCCCTCAGCTGTCCGAGGCCTCGAGAGAGGCGGGTTGGGGCCGGGGGTGAATTCCCATGAGACGCAGAGAATTACGTTTCCTCGATGTGTGGTGGGTCTGTGCTGTGGTATGAACCGCGAGGTGATGCGGGGCTCTGTCGCGTATAAATGGGGGGAGCACAGGCCGAGAGTAGCTGGGAGCGTTCCGTGCAGCTTTGTTCGTACTCCATACTAATTGGGTACCTGAAATCCACTCTCACGGAGCTGTGCTTGTTTGTTTCTCTCTCTTCCATTAATTAAAAAAAAAAAGAAGATAAAAACACTTGGCATTCTGGAGAACCATTAAGTTCTGGGACTTAACAGAACTGCTGTCATTCGGAGGCTATTTTTAGTCCGCTTTGGCAGAATAAATGTTTTATTTACGTTTTCATTCTTGTAAACAGTGGGTGATAATGTGTTCCTGTCCTGTCGATAGACAAATACGAGATTGCTTTATTCCTGGGGAACCCACACGTGAGCCCTATTTGTGGAGCTCTGGTGTTCGACTTTGCATCTCCTTTGACTTGCAATCTGAATTGCAGAGTTCAGTTCCCTGAAGGAGTGCGAGGAATGCGGGGAGGGATAACGACTTTGTTGGTTTTGCTGGAACCAGCACAAAGGGGGAGGGAGGAAGGAGCTTTGCTTGTTTCCAGCCAAACGTGCTTTCTCCACTTCGTATGGCTCTGTGCAATACCTAAGGTGTAAAACCGGTCTTGTGTGGTTTTATGTGGAGGGTTTGTTTGCTGCGTTACCCTGCAGTAGGTTCGGAATTGTGAGAACTCGCAGTAAGCTAAGAACAGGGAAAACGCGTAAGCTGTGTTTTCTGCTCCCTCTTCCCTAATTCAGTATCTTTGTTTTTTTTATAATTTGGAAAAGAGGAAGTTTTTTTTCTGGGGAAAGGTGGAACCATATGTTCACATGGCTGTTGTTGGTACTTGCTTTAACTTATGTTGATTACAGCGATGTTTATTTTCATTTTAGACCATTCTTTGGCAAACATTTCCTGTGGAATTATTTTGTTCATCTCTAATGGCAGTGGCATAGAACAGAAGTCAGAACCAAGACTTCTGCCAGCCTTTTTTTTTCTCACTCCTTGATACCGCATCTTACCTGCAACTCCAACCATGTGGCTGCAGTACTGTATTTGCAAAAGTTCGTATAAGGAGTGTTCAAACAAAACTGTAAATAACAAAGCTCTGATGCTCAGAGTCTATCAGACTTCCAGTTTGCAGGTGGAATGTATCAGCTGTCTCCTTGCTCCCTTGGCACGCATTCAGAAGGTTGTGCACCCTCCTGTGAGGTCAAGTGTAGACCTGGGGGCAACTATCCTGTCTTGCTCGCCTCGCACAAAGCATTCCCCAGCTCCTGACAAAAGGCAAGCGTATGTTTACAGCTGTGTACCTGAAAGGCTTCAACTTTGCACTAGAGGAAGAGCAGTATTCTTAGGTCTACCTTGAAGAAACACATTACCTTTACTTCCTTCATGAGCCACTCAACTCCATGTAGTCCAGGAAGTGTGGAATGTGGGGAACGCTAGGCCAGCTCCCTACCTATCTGTGTTAATGTTTCCTGGAGATCTGTTTTTTAGGAGTTTGTTATGTTTTGGAAGAAACATAGGTTAGGTCAGGTCAGTGTTTCCAAATGGATTACTCTGCTTCAGAATGTAAAATACGTAGCTCTGCCCTGTCCCGATTCCCCCATGTGCCTGTTCTGGATTCCTCGCACTTCTTTTTTTTTTAGTCTTTGATCGGGATTTCTTTGAATAAGATCCTGGGAACGGCAGAGAACTACCTCTGTAGTCATAGTCACTATCCTTCCCAGCTTTTTTCTCCTAAATTACTTGCGTTAATACCATCTCTATTTGAGCAGGAATCACTGCCACTGCCTTAGTTCTCCTCGGATCATTACTTCATTATTGTTGATGTTGAAAATAACTATGAACGTACAATTATGTGTATGTATAAAATTCCAATTCAGCAGCTAGTTATTTTCAAAAGAGAAAATATGTTGCTGGTATTTTGAGGAAATAACCAACACATGTTCCAGTGGTATGGGTGTATCTATTCTTCATCCTTCTTTTTGAACCTCCATCTCTCACAATAACAGCTGAATTCTAATATTGATTCTTTTGTTCTTGTTTCCATTTTAAAAACTTTACTGAGCTTCGGGGTTTTTTTTGAGTTTGGAATAAACTGTAACAGTGGTACATGTTAATTCTTGATGCATTAGACGTATTTAACTCTTCGTTTCTTTTTCATGATAAACAGCTTGAAGAACTCACTAGAATGAGTGAGAATAATTTTGACATTCAAAGCCCACGTAAGTAAGGCTTTAGTCAAATAGTTACGTAAATCTTTAGTCTGCATATAAAATATCAATTATAAATCGCTTTTTTTGTCTAAAAGAGCAGGTGCATTTTCTGTAATCAGGTTGTGTTGGAGCCACTCGCCTTGGAATAAAAAAGAAATAGCTTGTGAACTTCCTTGGATTTCTTTGCTGTAATTGGAATATTTGAAATCTTTTCTGCAGATGTTGTGAGAAAGTAACCTTGGGAATTCAGGTGCCAAATCTCACGCAGCTGTTTGAGATGTGTCATCCAAGACACTTTCTTAGTCTGAAGCAGCACCTCTTTTCTTCTCACTATTGTGATGGTTCTTGATGTTAGTGTCTTGAAAATCTATTTTATATATCTGTTGGGAGTTGAAGGGAAGATGTTCCCTGCCTATGCATGCTCAAGTATGCTGATAGGCTTGGAACTTCAGAAATGGGGAAATTCTCAAGGCCTTAGTTGACAGTCTCAAGTTTTTAAATGTTTTGAAACTAATATGTTTTTAAATTATTGCTTATAACTTGATGGTCTGGATACTGTTAATGCTCTTCGTGAAGATTATCACATAGAAATACAAAGAAGTCTTCATGAATTCTAATATGGTGACATCTTTGTGTATTATACTAAAAAAAAATTAGTTGTCATATATTTCACAGGTGTTCAGGGAAGAACTTTTTAGTTGTGAGCAAAATCTTCTGAGTTTGCTTTGGTGGTAGCCCTCTCCCAAATCAGCAGGCAGGTAGAACCAGTGGAGTATTTTCATGCTAGGAAGTAAAGAAGGAATAAATAGTAGACTTCATTACTTTTTTGTTTACTGTGGAATTCAGTATTTCTCTGAGACAAGGACATTAATGGATAATTGTTACTGGATGCCTTGAGACAAATAAACATGTTTGTATTTAAATATAAAAATCAAATTTAATGAATGATGCAGTGGACAGATCCCTACCACTGTAAACAGTCCTGCAAGGAGTCTACAAAGATGCCTTCTCACTCTATACGCTTGCTTCAGCATCAGATGCCTTAGCTGAGTGTTCATCCCCCCAGTTCTGCTGCCCAGAGGTGGCCCCTTAGTAATCTTGGAATGCAAATGCTACCAGACAGTGCCCTGGGTGTTCCTTACCTTATCACCAAGGGAAACTTTACTTCCTTAACACGGAGTCATTCTGTCTCTGGCATTTTTGCTTCCAGCCAGCTTAACCCTTTGTGCAGTCAGGCCTTCTTCTCCTCTCTGACCATCCCTTGGTCACAAATTGCCATTTCTGAGTTTCCCATTCAGTACCTACTGTCCTTTATCCCGTAAGCTACTTGAGGATGTATGCGATTAAAAGCGCTGAGTTACTGCTTTATAACTGATTGATGTTGATTCCAGGACTTGCTGATCCTAAACATGATTCTGTGTTTTAGCTTGTGTTCTCTGCGGATGGACAGATAACTGCCCTGAAAAGTACGGAGAAAAAAGGACCTATGTAGAATATAATCTCACTCTTCATAATTACTGTTTGGTAAGTATGTAGTGGTAGTATTATTATTTTAGCTGAAGAATCGTAAGTTCAACAAGTATTAAGTAGCTATAACTTGTCTAAATAGTTTGTTGTAAACTTGAACTGTCAGCATTGTAGCCCTGAAGGCTTGTACCTGTCAAGTGCTACATTTCAATGAATTACTTAGTTCATTCTCCCAACCTGTCATAGCAAAGAAGGTACATCTTAAGAGAAAGAGAACAGACTGCACTTACATATTCACTTCTATAAAAAGAAACTGTGTCAAAACGTGAAATGTGAAAATTTTCCCCCTTTGTGGAGTAACTGGGGTAAAGTTTTCATCTTTATTCATGTTTATTGTTAGTTTGTGTTTGGGTGTGAGCTTATCTCTTGTCAGTATGTAGGATGTTGTTGTCACTTAAATAGTCCTTGTTTTCAGTTTAGTAAGACGAAGCCTGCTCATTATTCACAGCCATAGTATCTATTGAATAAAGGTTTGAGTTGCACAGAGTTATGGATATAAACTACATTTCAATATTTATCATGTTTTCCAAGATTCAATTCTATTTATGCTACCTTTCAAACTCAAAACTTCAAGTTTTTGCGGATGATTTAATAGTTTGGATGTTAAATCCTTAAAAGATTAGGCAGAGGGGAGGTGTTCTGAAGTAACGTAAAGACAATTTTTCTTAAATCAGTTTTAATCAGTTGAAAAGAATTTTAGGTTTCTTTGTGATAATCTTGTGTCTTGTACAGCCCAATGAAAAGGCAGAAGAAGCATCTTCTGCTGATGGAACAGAACAGCTAGGAAAGTGCGTGCTTGCAACGCTGAGTATTATGAAGGTGTTATAGCATCAAAAGACTGATTTATAAGTTATTTTTTTGTAAGGAGCTTCTTGTAGTTATCTTCTAGACTTTCATTCCTACAACTTAATAAAATCATGTTTTTTTCTTAAAAAAGAGTATATTATGAGTACTATAGAAAATGAGTTCTAGAAAGAGGCCAATTAGTGGTGTATATTAATTTTTCATTGCCAAATGTCTCACATCTGGAAGAACATAATTGTTTTTGCTATGAAACTTATCATTTATTAGACTAAAAATATTGATTATAAATGTGTGGTTAGAAAATAATGCTGTATTGACATATATATATATTTTTTTTTTCTTCTGTGGAAACTGTAATTTGATATGATGCCTCCTTTATTCCTTCCAATCTCAAGTTATGAAACTATCTACTTAACTTGAAGTCTGCAATGTAACTGCCTTATGAGATAACTATTTACTCTAAATTATCATCAAACTCTCCTGACTTGCTGTAATACCAGATTCTCTTATTCACTTTAAAGGAGAAATAAATTACTTTTCCTTTGAGGTTGCACTTCAGCATAGATACTTCCTAGTGTGCTTAATTATCTTCCCAACAAAATTGTCATTCACAGTAACTGAACTAATTTAATTTTATTTCTTCTGAAGCTTTGTTTGATGAAAGTAATTGTTTGACAGTTATCTGAGTAAGCCCTTATTTTGAGATGGAAAATAAGACTCCATCTTGGGCTTTACAGAATGGCATAAACATTTCCATAGTATCAGTATTTTATTTTCATATTACTGGCTGCTATTCCCTGTTGTTTCAGATCAGATGAATATCATCTAAAGCATAGATGCTTTGAATTATTTTTATAATCATGTGCATATATAAATGGGATTAGGTTACTTGGCTGTGTGCTATATCATCAGCATCAGGTGCATGGAAATGTGAGTTAGTCATGGCAGACTAATAGTGAATTGGGAGACAGAGGCCATTCTGCTCTGACAAATGTTTACATGCGAGCCTTGTTTGACTAAATTTGTCTTTTCTACTTGACAATACAGTGTAGATAATTTCAAGTCTTTAGGTAGATGAATGGTTTTAATAATTAATTTGTTTTTGTAGTTGATGTCAAGTGGCATTTGGCAGAGGGGGGAAGAAGATGAAGGTGTAGATGGATTTTTGATTGAAGATATTAGGAAAGAAGTTAACAGAGCTGCACGACTGGTGAGAATGATCTGTTCTTTACGAGGGAAGAAAGAGTAACTTTTAAGCATATATGTAGCGTCATCTGTGGGGTTTATTTCTGTCAACAAGCAATGTGCTGAACCCATTCAAGGATCTGAATTTTACATTTCAGTAACAAGTTCCTGGGAGCCAAAGAGACGATAGGTCTTGTAGAATTTGCTGATAATTTTATTTCCTGTGTGTGTTGTAGATGAACTAATGAGAGCAAAGCACGTACATGTAATCCCTTATGACATTACACTGAGTCTCAAACTGATCTGTTGTAATTCTGTAGATGCAACTAAATTAACTACCAATAGAATAATTTGCATTTCAGCTTGCAGGCTACAATTCACACACATATAAAAAAAAACCTAATAAAATTATATGAAATAACTCTTTGAAATATGCATAAAACACAAGAAAATAGTTGTTATGCTTCAGATATTTAATGCTTTTATTTATAAAACATTATTCCCAGGTGTGTAATATCTGCAGGAAAAAGGGTGCTTCAATTGGATGTGTGGCTCCCAAATGTAAGCGGAGTTACCATTTTCCTTGTGGGCTACAAAAGGAATGTGTTTTCCAGTTCATGGATGACTTCAGGTAAGTTTGGGGATTTTGTGCTGGCTTGAGGGGGTTTTTTTGTTGTTGTTCTCAATTCTATTTAGACAGGAGATTGTTTTTTCATTTGCGACCTTTGAATAGGCTGTAAGAACTATAAATTACGTTAATTATCTGAGGAAGTTAAAAAAAAAAAAAATCTTAATTTCTGGAAAATGTGAAAAGCAAGCAAGTACATTGCATAAAAAGTACATATAAAGTACATTTTCAGCACTATTAAAGAAGTACTATGGTTGGGTTTCTTGTATGTCTGCCTACTGTGTGTGGAAATAGCTATTTCCTATCATTCCTTCCCCTGGTTTGTCCTGCTTGTACATTATAAGCCATTCCATTGTGTTTCTGAACAAAAGTCTGCTTATTAGTGATTGGTTGCAGAAGAAATGAATTTAGCGTTGAATGTCTAAGTTTATGCTCTTTTACTGTCATCTTTGCAACAGCTTGTCTGTAGTCAAACTGGTCTTAAGTGTGTTTGATTGTTTTCATGCTGCCTATCAAAAGCTGAATTAGCAGGTGGATGGTTCTGATCATAGAGTGGCTTGGGTTGGAAGATACCTTAAAGTGTCACACCTCTTTTTAACACAGCGTGGGATGCAGTAGGCCTTCCTGGCTACAAATGCACACTGCTGACTTGTGTAGATTTCTGACCCAGTGAAGACTGAGGCAAAGAGCTTGAGTAGCCTTTTCCATGTCTCTTGAAGCCACTTTCCCCTTCTAATTTATCAGAGGGGATATGCACTCCTTTGTTTCTCTTCTGACCAATGTACCCCTAGAAACTGTTCTTGCTATTTTTTGCATCCCTCACCAAGTTCAGTTCCATCTGCGATTTGGCTTTCCTGATCCCACCTCTGTATTTCCAGATGGCATCTCTGCATTCTTCCCAGGCTGAGCATCCCTGCTTCCACTGCTTGTACATGTCCCTCTTTTCCCTCAGTTTAACCAGCAGGTCCTTGTTCAGCCATGCCAGTTTCCTATCTGCTCTGCTTGATTTCTTATGCTGGCAGACAGGAAGAGAGCTCTTGTGCTCTCAGAAAGGCGTCTCTAAAGAACTACCAGCTCTGCTCTGCTCTTTTATCTCTAAAGTCAGCCTCCCAGGGACCTCATTCAGTATTCCTTTAACTGCCAAAAGTTTGGTCTTCTGGAGCTCAGGGTCCTGATTCTGCTCTTTGCCAGGCCCAAATTCCTCTAGATCACAAATTCAACCAGGGCACAGTCGCTATGTCTCAGACTGCCTCCAATCTTTAACTCCTTAATGAGCCCCTCTGTGCTGGCCAGTACCAGGTCTGGTAACATTTCACTGCTAGTTGGCCTGTCCAGTACCTATCTGTTCTGGGAATTTATCCTCAGCAAACTCCAGGAGTCTCCTGGATTGCCTGCAGCCTATCTTGCTTTCCCAGCAGACAGCTGAGTGGTTGAAATCTCTCATCAGAATGAGAGCGTGTGAGTGTGATGCTTCCTGAAGCTGAAGCAAGAAGGCCTCATCAACAGGCTCTCCTTGATCAGGTGGCCTATAGTATTCACTGTCCACCAGATGTCTTTTATTGTTTTGGTCTGAAAACTTAACCCACGAGCTCTCAGCCTGATTGTGGCTGTTTTGTAGAGGCATCTCTTCACAATCTGTCCAATTCTTAACATAGATGGCAACTCCTCTGCCCTTCCTGCCTTGTCTGTCTCTTCTGAAAAGCTTGTGGTCCTCAGTTATTGTGCCCCAGTTGTGCAATTTTTGTCCTACCATGTTTTTGTTATAGTAAGGTCATAGTTTTCTAATTGCACCTTGGCTTCTAACTTCTGCTTATTTCCTTTGCATGCATTGAGGTAGGCAGGAACAATAATATTTGGACCAAAAGAAATATTGACAGACAGGAATATGTCATCTTTGTAATATAGCAGGTATAAGTTGACAATGTGCTTCTTCCATTCTGTTGTTCTACTGCCTTGATGCCTTAATTTATCTTTGCCTTTCATCTTGCCTAATAGTGTATTTATTTGTGAATAACAGGTGTGATAGGAAGTTCATTTTTGTTATCTTCTATTTCTATGAAGAAAGTTCTTAAAATATTTTTTTTGATGAGGGAACCTTGTGTTATCATTTGTAGATCTTACTGTTGGGAACATAAACCAGTTCAAATCTTTTCGGATAAAGAATCTAGAGAACCTTCACAGTGTACAATATGTCTGGATTTGGTTGAACATCTTCCACTGTACAGTGTGTTGAGAAGTCCTTGTTGTAAAAATACTTGGTTTCATCGAGAATGCTTGCAGGTAACACAGGTTATGTTCTTTTTCACTTGCATCCGTGGAAATCACAGTCTGATTTTTAAAAATAATCAAACAGCTGCTTAAAATCGCATCAAATTATTTGGGGATAGTGTGGAAGCACACACTGCTGGCTCATGTTCAGCTGTTTGTCCAGCAGGACCCAACCCGAAGTCCTTCCGTGCAGGGCTGCTCAAGGAATTTTCTAGTAACTGTATACATATCAGGGTGGGGCAATCCTGGATACCTTGCACTTGTCCCTGTTGAACCTCATAAGGTTCTTGTGGGCCCACTTTTCAATCCTGTCCAAGTTCGCCTGGATAGCATCCCTTCCTTCTATTGTATCAACTGCACTCAGCTTACTGTCATCAGCAAGCCTACTGAGGGGGCATTCGACCCACTGCCTAGGTCATTGATAAAGATGTTGAAGAGGACAGGTTCCAAGACTGACCCCTGGGAGGCACTACTCGTTGCTGATTTCCACCTGGACATAGAGCTGTTGACCACAACCCTCTGGCTGTGACCATCCTACTGATTTTTTTTTTATTTTTTTTAATCCATTGAATAGTCGCCCCTTCAAATTCATCCCTCTCCAATTTAGAGATAAGATGTGGTGTAGGGCTGTGTCAAAGGCCTTGCATAAGTCCGGGTATAGGACATCAGTTGCCCTTCCTTTGTCTACCAGTGCTGTTCTTCCATTATAGAAGGCCACCAGAGTCGCTCATTCCTCCTTTAAAGGAGGATGAAATAGTATTTGCTTCAAGGTTGAGTGACATCACAACTGTCGTCAGAGCTAAAATCTGTGTCAGGATGGTGTCCGTGGATTAATGATGTAAGAAATATGGTAGAGATATCAAGAGAACATATATTGTCATTCAGAGATGGATGATAATTCAATAATTGGTTTGGTTTTTTGTTTTTCTCCTTTTTTTTTCCCATCACAGTATCAAGCTTTGAGCGCTGGGATATTTTTCTTTAGGTGCGCAGTATGTAATAACAAAGACAAATTTCAGAAAGAAATGTTGAGAATGGGCATACACATTCCAGAGAAGTAAGTAACTTGGTAAATAATCACTGCTTTATACAAGCTTGCTTTGACAAGTAGTAGAAACTTTCATTTTTTTTATTCTGTTCTATAGAGTTGCATCAATGAGTATGTGAAACTTCAGATCTACCTTCCATGGTAGAATTGTTTTGGTAAGAAGTAGCACATTTCCTTTTAGTTATGCAGCAAAATTGTTGAAAGCTAGATTAGTTAGACATTGAGCAGGAAGCACTGGAAAATCATTTTTAATGTTGTGATTAAACCAGGGACATATCTTCAAAACAATTCTTAAATATGATAATTCAACATTAATGTAGAGATTGATAACAAATGTATTTTCTCATCTTAGTTCTTAAATTATCTGAGTTGTTGCCCAAATAGTGTTATAGTCCATTGATTACTCAGCCATACAGCTTCTCCTCAGGGACTCTTAAGGGTACGTTTACTGTAAAAACTGCTTCTAAAATTCTGGGCTGTTTTTTTTGTAAGTTTCTACCATTTGCTGGGGCTCAGAATAAGACAAGGTGATCAGAATGTTTCTTTATTGAAAGAATTATTCTTTAACTACTAGTATCTTTTGAGACTACTGTTAATTCTCTCTGGAAACAGAAGCTCCAGATTTTGGAGAGGATGAAGAGTCAGAATATGTGATGAAATGTGTCATAATGGCTTGGAAAACACTGACTCTTTTTTCTTAGCAACATTTTGAGTAAACTGCCAAAACAAGAGCCTGTGTCTGCTGTGAGAAAGCAGAGTAATACAAGACAGAGCAAATACACGCCAAGGTCATGGAAAAATAAAAAATACTTCAATCAAAGAAACATTTCACAGGAGCAGTCTGTCAGTTTGTATTTTACAATAGTATTTTTGTTATTCCTACTTCAGGATTTCCCTGGATATTGGAAAATAAGTGTGTTTCTGGTGTGAGAATCCAAAGAGCTGGTAAAGGAAATTGAATAGAAAAAAAAAAATTTGGTGTCAGGTTTTCTGAGCTAGATAGCGAGGTGATAACAGTAATACAAATCAAGTGAACACTTACAGACTTAGGGGCTCTTTTGTAGGTAGGTAGTTCGTATCTTGAATGACATCAGTTAATTCTATTTCACTCTAGACTTTTATTTTGCCTCCTCAACTTGTTTAGTTGTTGCCTAAAGTGTTACCTAATTGGAACATCTTCATGTGGTTATTACATACACGTTCTCCAAAAGATGAAGTAACCCACTTAAATAATCAGAAACAAAGTTGTAGTAACAGGCTCTCTGCCTTGTTTATAGGGATGCATCTTGGGAACTTGAAGACAATGCTTATCAAGACCTACTGCAGTGTTATCAACACTGTGACATTAGAAGATGTCTCTGCAAGAATGGAAGAGACTATAACAAACCTGATAGGTATGACAGTTTTTGCAGGAAGATAATTTGGGATGGACTTCTTATTTAAAAGTTAAAAAAGAAAAAAGCTGTAGTATTTTTCAGCATTGGGTTTTAATTTCATGTCAAGACTCCATTTATAAATGAAGTTTATTTTATTCTTGGTAATAGCAATATTTAAATACCAGTTTTCTCAAATTTCATCAGCTTTTAAAAACCAGTCCTATCTATTATCAATAATCCCTATTCTCATTTCATAAAAAAGCTGTAGTAGAATTTGTAAATGTACAGAAATGGAATAGCACGTGCCTAAGCTAAGTGTTGTACCTTTCATTCACAGCTTAATTTACTAACTGCATCTAATAACTTAATGCCTTTACAAGAAACTTATTAAAGTACTAATCATGTGAAAATTAACCAGCATAAGATCTATCTATAAAATCTATTTCTCAAGTGACAACCAAGCATTTTGAATCATTTAATAAGCTGATATTTTATAAATGGGGTTTTGAACAGATAAATCTTTCTGCTGGTGATTCTGCTTCTCCTTTTACAGAAGGGGGATGTTTCTAACCCTCATAGCCTGAAAGGCTGCGTGCTGTCCCTTTGCGTGCAGATGGCTAGAATACTGGTGATAGCTTATGGAGGCTTGAGTGATACTGTAAAAGGCTTTATTTGGTTCTACCACTTGTTTAACTTCTAATTAAGTTCATTTAAGTTCATTTTCTGCATTCTTCTTAATTGCTTTGTGTGTTTCTGTAACATACAAGTTCTCATTGGGATTGGTATACTCAAATGTCAGACAGTGCCTCTACTTTGAAGACATTATTTTGTGGCAGGTTTTTCCCTGTAGCTATTTTAAGTTTACTTTGTAAAGATTTGGTCAAGCTTCACTTGGTTCATTCTTGGTACATGTACATCGTTCATTCTTAGTATATGTATATCTCAGAACTTATGTAGTCTTCAAGAGTTGTATCTTTTGTCCTCCAGTGTTCGAACTAGTATCAGTCACATTGTTCCATTATAGTATGTTCAAGCAAATCTGAAAAATCTAGACAAAATTCTAGCAGATACTTAAATACTGTCATTAATTAAGAGTCTTATAGAATATGTAAAAATAATCAGATACATTACTCAAGAGGTACAGAACTCAACATTTTGGAAAGCTAAACAATGGGTCCTCATATTGAGAATGCTGACGGTCAACATGAGGACAAAATACTGGCAGCAAGCTATTGACTTCCAAGGCAGGGCTGGGAAGCACATCCGCTCATATGCATTTAATACAGGCAGCTAGAATGTGGATAATTGTTCTTCTTTGCACCTAGGAACTGAGTACATATTGTCTGAAGAAGTTCCCCTTTATGATTTACAGTCTTTATGCCTTGTAAATTTACTGCCTCAATTACATGTTCTGTTTAATTTTACTGTTGAATACTCCTGGTTTTAACTAGTCTCATTCTTCTGTATAATTCTAAAATAAGTTTTTAATTTTAGTAAGTGGGAAATAAAGCGTTGTCAGTCTTGTGGTTCTCGTGGAACTCACTTGGCCTGTTCATCCATTAAATCATGGGAGCAAAACTGGGAGTGTGTGGAATGCAGAAGCATCTTTGCAAAAGGTAATGTTATGAATGTGATGGCGACTTGCTAATGGTAATTTTTAATAATATGTGCACATTTTACAGCTAGCAAATTGATTAACTTGATATATTTCACCATGCAGGGAAATACAGCAAACGGAAAAAGCATTCTTTGGCTCCCTTAGAAAAGATGGATGGGACAACTTGTTTGCTGGAAGAACCATCTCCAAAGCTTCCTCGGCAGTCACCTGGATCTCAACGCAACTGTCTTCTCCAGTGTGTAATCTTATAGCAGAGAACAGATTGTAACATAAAATAGTATTTAAACATAAGGAGGTGATGGTTTACTTTGTAGGAGAGACTTCTTATACTAATTTGCAAACTACTCAAGTTTGAACAGAAAGTTTTGTGATTGCAGTTTTCCGAGTAAGCTGTGAACTCTGTAAATTTGCTACAGTACTTCATGTTGGATGGCATGTAAACCAATTTTTAGTTTGACTAAATGAGATGTTTGTAAAAGGAATCTTTAAAATTTAGAGGTCCCTTTGAATGTGCAAATGGCAAAAGTTAAAGGTAAGGTTCTTTACCAGTATTTTTCAGTGTCAAGTGTGCTAGAAATCTAGTTTACTGACATCGTTTATAAATCTTGTTTTGTTCTGCAGCAATAAAAATTTCCAAAGACTGTAGAATCAGGACTTCCATCTCTTATGTAGGATGCAACTAAAAACTGATCTTAAAACCGCCTCATAATAAAACGCTGAATTATTTGTAAAATTGTAATTCAGGCACTGGTGGACTTCATTTGAATGAGCCAACAAATGAGTTTTTGTACTGAAACAGTGGGAAAAGTATATTGCTACCTTCAAATAAGAAGTGACTATGTATTCTTTGGTTGTAGCTCTTAAAGTATTTTTTTGCTTATAGATCACCAAAGATAATGTGCCAGAACAACTTGTCACCCTGCTCACTCCTAGAACTTCCAACATCCAATAGAGTGGCAATGTCTTTATCTCCACTGATGTCAAACAGGAACTGCTCCCTAAGGAAAAAGTATTTTCTTCTTTTTTTTGTACATCAAAAAGCAATCTAGCACATGACTTTATACATATTTCCTGCACGACATGGTGTGCGTGCATTTTTGTGTGTATAGTGATTAAGTGTATGTGGGTGTATGTTTATATATAATCACTGAAATAATGGAGTGAGTACACTGAAGACTTAAGTTTATAATGCCCTCCACTGTTTTCAAATGCTAGGGGACAGGTAAGGAAGAATCTTAACCTGCGTATTTTTAGGTAAGATAGCAAGGTGATCAAAACTCAGAAATACGTATTTGCTCTTAAGGAAGCATGGCAAGCCATTCGTAAAAAAGACTAAGGAGTAAAAAAATTCTAATTGGCTTCCTTCAAATTAAACATCCTGAATTTTCAGTGTTTTTGCATTTACACCATAAGGGTAGCTTGTCATTTTGATAAAAATCAGAGGTAAGATAAGATGTTTTAACAGAGAATATTCAGTTCAAGGATACAAAATTGTTTGTATTGTTAGTACTCCTGAATTCTACCTGTATGTGCCACAAATTCTCATGAAAACTGTTTCCTTCCAGTGCACTTTTAAGTAGTTCTGGTGCAGTAATTTTTTTAATGGGAATTGAAACGTTTTTTCCTCCTCTACTCAAACGCATTTTTGATCATAGTGACAAAGATGTATATTAGCCAATAGTTCACAGTATTCTAACTCTTTAACACAAACATGGTACACTCTTCAATTTCTCACTTGTTCTGCATTGTTCAAACATAGAACAATGAGGTGAGAATTGTCTGACACCTCACTGGTGTAACTGAAATCAGAAAACCAGTTGTGTTATGCCAAGGTAATTACTTCTACCTTTTTTTTTTTCCTAGCTTTTAGTCATAGTTTAAAGTAATTTGCCACTCCAGAGTTAAAATTTTAAGAATCTACTCCAAATGTTTTACTGGTATAATTTGACAGTACCTAAATGTGCTGAAGTGTTTAGAGTTTTTCTTCTTTAAAAGATTTTAGGTTGCTGTCTGTAAAACTTGTTCTTCAGGAATCATCGATTTGATCTGGAAATGTATGCAATTTTTTTGTAGGCATTTAAGAATGCAAAGAAAGGAAGCTTCTAATATACTGAAGGAGTTAAAGCAACAAATTAATACAAAAACTACAAGGCTTAACATCAATACAGAAAATATCTGGAAGAGTGCTTTAAAAGGATTTAGACAGCGTAACTTCAGACCTACAAACACCATTGAAGTGAAGTTCACAAACTGCAAAAACAGAATAAAAACAGATTCTTTTACTGGGTCAAAACACCTTTTCTTCCAGTTACTAATGCTTCATATTCAGAATTCTTCATTGTTTGAGGGCTCTTCTGCAAAGAACTTGTCGGTTGACCCCCAAGGTAATTAAATGCTTTTTCCCAAATGAAGAACTGTGTCACTTTAAAAGGTTTTTACATGTTCAGCCTGTGTGATTGTTAGTTCATGATAGCCCTGAAAGGATCGAAATAGTTTTTGTGGGGTTGTTTTTGCTTTTCACTTCTAAAAGCTGGAGAGGTTGGAATTGTAAATGTTTAAATTCACTACTGTTTGCTTTTAAAATAAAGGAATATGTGGTGATTTTGAAATGTTGATAAATGTCAGGAGAAAAATACAGTATGTTAATAGGCTCCAAACTTCTTGGGTATTGTTCTCTATAAGTGAACTTCTTCCTTTCTGTTTCACCATTGGTGTTACTGATTTTTGTTTCCTTGAAATTTCTAGAACGTTTATCTCTAAAGATCCAAAGCCACCTTGAGTTCTTGTGCTTCGGAATTAAATGTCCATTGGATACAAAGTGGAAATGATAGTTAGATCTCCAGTCTCAACACTAGCTGGAGAAGTTGCAGTAAAAGAATCATGGTACTCTTAAATGAAAACTACCGCTTTTACTATTTCAAGCAACAGCAGATGATAAACCTAGTGCTACATTTTCTATAGTAAGAGTGAATAAAATTGAGCTTTTATTTAAAAAAAATCATAAGTTATTTTACGGATATATAGTAAAGTATATTCTGTTTCATTTGCAGCTCTAAAAGAGAACCTGTACTTTGAAGCTGGCAAAATGATTGCAGTTTCTCTAGTTCATGGTGGCCCATCTCCTGGTTTCTTTTCTGAAATACTGTTTGATTGTCTTGTCTATGGTCCAGAGAATGTGAAGCCAAATTTGGACGATGTTGCTGATGCTGGTGTAGCACAGACAATAAAAAAGGTAAATAAATGTAAACTTACTAGAGAATTCCTATGTAAGTCTATATTTGGATATGAAGAAGAGCTTATAAAATAGAACTTCAGTTCAAATTAAAACGTTCATTCTTACTCCCCCTCCCCTCATAAAAATGTGTGTATATACATATATGGGCATGAAGTAAACAAATTTCTACTTTTATCTTTGATGCAGATAAAATATTCAGAGAGTCTGTCCAGCCTACAGTCAACTGTGCATGACTGCTATGACTTCCTTGCTGCTGCTGGATGTTTAAGACCTATAACAGCTTTGCATGATAAAGATATGCTGGTGAATGACTTACTGATCTATCATGTAATCAAGAGAATTATTTCACCTTTAGAAAGGTTTGTTTTGTTTGTGAATTTTCAAGCTCCCTTTATTTTTCTTACTAAAACTAATGTATGTTACTAAAACTAAATTTCACAAGTTCATGAATATTTTCCATTTAAATGAATAAAACATACTAGTTTGTTAGTTTAACTGAAAGACTGAAACAGTTACATTCTGTTTAGTTTTTGTCGCAAATATTTGATAATCTAGTTTGTTCTACTTCTTAGTCACAGTCCTTTTTTAAAATATTATGAAGAGGGGAGGTTGACAGTTGTAGTGCAAAGGTCTTTGCTACAGTTTACAAGATCTGTAGCCTATATTCAGTTGTAATTCAGAAATACTCAAATGTAGAGACTTCAAATTTTAGAAGTGCTTAAACATGTTTTGAATTTTAATGTTTTTTTTAAATTCCAATTAGGGAGTCTCTGTGTGCCATTACAGCGGTGATAATGTGCACAAGTACAAATTGGCTGACTTACAATTTAAGCATTGCTTGCATTCATGTTCCTATGTGAATTCAGCTAGAAGAGGACACTTGCAACTGTTGACTATTTTTTGATTGGTCTCTGGCCTTATAAATCTAAATTACTCATCTGTTCAGTAAAAAGGCATTGGATGCTAATTTTTGAATAAGTACAGCTAGATTTGTGGTGTTATCTTTGACAAATTTTAATCAACTGAATCTCTGAGACCTATGAAAAACTAATTTTGAATGCAAGGGTTTGTATTTTTAATAAATGTAAGGTTTAAGTTAGTAGGAGTACGGTTAGCTACTTACTGGCTTTCTGATGCATGCTTGTTTGCTTGTTTGTTTTTCCCCTCTCTCCTTCTCTTAGTTTTAGGCAAGGTTTGAAAACTCTTGGTCTGCTAGAGAAAATGGAAATGCATCCGGATGCTTTTTCTAGCTTATTTTGCCACAAACCTGAAAACCTTTCGGCAGAAGCTCTCTGTGATCTCTTTACAATCCATTGCTCACCAGATGTAAACGAAGTTGGAGGTGCTGATTTTTGGATGGGTTATTTGCAAGATGTGGAAAGTGAGTAACCCCTTCCTCCCCACCCCCGCAGCCTCTATTCCCCATTCCTGGGCATTTAATTGCTGATAAACATAGGGTTTGATTTGTCAGAGATTACTGCAGTAAGACAAGGAAAGTTTTCAGTTGACTGTCACTTCCTAATTTTTCCCCCTCACCACCTCTTCCTAACCAATTCTAATTCCTGAAACCATTTGCCACCTATAGTAAAACTTGAGGTCAGTTTATAAAAGAAAATTTAACCACCTTTCTTTGGCTCTGCTGTGAGCTAATCTCAAAAACTATCAAAAAACCAGTAACAAACAAAAACTCTTCTGTTGTCCTAAGATTTCTCAGAACTAATGCAAGCAGACTTTGTTTTGTTTTTGTATTTTGTGTTTGTGTGGGTGTTCTTTGGTTATTTTTTGTTTTTGCTACTTTGTTTTTGCTATAGTCTTTCCTCTGGCCATAGTATTGAACGTTCACCCAGCATATTAATCTGAGGTTCCCTGATTTCATTTTTTTCCCCCTTCTAGCACATGGAGGGATATGGTTTAAGGGTAAGAAACAATGATTGTTATAATCTAATTTTTTTTTTTTAGGTGGTGAGTCTGTAGTGACATTACAGGATATTCTATTCTTCGTAACTGGTTGTTCTTCTATACCGCCTATTGGTTTTGATCCTGAACCTACTATTAAATTTCTGCCTGTACGTTATCCCATTGGAAACAGACTCCTTAATTGCTTAGAACTCCCAATAACAAGGACGTATGAGAATTTTAAAAATAAAATGGAATTCACTATCAGAAACACATTAAGAGGCGAGAGAGAATAAATATTTTTGCTACTAAACCCGTCATTGGAAACTTCAGTTTTCTGTGGGAGTGTCTGCTGGCAAGGTGCCTTTATGTTTTGATGGTATGCTTGTGTCTTTTACCATTTGTCCTTCAAAGATATGGTGAAAGAAGTACTAATCTTGTAAAATGGAAAACTGTTGTCAGATGAAAGACAGTTGGTTTGGGCGTTGTTGTTTTTTCAATCATCTCCGTGGTTAGAAATTGGCTTTTCAAGCCAGCAGTCTTATTTAGAATGGGTATTTTTGTTCTAGACATACATGGGATGTTATCAAACTCTGAAGCATTTCAGCAATTTCCTAAAATTAAGTGGATTGTATACACACACTTTTCTTTCAGTCAAAGAAGCTGTTGTTTTTTTTTTTTTAAGGTGACTGCTGTAGAGCTTTGCCTCAAGTAAAACTGATAAGAGTGCTTCAGTTCTGTGTTACTATTTTCAGTTAACTGCTTTCATGTTGATTGATTTACGCTTTGATTCTTACAAACCTATGAAAGTTAGGGTTTAGGCTGTTGTGTTCAATGCATTAAAGTGTGATCATAATTTAGAGAAGATCAAGGCAAAATAATAAGGCAAGAAGAAAATCTGGTTGAACTTGAGTTTCTGCTGTTGAACAAAATCTTTGGCATTTGCACCCTTATTGATTCTGCTGCTAGATGGTAGCTTTTACTATTATGACTATACATATAATTAGAAGCTTGAAGTAGATCTTGAACATGCAGTGTTAAAGTGATCCTTCAAAATTAAATACAAAAAATTTGCTTATTAGAAGATACTGAATTTTCTTCCATGGAAGTCAGTATTTTCAAATGAATATGCACTAAAGCTATTTGAATTGCAGGCAGTCTACCATCAGGCCTGTTATTAGCGCCTGATGCTTCTCTAGCTTTTATTCTAAATGCTTCGTTTTCAATTTTAGATGCATTTTAAGCAACTGTGTAAAATGTTTTAATTCTGCAGTATTTGTATAAATAACATTAAGCCATAAACGATCAGTAGTGAAATCTCTACATAGTAACACAATGATACTAGGACTATAAAACTGAAAAAAAGTTAAGTACAATTTTATTTTTAACATATGCAGGTCTCTTTTCAGAATTCCGTTTTTCTTTACTGTTAGTTTGGTCATTTAAACTGCATCCCCAGCAAAGGTTATTCTGTATATGGATACAGAATGATATGTCTGTATTGCAGGATTGCTTTCTTTTTCAGTGTGTTGGCCAGAAAGTACACTTATAGTTGATTATAAATGAATAGCTAGTTTAAAAAAAAATCTGAATTAATCCAGTTTCAAGTTCTGGTTCATCATTGCTTTCCTCTCAGTAGTAAACTGTATGAGTGAATGCCAAGTATGTGGCAGTGTACTGTAACTGGAAGACCTGTGTAAGTGGCAGTTGCTTTCACTAAATATGGTGGGGCTGTAACTGTAAGGTTGAAGACTGGGAGTTTATGTTATGCAGTCCATTTAACATCATGCGGGTATTTTTAAACCTTTCTTAAATTGCTACAGCACCTCCATTTGCTTTTTTTTATACAGACCTATTTATCTCACTGGATAATGAAAGTGCATGCCACTTATTTTTGCATTTCACAGTCTAAATAAAATATTCCAAAGCTTAGGTCAGGCATTTTTATGTTTCTTGTTTGTTTCAGCTATTTTAGAAGTAATCTCATAAAAATCCTTTCATTTGAATTTAAGGAATATTATAAGTTAAGGCAGGACTATTGATGCTTTCCTGGTTCTGAAAGATAAGTGTTAGAAAGTCAAACAGAACCTGAGGGTGCTAATTACCTCTTGGAGAATATCATTTAGTTCACTTACATTCCACATTTTTTTATCATTCTTTTATGATCTTTTTTTCTCCAATAGTATGCCACATTTGTCACTTCTTCTGGATTTCTGAATGCTAAATTGCCACTGAATTCTTACTTAGCTTCAGAATAATCTGTTATCAGCACAAATAAGGCAATCTGTTGCAAATTGATTTGCTTAATGAGGGCTTGTGTTGGGTTCATTCTTTTTCATTTTTAACACAATGAATCCCCTATAGATAGGGTATTTTACTTTTAAAAATGAGTGTACTCAGTGCAGTATTCTTCTTCCTTGAGTAATTTAGAAATTAACATATTCTGTAATATGGCATTTTTCTGGAAGTATTTAACTTGTTGCAAGCAGCAAGTGGATAATTTTGAAAGTCAGTTGCTGAATTTTTGGTACCTGCAGTAGGAGAGGAAACATTATAGAAAGTGGAGCTAAATAAAATAAACTGTTTTAAAACCTTCAGTAGATGAAGAAATAGTAATGTTATGTGAACACCAGGCTTCAAAAAGTATTCAAGATAAAAATAGGCTTCCTTTTATAGCTTATCAGTTTTGAGTTCATCAGTTAATACATTCGTTATATATAAAGAAAGAAGTAACCTATTAGTCAGCTGTGAGAGAAATCCTGACTTACAACATACAATGTTAAAGAAGCATACAATGCCGTATCAAAACACAGAATTCACAAAATACTCTAGTCTTTAATATTGCATGTAAGCATTTTCTGATGGGGAACTTGTTCTCATTCTCATTTTCTAATACTGGTGTGCGTATTTAAGGTTGCCTTCCCTTCCTTGTAGGTGTAATTTGCTCTCTCTAGACACTTTAATACAAACCTAGTTCTATTCAAATTGGATTTCTAAATTCTACTATAGAGAAGAATTTCCTCTTCTGTTCTTTTTCAGCATGAATTTATAGATGCCAATATTAAATTTACTTCAAAGTTTCTATTTAAATTATGCCATTGAACAGCTTACTTCTAATCCATGAAAACGCAAAAGTCTATCTTATTTGAAAACTTCTGGAGCAATTTCTTTAGCTATAACGACCACCAGAATTTAATTGGTAGAGTAGGTCACTGAAGTGCAATACCATTGAGTTATTTCCTTATTTTACAAAAATGTTAACCTGAGGCACATTGGAAATTAGGGAATTTAAGTATTTCTGTAACAGAAGAAGAACAAACATGTATGCATTAGTGGTTGCATGTTCTTCTGGTTTAATAGAAGTTTCATCTTGTGTGGGATTTGTCAGGGCCATAAGAGAACTACTACAGACATCTGTCTTGTGTTTGGCCAAAGAACTTCTCTGTTTCTGCATCAAACGTCCCCTTTCCCCCCCCCCAGGATTCCTTCTGGAATCTGTGCATCAAATAAGCTATTTCCTAGGGTGATCTTTTTTCTAGTAAGCAATACTAGGTTAGTACTCGTGTTTTTAGTATGGTCTCTTAATAAAAGCATATCTAACTTCAAAACCACACAAATATTTTAGATATATTAAGACCAAGGGGTAGAAACTTAGTGACTTGCCTTCACTCATACAAAGGATGCTTAATTAGAACAAACTGTTAGCATTTTAAATTGGTTTGTGAAAGAAATGTTTTGCAAAATGAGAAGGAATTGATATCAGTTTCTATTTGAAGTCTAAAGCCCTGACTTTTTTTCACTAATGTGTTCAGTTCTCAGCTGGAAGATTTCAAAGTTTTGGGAGGTAAAACTAAAATGTTGAGCGGAGTGTTAGAGTCATTAATTTTAGTAGGAAATGTTTTACTTGGTTAGTTGTGAGTCACTGGAACAGGTTGCACAGTGTGTGGATGCTCCATCCCTGGAGGCATTCAAGGCCAGGCTGGGTGGTTCCCTGGGCAGCCTGTTCTGGAGGGTGGCAGCGCTGCCCGTGGCGGGGGGGTTGGAACTGGATGGTATTTAGAGTCCTTTCCAACCGAAGCCTTTATGTGATTCTATTCCATGATTCTATTCATATTCTGCATGTGTGTTTTAAAAATAGCATCAAACACTTTACAAAAATCTCATTCAGATGAGACTGGAGGCTACAAAATATGCTTTTAAAGTTTATATTGATTCTTATTCTGTAGTAAAGCATTT
Organism: Pavo muticus; assembly: GCA_016647715.1. Lineage (NCBI taxonomy): Eukaryota > Metazoa > Chordata > Aves > Galliformes > Phasianidae > Pavo > Pavo muticus. The sequence goes on from JACDJE010000299.1 coordinate 464,563, forward strand.
TACAACTCAGGTTTTACTTTTTACCTAGAGTAATTGTTAGTGTATATAGAAAACTAATCATAATATTGTTTGAAAAAAAAAAAAAAAAATTTGTATTCCATAAACTGTGTTTAAAAGCTATTGCTATTAGAATGTTATGCAATTAATTAGAGTTTTGTAAATACCTAAAACTCCAACTCGGTCAACTGCAGAATCAGTGCCTGAAGTGTTGCAGCTTCAAGCAATGTTATAAGTGACAGGTGTAGCATCAGTGTTGAAATACTCAATTGTGGGAGACAAATGTCATGTATATGTTTGAAAGCACAATAAAGGATTAAATTACCATGTTGTATTAAATGTGACTCTTTGCTGCTTTTCTTTTGTTCAGTGGGTTTTAGTTCTAGAAGTGTTGCTATTTTCGTCTAGTTGCATTAGCTTCTGCTCGGTGTGCTCAGAAGGTTGCTCCCAAAGTAATGCCTCCTGTTGATTTCTGTGGAGACTATAACATAAAAAGAGCACAATTAACACTGATAGAGCAAATTCTCTGCTACAAACCACTTTTTCGACATAATCACCACCATTAGCTATGCATTTTTGCTAGTAATGAAAAGAGGCTGCAGCTCTTTCTGCAGGGAGAAATTCAATGACACACCTTTGCTTCCCATGCCCTTCCATGTCAGAGGCCATTTTGTCAGACCCTCTGCTGCCACCTGTCGCACAGCAACAAAATGGAATGCAATATTGGCAGGAAAGTTCGTCTTCTCCTGCCGTACTCAGCATCCACCTCTGACGTCATAGGTCAACAAAATAGAAGGCATTACTTTCGGAGCAGCCCTCCTAGATTTACCCTCGTATTTTTGTCAGAGTTTCAGCTGGACGGGGCTATTCTTCCTAAGTGTTTTCTCTAAGCACAGAACAGCTGAGAGCACAGTACCTACAGAAGACTGCAAAGAGCATGTAAGGGAGAGAAGATGTGCAAACTTGGTCATTGATTTAGAAAAGGTGTTTAAGTGCTGATGGATTTGTCTTCGCCAGCTGCTGCCTCTAAGTGGCTACCTAATTGCCTCACAGCTGCCCGGTTGCAGTTTGTGCGCGCACCGTGCGTGTAGGGCAAAAACAGGGGCAGCCTCTTCTTGCCTAAAAACACTGGCTTAAGGCTGAAAACGAAGTGGAAAAAGTAGCCCCACTGCACCTCGCGCTCGCTGGGCGCAAGGCGCGCGGAGCCCAGCAACGGCGGGAAAAAACGACTCCGCCCCGCCGCTGTGCTGGGCCGCCACGTCGCCGGTCTGCTGCGTGCGCGGCAGTGGGCGGAAAGCTGCGGCCGGGCTGGCGGCGAGGCAAAATGGCGGCCGGCATCCGGGAGAAGCAGATAGGTGAGGGGTTCCCGCGGTTTCTATCGCTCAGCGTGGCCGCTGTTCTGCCTGCAGTGCGGAAGGAGCGCGGTGGGCCTCGGTGTAGCTGGGGGCTCTTCTGGGAGCCTGTTTTCCTCCCTGCTCTTTCCCTGACGGCTCCTTCGGGCGAGATGGCGGCGTCCCCGCGCCGCCTCGGTCCACCTGGGGATCCACGGCCGGTTTGGGTCACCGAGCGGCGGCCTTCTCCTTCCCCCAACCCCTCGCCGCGGTGCTCCTCAGCAGTGGGTACGGTGGCAGGCCCGGGGCTCTCCTGCCGAGGGGCCTGGCCTGCCGGGCCCGGGGAGCACAGGTGCCCAGGAACGCGGCTGCAGGTGCCGCTGCGGTGTGGAAATCACCCCCAGGGTGGGGCTGCGCGGGCCGGGAAGGGAGCGGTGGGCGCCTCCGTGGGAGTGGGCTGTGCTTTCCCTTTGTTCATTTTCCTCTCTGGCTGTGGGGAGGGTCAGCCAGAAGCGTCGTTTAAAGGTGGAAAAATAAAACAACTGCTTTGTTGCCCCTGTTAGGACGATACTGAGGTTCTGGAGCGTTTACTGAGCTTTAGGAAATTAAGATTATGATATTACCAACTCAGGCTCCCTGTGGGAGGTATTCTGTGGGTAAAAGGGTTGGTTACTCAGTCCCTCGTTACACACTGCTGAGTTAATAATTGGCTCCTTCGTCTCCCTCTTGCTGCTGCTCTGTGGAGTACTGAGCCATTCATGTGAACATACCCCTAAAACACAGAGTGCGTCAGCTCTATATTCCTGCTTACTTTGCTGAAGTTTTTGTCCATAGTTGGAATTGTAGTCTTGTCATCTCCTTGACAGCTGCTTAGAGGACTCTGGGTGTGTTCATTTAACATAAGATACCTAAGATCACCTACTTAAAAATCTCATCTTGAGTCTCCTTTTTGAACTTAATGTTTTTCCAGCTTTTCTGTACCATAATTATATGTTCTCTGATCTCATTCCAGTGCCTATCTACCACTGATGGAACTGATTCATGTTCCTTTACAGTACTTTTTCTCACACTTATACCTTTCTGATAAAGCCCCTTGTCATTGAGCCTTTATTCCCTGCAGTTTTATTCTTTTCTCTCTCACTTGACTTTTCTCACCGTCTTTCAAAGTTCATACCCATGTTGTCTCCCGTTGGGGCAGTCACTTGCAAGGAGGTAGTTGGTAACAAGTAAGAGGTGTTCAGCAGGAAGAAAACATTTTGATTGTGTAGTACATACACTGCTATGTGTGTGTGTTGTGCTGTGGCCCTGCTCCATAACCAGTCAGAGTGTATCACTGTGCCCCACAGTCCTTGCCCCATAGAGTATTCAGTGTAAAGTGGAAGAACAGAAAAGATAAGCAGCCAGCATGTCTCTAGGTTTTGTGATGGTCACAGCATGTTGGCAGTCTGATTGTTGCACTTTTGTAGGTAGCTGAAGCTGAGTTTTAATTTAAATGGTAACCTCTACAAGGAAGTTGCTTCAAATCTAGTAGTTCCAAAGTACATAACCATGTAGCTCTATACAAAATTGCTTGTACAGCTGAGCGAGAGATGGAAGATGCCATGGCAGCAAGGGAATAAAGGCTTCAGGAACAGTCTATAAGCAGCTTCTGAGATTGCTCCGTGGTTTAAAAAAAATATATATATATATTAAGCAACATAGAAGGTTTGATTCTAGGGAGACCCATCAATCACTACCAGTCTCAGCAGGCAGCAAAATGAATGTGAGCCTGCAGCGTGCCCCTGTGTAACAGCACCCTGTTCTCAGGAGCACAGCCAGTTGGAGGGGAACAGCCACCCATCTACTCGATCCCTGCAGGCTGAGGCATGCCTGAGTCTGTGTCCTGTCTGCACTCACCAGTACAGGAGGGTTGGCTAGCAGAGAGCCACTGAGATAGAGCTCTCACCTCAGGCAGGGAGGCTGTAGAAGTGAGGTTTGGGGTTCAGCCTGCTTGCAGGAAAGGCTTCAAAGGGAACGTGTGGGAAGGGCTCTGGGAAGAGGGAGCCAGGCTTGTAGTGACAGTAGGCATAATCTGAAACAAGATATGTCTGAATTGGATATAGGGAAAACTGTTCTACCACAAGTCAGGTGCTATACAAGTTGCCAAGGGAGGTTGTGGCATTTTCTTCCTTGGAGGATTTTAAGGCCTGGCTAGGTATTGCCCCCCAAGCAACGAGACCTGGCCTTGCAGCTGATCCTTCTTGAGGAGATTAGGCTTGAGAGCCCCTGGGGTTCCTTCCTGCCTTGGCTGCCCGATAGTACTCTCACAAGCTCTGTTCTGCCTGAGAGTTAGAAGTTACCCATTTTACCTAGATAGACTCAAGTAGTGGGCCCAGGTGAACCTCATGAGTTCAATCCAATTACAATGTCTTGCACCTGGGTTGTGGCAGCCCCTGCTATCAATACAAACTGGAGAACAAAAGGATTGAGTGTAGCCCCAACAAAAAGGACTTGAGGGTGTTCAGTAATGTTCCCTTGCAGTTTAGTGGAGCTCAACTGTATCAAAAGAAGCAATGGTCAGCAGGTCAAGGGAGGTGATCCTGCTTATCCACTCTGTACTAGTGAGACCTTACCTGGAGCACCGTGTCTTGATGTGGAGTCAGTACAGGAGAGACATGGATCTGTTGGAGAGTGTCCAGAGGAGGGCTGTGAAAGTGATCCAAGGTATGGACTGCCTCTCCTATGAGGACAGGCTGAGAGAGCTGGGGCTGTTCAGTCTGGAGAAGAGAAGGCTCTGGGGGGACCTGGCAGTGGCCTTTCAGTATGTAAAGGGAGCTATAAGAAGGAATGGGACAGACTCTTTAGTAAGTTCTGTTGTGACACGACAAGGGGAAAGGGTTTCAAAATAAAAGCGGGGAGATTAAATTGGCTATAAGGAAGAAGTTTTTTACTCTAGCGGTGGTGAGGAACAGATAGCCCAGAGAGGTGGTGGGTGCTGGAGATACCTCAAGGTCAGGCTGGAGGGGGCTCTGAGCAATCTGGTGGAGAGCTGTGTGTGTCCCTCCTTCATTGTAGGGGATTTGGACTAGATGACCTTCGAGGGTCCCTTCCAATTCAAATGATTCTATTAACTGCTTCTACTTATGAGTAAAGTGGAGTATGTAGCCCTGATGTCTGAAAGTTTTTTTTCTTTGCAAAGGTGTATGACAACTGTATTTATGGATTTGGAGGGAATAGTCACCAGCTTACGTTGATGTACTTAGTTTTTTTACTTTTAGCCAAAGCACCTGGTGTATTGTTTAATCAGATGAATGGGGAAGGGCTCCTTCCTTAGGGGCCCTTGGAAAGTGGAGGTAGGTGGAAAAAATCGGCTTTGTTTTGTGTATTGAATGTGAAGTTAAATGGATACGTGTTCACAGAATTTTCCTGCTGCAAATTAGGGGTGCTTTTGTGCTCCCTTATGCAGCGATTTCTTACAGGTGCTCAAAATTTTGAAAAATATGTGTCAGTTTTAGTCAGTCAGAGAGGTATTTCTGTGTGGTGTACTGTGCATATAGTGTTGTTCCGATCAGGTAGGAAGAAGCAGAATGATAATAAAGCAAACTAACTCGTAGGATACAAAACGCACCCTTCAGGAAGAGTCTGAAATTAGTTTTAAGACAAAATATAATAGAGCATAGAATTTCTTTCTTTGATTATATGGGCTTTCTTCACGTTTTGGGACTTGGTGCTTTTCTTTTTCTAGTACCTGCTGGAGCCCATGAATTCTAGTTGATGTGTTACTTGTGTATCCAAAGCTGCATAAAAACAATGCACACGTGATTTGTTGCATTTTTTTTTTTTTTTTAAGTTTTTCTTCTCAAATTAATATAAAATCCTGCTAGCCCATTTAATGTCTGTTGCTAAATTGTAAAGAGGATAAAGCATTATTCTACTCTGTTTTCCAGTGGCTTTGAAACGTATGCTGAATTTCAATGTTCCTCCTGTTAAAAACAGCACAGGGGAGCCAGTATGGAAGGTAAGGGCTGCGTGAGTGGGAATAGGAGAATTTTACGATGTTAAAAAAAAAAAGTTCAGATGATCAAATTTAAACTAACTCATGTGTGCTCTCTGTGTCCGTAACTCGTACAGGGTATTTTTCCCTGTGTGATATGAATACAGTGTTAAATATCAGAGTTACTGAGAAAAAGACGTTTGACGTATTGGCTAGTTAAGTACGCCATGACTGATTGATTCTTCAGGCAATATATTAACGAGCAACTGAAGGGGATGTTTTTGAAATGTGCCTATACCTCGTGTGTGGCAGGAAATTGTGTGATGCCTTACAGGTGCATTCACATAAAAAGGAGCTCATGGAAAAGGAAGAACTGTTGGGAGCATTAAGTTCAGGACAAGCTGAGCTCAAGCTGCCCTCGTTAACTTTAAAAAGTAAATAACTTGTCACTTGTGAAAAATCGGTGCTACTTGAAAGCATATATTCTGTTCTCTCTTTTCATTAATGTCCTTTTTGCTCTGTGCTTCTCCCATTGTTTCCCCCCACGTGTAGTCAGAGAAGTGCTGTGTTTACAGTAACCGAGTTCTGACAGCAGAGTCCTGTTTGACTTACATTTTTTTCAGAAGGAACTGATGATTTTTTCACTTTATCATAGAGTTTCTTTATTGGTTTTTTTTTTTTTTTTTTTTTTTTTTGCACAAGTGGAAAATCACAAAAAAGTAATAAATTGGTACATGCTTATGACTTTTAAGGTTAGGACAGTAGTTCCTTAACCCAAGCTCCTGTGTCCACAGTTTGTCGCTTAAAAAATAACCTAAAAAAAGTATATCTATTCCAGGTTCTCATTTATGACAGATTTGGCCAAGATATCATCTCGCCTTTGCTGTCGGTGAAAGAGCTGAGAGATATGGGGATCACTTTGCATCTGTAAGTACTTTTCTAAAACAGACTTTTTTCTTCTTTAAATAGCTTTATCTAATATTTCCCTGAAATTGTGAACAAAAATAAAAACTTATTCAGTGAGTAATTAACTACTGAAATAAGAATTATTCAGTGTTCAGTAGGATTTCCTATTGTATAGAGGAGGCCCAGAAAAGAAAGTTCTTTTGCTCAGAAAAGAAGTGAGAAATCTAGTAAAGATTTTTGAGAATGCCTGGGCAGATCCCTATATCCTTTTATATATTTTAAAATTATTTTGGCACAGACAGTGCGTGATCTTTGCTTGTCTTTCTACATGCAGACTTTGTCTTCTGTCTGTGATAAGGAGTTTTAAGTGTTATTTTAGGAGCTTTCCCATTTCTCTTTCTCCGTATTATGTTTAGTCAGTTCACTGTCATTCCTTAGCTGTGGTTGTAGACATGGAGGAAACTGGAAGATATTTTGTTTCGATTATTTGTTTTTGAAAGTATGTTAACTTCAGCGAACTGAAAGCTGGAAATCAAAACACAATTTACATTTTATCTCATTGACATATCGGTGGTAATGTGAGAGAAACATGTAAGCACCTTTTCTATCTCTGCATTAATGAGCAGGAAAGACAAGGTTAATTGTGTGAGATATAGGCAGGTTTTTTGTCATGTTGTTTTGTCACGTCAATTAATAATTAGTGCATGAAGTTTGTGGTTGCAGTATTTTACCATCCTCTGAATGGGATAATCTATTTTTTAAGATTTGTGAAGCCTTTTCTTAAGCTTCAAATAAACTTCAGAGACCTCTGTTGACACATTCAGCTATCAAAAACTATACAGATGCGATCTGGCTATTTTTTCATGTTTTGTTCTTGCTAAAATCTGACTAAATATAAGAACGCATTCTGGAAAATTAGATTTTTATCTGCAAAAATAATGTAATTAGCACTTATAATTTTATATAAATTAAAAGAGGAATACAGCGGGGATGGTTTTTTTTTCTTTTCAGGCTTTTGCATTCAGATCGGGATCCTATTCCAGATGTTCCAGCTGTCTACTTTGTAATGCCAACAGAAGAAAACATTGACAGAATGTGCCAGGTAACTTGCATACCTAATATTTAAGATGAGTGGATGCAGCAGGAGTAGTGTGTTTGAGATAATCCTGCATTGATGTCAGCATGACTTCTGTATATCTAGTTCTTGTGCATGTCTGAACATTTCTACGTGCACTTTATCTATGTCAGCACATGACTGTCATAAAAGCATTATCCAAAGTTTTTACATGTAAAACTGTTTCCCAGAAAGTAGAAGTGTAAATATGTCTTCTGTCGGGGGAGTGAAAAGACAAGAGTCAGCAGGCACAGGCTGAAATACAGGCAGGCAGTTTGACCAGGGGCTGCATGGAGTCGTCTTCCTTGGAGGCATTCAAAACTTGACACAATGGTGAGCCACCTCCTGTGTGACTCTGCCTTGAGCAGAGGGCCTGGACTCAGCTGTTTACTTTCTATGAGGGAAATGGATGGACGGTAGACATATTCAGCAAAGGAAGGGAAAACATTAAAAGGTGGTGGTTGTCACTGGCAGTACGTGGAATAGTAGCTGCTGTCTGGTATCTTAAATATTATTTCCTCATTTTTTTTCAGTTTTATGTTAGATGCTATCAAGCTGTGTAGTCAAAACACTTCATACAGGGCTGTATGTTTAGACAGCCAAGCACTTCAGAAAAATTATTTTGACTATGTATAATTGGAACATCACATAATAAAAGGTTGTGCATTTTTAATAATTAAGATATGTATTAGTACTTATTCAATCAAAAAGATTGTGGTTTGGCTTTCTTTTAGGATCTTCGAAACCAGCTTTATGAATCTTATTATTTAAACTTTATTTCTGCCATTTCAAGAAGTAAACTGGAAGATATTGCCAATGCTGCCATAGGTGCTAATGCTGTAGCTCAAGTGGCTAAGGTAAGAAAATCCTCCAGTCTGTATTGTACAGGGTACTACTGTTACAGGTATTGCAGTCTTGCGTAACTGCTTCTGTGCCACAGACAGCTTTCCTGACTGAAGTGTGAGCAAAATGAAAGTTTAGCTTGGTTCGATGGCAGGCATGGATTTACTTGGGGAAAAGTATCTGCAGCCATCTCATTAATCCAGCTTAGTGTTACACCTCATCTTGGTCCAGAGCCCAAGCGCTGCGTGACTGTTGTACTGAAAGAGTGGAAGTACAGTAGTTGCGGAATGTTTCTGATCTCACTAAGTCAGTGTGTGTGCATCCAGTCCAAAAATAAGTAGCAACGAATCACTGGTGTTTTTATACTTCACTCTGGACTGTTCTGACCATTCTTCCTTTATTTTTAGGTGTTTGATCAATATCTTAATTTTATTACTTTAGAAGATGATATGTTTGTATTGTGTAACCAAAACAAAGAGCTTGTTTCATATCGTGGTAAGTAAAATTTCTTTGCATAAAAGATAAAATGTTGTAAAGTTGAAGTTTACTTTTGAAGTTACAGTTAACACCTAATGATTATTTTTATTTTGTTTTGATCTTCTCAGTCTTCAGGATAATCTGTCAGATGTATAGTTTAATATGATGAAGTGAGCAGTTCATAGATCTTAGTTTAGGCATCTGTACTGCAAAGCTACTGTAATACTGAAAAATAATTGTTTTCTTAAATAACAAGTTTAGGAGACCAAAGCTGCACCCCAGACTAGGGTTTTTTTGTATGTGTGACAATACAGGAAAAAAGCATTTTCATTGACACTTGTAGGTAGGCACTGTGGGTGGCTGCTTTGTTTAGGCACCACTGTTCAGTCATAGTCCTATATGCAGTTCTTAATTAAATGTTTTGGTTTTGTGTGAATGGTCAGCTAGAAAGTTACTGTAGGTAATGCAAAGCAAGAAAGATAACTTCAATGGATAGTTTTATGTATCGTCTAAACAGTGACCAGTCAGTACCTGCTTTTCTTGGTCAAGACATGAAAACATGCATCCAAGCATGTGGGAGTGTGCCGAGGGTGTGTTTAGGATCAGGGACTGGAGTAGCACAAGGAAGAATCTGGAAAAAACTTTACTGAAAATAAAAGGTGATGGCTTCTGCAAGCATGTAGGCCCATATACTTTTGTCCACTTCTTTGTTAAGCCTTGGAGTTGAAAGTGAAGTCAGTCTCATGGAACTGTTCTTTCTGTCTTATCATGGGGTTTCTGTTGGACCTGTTTGGAACCTACTCTAAAAATGGTGAGGATGCCCTGAGTCACTTAACCTCTATAACTGTGTTACTGCAGCAGCCTAAGTTGACAATGCATGCAAGTTGTCATCGTCATCATCCACATGATTTTCCTTCCTTCTTTCACTTTTGTACTCCCCTGAGCCATTCAGTGTGCTAAACTAGCAGAGAGTAACTGTCACCCTACCTACATTGCTGTCTGCTCAGGTGGCTCGCTAGTACAGGGTGGGTTGTCTTGCTGCCCTTACTGTGATTTCCCTCTTCTCTCTCTTACATCAGAACCAGTAACTTTGGAGCTGCAGAGTATTCTGTTTTTTCAGTTGACTCATTCTATAAAAGATAGCAAACTCATTTGTGTTATCTGCAAATCCAGTGCAAGGGAAGCAGAAGATGCGTGTAAGTCAGAGGCAACATGGCACTTGTTTTAGCAGCAGCTCCTCATTACGTTACTGTAGTCACAACATCTATGCAAGTGCCACGCAATTAATTCCTTTATTTGGCTGCACAGAGTACTCACTAGTGACTGGGTAGAGAGATGAGAAGTCTCTATGCTTAACATTTAGCAGTGAGGTTCTTTTGTCCGATTTCCAAGGTCTTTCTTGCAAGCTGTGTCCATTGTACTGAGTTTGCCCTCACACTGGGAACTTATTTCAGTGTCAGGGAATGAGGGGCTTTTTTGTTTGAAAAGCAGTCTTTTTTTTAATTATTATTATTACTTTAAACTAGAACCACTTGTTAGCAGTTTGAGGAATAATTGTTTTGCAGTGCGTTTGTGTGTATATATAAAGATTCTTGACCATGCCTCATAAGATTTCTATTAGCTAACAGAGAATTTGAACTGAAATGACTGAAAACGTTTGTACCTATCAGTTTGTGTGATTTGTTTTTTCTTTCCTGGGTTGCTGAAATTTGCCACGCAATATACAGTTTCACACTATGTTGAAACCAACATAGAAGTGGACTGTTTCCAAACACTGATGGAACAGAAATATAATCTCCCATACAGAAGTAAATAGTTTTCCAGTAGAGCACTGAGCTGATCATCTCTCTGTGAGCTCGGTCTGACCCAGGGAGGCAAAAGGAATACATGGGCAATGAAGCAGTGAGCTCTTCTTAGAGGATGGCCCTAATGGAAAACTGTAATAAAAAATTCTAAATAGTTGCATAATCTGCCAAGTCAGTATAAATCTGATGGTGATGAAAGGGAGAGCATGGTAACATCGTTCAGTTATGTAAAAGGTCTTCATAGCCAGAGTTCTGTTCTTCTATGACTGTAGAGGAAAGAGTAAATGGCTAATATTGGTATGAAGTACATGTACCTGACAATCTGTTCAATGCTATTTGAATGCTTGTTAATTTGTAAAATGGTTTCCAAGTAGGTGGCCATTCCTATTCCATAACATGTGATTCTCTAAGAGGGGTTTTTAATAATACAAAGATAATCTGGAAGGAGGCAATAGGGAAAGGCTGTGGTGTTGGGCTTTACACGGTGACCAACAGTTAATCTCAATCTTTAACTTAAAANGGGGGAATGGGGAGGAAAAAGTAGTAGAAGTGCCAAGAAGTGCATTTTATGATTTGATCTCTTCAGCTATAAAAGCTGTTGGCAATTGATGGCCGTTAGGTAAGAAGAGGATCTCTTCCTTAGTGTTGATGTGGCATGAACTTACTTTCTTTCACCCAGTTTTTAACTCTTTTCTGCACTGTTTCAGCCATTAACAGACCAGATATAACAGACACTGAAATGGAAACGATAATGGACACTATTGTTGATAGCCTCTTCTGTTTTTTCGTTACGCTTGGTAAGTTTTCAAATGCTAGCGTATTTTCCATTCCTTTTAGAAGAGACCTATGCTCAGTGAGATATGGAAACTTTGTAATTTTTATATAGCCAAATATAGGCAGAAGTAGGTGTATGGCAGATACCTTCATGGTTTGCTGACTGGGTTATTGATCTTCGTAGAATTATTCCTGTACATCGCTGCCAAAGAAAATAAAGGCTATCCCATGTGAGAGGTGATACATTTAGTCTTCATTATCAGTGGGTGAGGAATACTGAAGATTTTGGATTCGTTCTTTTTAGAAAATACTAGTTTGCTCTGAAGGTCAGCAGTGCTAGGAGCTTGGATTTGTAAGCTCAAAAAAAGGAGAAAAGCATCACACAACCCGTGCAAGGGTTTAACTGAAATACTTCTTGGAATGGGAAGATAAATTTAATGTCATTATTATGAATTCTGTTGTTTAACCCATACATTTTTTTATAGTGATGCCATCTACTGTAAGTTCTCACTGTGATCAGTGGGTCTGAGGTGGTATTCCTTTAAGAGAGCGTGAGATCTCTCTGGGGCAGTCTTGTGGTATTTAGATTGTCATGTTCTGTAAATATGAAATATATATATATATTTTTTTTTAGGTAAGATACAGAGCTAAAGATTTTGAAACCTGAAATCCCATGGAAAATGTGCTTTTGAAAACGACATTTCCTGTATTGAAATGTGGCTGATACATTACTTCATGTTTCTTGTTATATCCCTTGCTATTGCTTTTAAGTGAATTCTGACCTTCTGAAACTAAGTTTTAATGCTTCCCTATTAGAGTTGGTTTAACCAATACATGATATGCTGTCTTTGTAGAATGTGCTTTTTCATAAATTTATGCACGAGAGTCAGTTTTGTTAAACTTCAGGTAATGTATTGCTGTGGAGCGTTTTTGGTTTCATATTTAAAGACTGAGAGAGAAAAATTTCATATAAGGATTGGTATTGTCTGCTTGAGAATTTTAATTTCAAAACATTACTAAAAAATCGTTTTCTGCAAAGTACACTAACTTATAGTCTTAAAACTGTAATACAAGTGGAAGTCAATGTATCTTTTATTAGGAGCCATTCCTATAATCAGATGCTCAAGAGGAACTGCAGCTGAAATGGTGGCAGTGGTAAGAAATGATTTTCTAAAACAGTATTGCTGTTGTAAATTTTTTCTTAACAGCTTGTTTGCTTTTTTCGTTGCCACATAGAGATCTAGTGGCATTGTCTCCTTTTCTTAGTGAAGGAAATAAAAGGGGAAGGACATGCACCAGCCTTCCGTTATGATTTTGGTTCCGCGGAACTCATATGTAGAAATTGCAATGTTATGAAATCAGCTGATGAGAAACTTTAAATCTGAAGGATCGTTCGTACTTTGAAGTTCTTGTAGTTTTCTGACAGGCATTAAAAATTAGAGCCACGAATCTATAAATAAATTGTATAGAAAGTTGCTGTCTGGCCTGAGTTTTTCTGTGTCTGTATAGGAATTTCTTCTCTGCCTTATAGAGACACCCCATGGGTATGAGACATTTTTATTATATTAAAGTAGTCTTGATCATCAAAGAGGAATGAAATTACCAAATTAAACTACAACTAAAAATTGCTTCAGCGGTGTCTTCACTAGGGGTCACTGTGCTTCATTTCTTCCATATTCCTCATAGCTTTCTTCATCACTGAAGCCTTAATGTTGGTTAAACCTAAGCGTTCAGGCTGCATGTGTTCATGTCAGGGATATTCTTTGTTTTATGAAACACTTTACTATGGCAATATCTGATAACCCAATTTGCTGCTTCTGTTCTGGTTCCCTGTGGGTGGTGGTGTTTTTTTTTTTTAATTCAAACATTTAGAGAGAGGATGCTAATTACCTAAGAGGAAGTTTGCTGGATATAAAGTAAATATCTTCTGTAGAGTCTTGGGTCTGGGTATAAAAACTGGATGGAGAAGAAACAGGGAAGAGATTTCTTGGGCCGGATCTAATGTGAAGTTGACAATTAATGTCTTAGCTATAGGAAGTACTGAAGTGCAAAACCAGCACGATCTTTAAATGTTGATGAAATAAATAGGTTAAGAGATCATTGGTTCATTAAATACTGTTTTGTGTTTTTCTCCATGCAGAAATTAGATAAAAAGCTCAGAGAGAATCTAAGAGATGCCAGAAACAGTCTTTTTACAGGTGACACACTTGGAGCTGGCCAGTTCAGGTAAGGTGTTAGTAATAACTGTATATTTTTATTTTTCATACTTTAGTTGTCTGTAAGATCTCACTAGAGTAAGTCACTGCTATATGGTGAAAACCACAAGGATTAGGCTCAAATTCTGTACTGAAGTAGTTGTACTCCAAAGCAAGATTGCCTCTCTTAGTATGATTGGGTTGAAACTTACATGGCTGAGACAGTGAGACAGAAATTATTTAATGAAGCAGACGGTTTTGTTTGCCCTTTCATCATAGTCACATTTGCAGTACCGTTATATGCAGCTGCATTTCTGAACATTTATTAATCAACCTTTAGGCCATTAAAAAGAAAGAAATACCCTTTTTTCTCACTTCTGAGCAGTTACCAGTTGTAATTATGTCAGCTGATCTCTGCCTCTATCAGAGGAGGACTGCATAAGCCACTTGGATGGTTAGACAGTTAAGAGCTGTCATGCATTTGAATCCTCTGGGGGAAAGGAGGGTTGAGAAAAGACATTGCAGGTGCTTGCATGTGTCTGAAGTGTGTTTTTAGTAGTCTCTCCAACATCCCTTTGCCTCTAGCTAGTTGAATTCTCCGCTGGCTGCCTTACAAAAGTGCATTATGGTAGTTTACACCGCACCTAAAAAGGTGAGGAGACCCATTGGGAAAACTGTAGCTGAAGGCAGAGGTTACAATCTCCTAACTGGAAACAAAAATACCCAGTTTATTTTTTTTATAATGTAGATATTACAGATTTTTATCTCACTCAGTGTAGAGCTTTGATTTAAAAAAAAAAAAAAAAAAAAAAATTGTGGGACAAAATCAAATGGGATTGAAAGCCATTAGGAGAGAGAGCATAGCTGTGAAATATTAGTTTTTTATTTCTATTTTTTGGGAACTGAATTGTAACCAGTGAACTTCCTTCAGGAGGGTAGCTTGCTTTCCTATTAGGATAGCATTATTATCCTCAGGAAATCAAAATGCAACATAAAGGAAGTATGGGAACCTCTAACGGTTAAATGGTGGCTGATCTAGAGCTTGCTTTCCCAAATGACACAGATTCTTGAGATTATGTATCTGCACGTAAATACTTATCCAGAGCATGGAATTGTCTGTTCAAATAAAGTAGCTGTCACATTTACTGTAAGTTTTCTGTTCATTAGGGAAATGGTTACACTAGTTGTCTTTCTGTTTCCACTGATAATTTTTATGTGGCCGTAACTCAAGATATTTTGGCGTCTTGGTTTGTTTTTCCTCATAAAATTGAGTTAGTGATGCAGTAACAACAATGCATCTCAGAAAGTAATATTTTTTTTCTTTACAGACTTCATATACGAGCAAAGAATTAAAATGAAGTAAGAGAGTTGAGGGGGAACTTTTATGTTTGAGGTAAATAATGGGATTAAGGTCAAATGTGACCCACTTAGGTTCTTACAACATTGAACACTTGCTTGGAACTCATATGTGTGTCCACACAAAGAAGTGTTTATTAGTTAATACTTAAAAGGCTAGTTATTCTTTGGTGTTCTGACTTCTACTTAGTATTTTTTTTTTCACTTGGTACAAAATACTGGCAGTGATCAGCTCCAGAAGCTTTGGGGAAGACTGGTTGAATTCTTCAGTAGGAAGTTAGGCTTTTAACTTTAAAATGCAGTGTAGAAGGTGGCTGATATCACTCAGGATGTTACTGGGATGTTCTGACTGTATTTAAAGAAGTACTAATGAAGTGTCATCTTTTCAGCTTCCAAAGGCCCCTATTAGTCCTTGTTGACAGAAATATAGATTTAGCAACTCCTCTACACCATACTTGGACGTACCAAGCTTTAGTGCATGATGTTCTGGTAAGAATAAATCTGATTTTGTTACCAAAAATATTTTTTCACCTAGCTTGTTATTAAACTTAATTCCAGATTCTCTCTTAACCCAAAATCTGTTTTACTTCTTTTATTTGAAAGTAGAGTAGGTGGATGGTTGAAGGATTGCTTGAGAAGGTTTCTTTAGCAATAAGTTCTAAAGCTGTCAAAAATTTGAAGTCTTGATACTACTATAAGATGCGTAACTCAGCAGTCCTGGATTATTCCTCAGCAGTTCATAATCATTTGTTAACTCCAAATTCTGTACGTTCAGTTCGTTTTTGAAAAATACTTGTAATGAATTTTAAAACTGACTGTAGCATTAGTTAGAATTTCCAGAAACATGTGTTTGTTTTACTCCACCAGATGTTGTGGGCGCTCAGCATAGATGTGCCAAGCGGTACGTGACCCTACTGTGAGAAACCTGAAATAGATGTATTTTTTAAAAAACAGAGATCACCTTTAAGCCCTTTCCTTGAATTTATTTTATAAAACCAGTAGTGATGATGTACTTGAGTGAAAGCAAATACTGTTCACTTGGGATTTGTGCATTTCATACATATTTACGTTGTTAATGATACAAAAAATGAGTAAGGTTACTTTCTGGAGGCTTTTTTGGATTGTACAGTTAGTCACGCAAATCATTTTGGTATATAACTTTGAGGAATAATTTGTTTTTATTATTGAGGCTGTTAGAAGAAGGTGTAAAATATACACATGCACCTACGTAGATGTAGTAATCTGTTTGTATGCACCTTTAAATTCTATTTTATATACTTTGTCCCTTGTGAGCAGTCCCTTCCTATTAACCCAGAGGATGGGATTTTTTTTGCAAGTGAACGTTGTTTGCCATTCTGTAGGAAAAGCTGATATCAAAGAAGGTGGTTTGTGCTGTTTTTCTCCAATAACTGTTGAACACTGAAGACTTGCAAACAGGAATATTTCTACTGGTTTCTTTTGAGAATCAGTGAAAGAGTCAGGAATTGAGACTCAAATTAGAACTTTACAGGTACAGATGCTGTTGCATAAAGTCAACGCTTATTTCTGCTCATTGCCTGCAAGCCATTGAATGAGCAAATGCTCAGTGACTGGTTAATAAATAAATACCTGCCACCTCCATGTGCCTCCTCATCAGCTGCAAGCCAAAGAAAGTTGTGTCTGGTGGCCTCAGGAATGCACTGGGGTAGAACATTGGTCCATCAGGAGGTCAGAGGGATTAAAGACCTAGTGAAAACTGAGTGCTTACAAATGCAGAGAGATACTGGAATAACATGACAAGAATGGTTTGAGAATCATTGAATGTTTATCTGTACTACATAAGTTTCTGGAACAACTTGTTAAATATTGCGTGTCGCTTCTCTTTTTTGACTGAGTTGATAGGATAATGTATTTCTTTAATAAAATTATAATCAGGTGGCTTGTGATTCCATGTCAAGGGCGAAAGTACTGAAGGCGAGCATGTCAGGTTCTTCACTGAAGGAGCATAATATTTTATTAAATGACCATGGTAACCTCTCGGAGGGCCATGAATTGTAACTGAAAGTGTTACTGTGGTGGTAATTATGTACATTTTACTTTCATGTTTGAAGCTCTTGGTTAAAATATCCCAGGAGTTCTGTGGGGTGTTGAACTAAATGCTAACCAAGCCACAAAGTGGAGTTCTGTGTCCTTTGAGATGATAATGGTGGTGTTTCTACGCATAAACAGATGTGTATGCAGAGATCCACATTTCGGACTAAAATACCCTTCGGGAGTGGTTACAGAAAAGTGGGAGGCACAGATAGAAGGCTTTTTAAAGACAGAATGTGGAGGTCAAATGAGGAGGACTGGAATCAATAAGAATCATTTTGGTAAAACTTGTAGATGCCAAACCTAACATGGAAACTCGGGTCACTGGTGAGTTAAATTGAGCCAAAACATAGATCTCCGTTAAAAATTACAGCTGAGTTTTCAATTAAGTGATTATTTTTTTTCCTTTAACTTCGGAGTGAACTAATGTACGTTAAAAATATTCTAGTTTTACTGAAACCTTAAGCATACTGTCTAACATGAGGTTTCTGCCCATTGGCTGCACTGTGTTTCCTTTGGGAAGCGACTTGGTTTTGCTTCTGTTCTGGCATGGATGACTTGAAACGGAATTCTGGAAATGTGAGCTGTGCCAACTGATAACTAAAAACATTTTAAAATGGTATTTATTTGACAGTTGCACTTACAATGATCTACCGTAATGAAAATAACAAGTTTTATTTCTGGAAAAAAAAATACATATTTTAAAAAATTCTTGACACTTCCTACAAAGTCAGTATTTTACCTCCTTCAATCATTATTTCACAAGAAGAGATCACCTGTGAAATAGCAAATGTAATTCAGAGGAGTTAGAATAAAGTGGGCATGCAGGGTTCTTGCTCATCTCTGTGTTGAAAATTAGGAGCTATGCTGCAGAAAGCACAGAGCTGGCCTTGGCAAAAGTAATGGGGAAAAGGAACAAAAAGCATCCGGGGAAGCAAGCAGTGGTAACACTGTATGTGATCATAACTGTCATCTACCTGAAAGGTGTAGATTCTAGATCTGTGCATCCGTGGAAGCTACATGGCAAACTAGCAGCTTTGTTGGAAGCTATTGTTTTGTTACCCACGCACTATTTCACGGGTGTTTTTAAAAAAAAAAGAAAAAAAGTAGAGAAGAATGTGTGAAGAAGGTTCATCTGAACAGTCGTGGCAGTGGATACCTGTGAGTAGATACTGTTGTCAGCTTCCTTGCAGCTCTGTTAAATTTGCTGTAATTGTGTCAGTGGAATTCAACCTTAGAATTTTTTTTATTGTCTACAGCACAAACTTTCCATTACTTTAAGGTTTTGACCTGAGTATTTAGAGCTTAGTTATTGCCGAATAATTTATTGTCTATATGGGAAACAGTATTCCTGTCATTTCATTTTAAGCGGGTTTCTTGCTGCCTTTGATGGTTTTTCGGTAGTGCAAGTAATTTTGGAGATCTTGCATTGCAGTCATTATTACCAGCAAGCTGTTTGCTGTCATCTTGGGACATTTTAATTTAAAGCTGTGTTAGTAGTTTTTCCACTAAAAAAAAAATTATTGAAGATAACTGTCTGAGTATAAAGGACTGACTAAATGATTAGAAACTGTCGAATATTTACATAACGTTCCTTTTCTTTTTCCTTTAGGATTTCCATTTGAATAGGGTTAACTTGGAAGAATCGACAGGAACGGAAGGTACTCCAGCAGGTGCTAGACCTAAGAAAAAAAATAAGAAATCCTATGATTTAACTGCATCTGATAAATTTTGGCAGAAGCATAAGGGCAGGTAAGCTGTATGAGGTACAAAAGTGATGTGTTATTTGCTTGATCAGCTCTTATGGTAGGATTTCTTCGGGTTTGTTTGTCTGTGAGGACACATGATTAAGTACTACAGATGAGGCTCACAAATTGGAGCGTGTGCCTGGGAGTTGTGTGGTGGGTTTTAATTTTTTATATTTTTTGTAATGGACTTAACTATTTAAATCTAATTCTACCTGTACAAATAGCAGGATTGGAGCACAGGCATCACTGTCCTTAGGAAGCATAAAAAAAAAAAAAGGAATGTATGCAGTCTTTACAAATACCTGTACAAAGTTCTGCCTCCTATAGGACTATTGCTTTTAAAGAAAGAATGTGATTGATATGGCTTGTCCTGTGTGTTTCGTTAAGCTTTAAATTTTAAGGGGAGAATTCTCTACATGTAAAATTACTTCCTTTATTTTAAGATAGATAAAAATAATGAGGTGAATATAAATTCTTAGTGTTCTTTCATATTCTATTTTTAAGTTTCTTTGGAAATATTTTTAAAGACTTTTTTTTAATGGAATGATCGTTGTCCATATTCATTCCATCATTCATTGTATCTGCTTTTTGTTACAGAGCACAAAACGTATCAAAATACACGTATATAGTTACTGCTTTCAGTAATTTGCTTAGGAAGTTAAACGTGAAACATCATTATTTTCACATATTTGATAATGTTTTGGTATTTTTGAAGTATGTTTTCAACATCACCTTGATTATACAATGTTCTTGGCATGATTTGTGGACTTAACTGAGCCTGATGCAGAGCATTGCATTAGTCCTTTTCCAGAGGTAGCTGAATCTGTCCAACAAGAACTGGAATCCTACAGAGCCCAAGAAGATGAAGTGAAAAGACTAAAAAGTATAATGGTATGGCTTACCTCATGCGTTTCATTTAAAGACTGATAGGACACAGGTGCTCAGCCCCCTCTGCCAGCCAACAACCAACAATGTCAGTGCATGTTGAGTTTTAGGCATAATGTGAACTTAGATATAGGAGTAGGAGTGCCATAATTCATTAGAAGGTTCAACTTCTTGCATGTATTGGCATTAAATTTATGTAATTTCCTTAATTGTAAAACACAATCCAGACATTAATAGCACTGACTGTATTTCTCTGTATCATCTTCATACTCATGATTATTTTCATTTTTCTTTCCAAACCACTGCACAAAAAACAGGGCATAGAAGGGGAGGATGAAGGAGCAATAAGCATGCTTTCTGACAATACAGCTAAGCTTACTTCAGCAGTTAGGTAAGTAATCAATATTGCATATATTTAAACTATTTTTAATTCTTTCTGTCACTTCATTCTTAGTATCCTTTTAAACAAATATTTTTAAAAATAGACTACTCAGCTCACTAATAAAACGTAGGTGCTGCGCTGTTCTGATTCAAGACAGCACATCCTCCACAAGTACTTCTGCATGCAGCTTCAAAAGCATGTGTTTGATAGTCCTCTAAACATAGAATCATAGAATGGCTTGGGTTGAAAAGGACCTCAAAGATCATCTGGTTTCAACCCCCCTGCCACAGACCCTTGAAATGGTTATTTAGCAATGCTGAATAACCAAAGCGCATCATAGATTTGCTTGCATTCTTTCATGACAAAAACCTCAACCATCTCTGCATTCCTTCCTTAAACGAAAGTTAAAGAAGTCCACTTCCCAAAGCAACTCCTTGCTTTGTACAGTGGAATTGATTACACTTTGTGTAATGTAGTTACTGTAAAATCTCTTGGCAAAATTAAGTTCCTTCTTTAAGAACACTGCATGGGAAGCTTATTTTCCTGCTCCTGGATACCTGACTTTTTGAATGACACTAAAAATCTGAGATTTAGACTTGTTCCTAATTGTGAATCTGTTTTTCATTCCATTAGTTAGTATATTATTTGATAATTCTCTGATGATTCTTTGACATTATTTGATATTCTTTTGCAGAGATTTGAGAGATATTGAAACTTTAATCTGTACCAAAAATGAACTAAATGTTGATTATGTGAGCCATAATTTTAGTAGATGATTTGTTTAGGTAAGAAGGGCAAATATCTGTTGTTGATCATGAGCTTTCGGTAGGAACACTAAATTACCTGTGTTATTTGTATTTTTTTTACTAATCAAGATAAAAAAGCATGTGGATTACTTTGTTCTGTTAGAGAATCATCAGATCTGTATTTTGAAACGTTTTGGTTACGTCTGTACTGTATTCTGTAATTTTTCTGTAGCAAGTATGTACAATTCAACTAATTGCTGCAACTCAGCAGGTTAGTTTGTATTTAATCTTTTCAGCTCTCTTCCAGAACTTCTGGAAAAGAAGAGGCTCATTGATCTTCATACAAATGTTGCAACAGCTGTTTTGGAGCATATAAAGGTAAGACGGCTCTCTGAGTTTGGTTTTCTATGAGTTAGTGTTGCTTACCTGGAGAAAAATACTTGAGCAAGTGAAGTGAGATTAAAATAAAGTGGGCCTTCTCAGCTGTAATATCCTTTTCATAAATCTCAGTGTAACATTACCTAGTGCTGAAGAGTGAGGAGGAATGAATTTTGCATATCTGTGCGTGAGAAGTAAGGTAAACACCCATTTCTTTGTTTTGGAATTTACTACTATGCTCTTGTTTTGTTCTTCGTTATGATGGCCATAACCTTTATTGTGGGCTAAATTCTTTCTAAATTAAGTTTACAACAAAAGTGTTTGGTTTATTTTTGGGACATGTCATGGCAAAATCATGACTGAAGTCTAAGCACTGACGTTATGTTCATTATGTGCTTCATGCACTTGTCAAAAGAGTGCTGTTTACTGTTCACCAAATGAAAGTGATATCCAGAGACGTGGCAGTAATGATGCAAGTCACCAGACTGGTCTTTCCAGCAGGATCTGTGTTAAATGTATCTTCTGTGTTATTTATACTCTTAGGAAAGATGCTTCTTCACTTTTCATCCACTCAGTAAGTTCTTCCTAGTGTCTCATCTGAACTTCCCCTGGCATGGTTTTGAGCCATGCCCAGGCATCCTGTCTCCAGGGAGGAAAGCTGAGCACCTCCTTCCCTCTCTACTTTTCCTCCTCGGGAAGTTGTAGAGCACAATAAGCTTGGAGAAAAGGAGGCTGATCTTAACAACCCAGTGGTTTGACAGGAGTGATAGGCCTACACCAGTACTTACATCATATAGAATTTTTAGGACAGAAGCCAGGTTTCAGAGCAGCATGTAGAATAGAAATAACAGCAGTCTTGATGAACAGTGTCCTCTTGGCAGAAGACTGAATTGAGATGTGCTTGTTCGTTCTTGATTAGGTATCACTGAGACACTTTTCCTGCCACCTTGTGGTGGAAGGATTTACCTTGGTGTCTTTCTGCAGCAGCCCTATGCTAGCCTTAATCTCCCTCCTTTGATAGGAGCCTGCTACTGGAGAGCTCCCAGGGAGCAGGGATTAATTTATCCATAAATGATTCTTAATTCTCATCCTGCAAAGTGCTCTGGCTCCTTACTTTTTGTTATGTAGCTGTAGACTGTGAGACAGATAAGCATGTAATTTCTTCAGTACATTGATGATACGTGTTTTTATCATTGTTTCTTTGTTTTAGAAAGGATCACTTCCTTCTCCAAACACTTAGGAACTAACTAAACTCGGGCTAATGCAGGAACAAGTTTTATTATTTCTTCCATTGGAATTTGCTTACACAAAAGCCTTTTCAGTAAATGAATGTAAAATTCCTCCCAGTTGCTTTGTGCTGTCTTTTTTCTCCCCTTTTCACTCTCTGGTGCTACAAAAAGTATCTAGTGCAAGGTGGGCGGGTTTAAAGTGCAGGATGATATTTTACTGCATGCGTTTCAGAAATACTTTCACCACAAAAAAACAATCTCAGCCAGTACTTTTTTGAGGCTGTGGTGCAGTGTGTTTTATGTGAAGTTAAATGAGAAACCAGATTAGGGTAAGAGGAAGATACATTTTTGGGTGCGTGTACAGGTCATGAGGATCTAGTGAGACACTGCACTTTTGAGGTTATTTTCACTTCTGCAATGATCTGGAAGCACATTCAGACTCTAAAATAGATTCTCTGCATTGTCCGTTATGGTTTTTACTACAGTAAATATATGAGTGTTTTTATTCTTACAGGTGTGAGAATCAGTGCAAAGAATGCTATGAGACCTGCTCTAGTTAGCCTAAGTGAGTTTAATTTCTCTTACTGTCATATTTTAGTGCTCAGTTTACATCTTCTTTCCATGTGGTCTTGGATCATTTTCTAAGACGCAGCCAGAGGAAACCAGAAATGAGTCACATACTCAAGGGTCTCGGCAGTTTTCTGGCATATCTAAATGTTTAGTGAAATGATGGAAAGAATGCATCACTTTTTTCACCAAGTGAACCAGCAACTATTTATTGTCAGCACTTAGAACAAATGCATCTTTGTTATGCATTGATTCTTCTCTGAAGAAGCTGGTAACTGAAGGATTGTGCCCAACAGCTGACAGGTTTAAGACCTACAGATAATCTCTATCTAGCTACTGTAGAGTTTCAGGTAATGCTCATCTTTGCACGTCTGCCTCGCACAAATGCTCACATTACTGAAGTATGTTAAATTATGGCATGTACGTTTAAGCTTTTCTAAAATGATTCATTAGCGAGAGGGGTAGATTAGATAACATCTTGTTAGGATTTTACACATACAATTTTAAGTATTTTTATGTAAATTATTATCAGTCGTAGATTACTGACCCTTGTTTGGTTTGGAGTTTGTTGGATACCCATGTAATATTCTTACCATGTTTCTCTAGTTTTGTTTATCTCAAGACCTGATGCTGTGAAGGATTCCATTATCTGCATGGCCTTCCAAATTAACCATTTCATATTTTGTAATGGAATCCCACTATTTTAATGGTTCTCTTCTAAAGCAGGTCACATTTCTGTCTTACCACATGAACAAAACAGGCATACGTAGTCAAATATACACGTTATAGCGGTCCGGGCCATTTTTCTCTAATTCAGCACAGGCGATTAAGTAACTGCCCAGCAAATAAGTTTTTTTCCGAGTTCAGCTGTAGTGCCCTTTCCGTCATTATTTTGTGGGTAGTTGTGTACAGCTCAGTAAGAGGGAAACGGCTGTGTAGCTGCTGCTCCCAGCGTTCTCCTGGAGTGCCTCTGCCTCTTGAAAGGAGCAGACTAAGCCAATTTGTTGCAGGAGATAGCCAACACTTACACGGTTTTAATGATATTGCCGCAGTTTGGTTTATTATAGAAAGTAGACTGATGTCATTAATTCATTACGATCACAAGAGTCGCAGTGATTAGTTCACTGCCTGTTCAAGTTGCTAAATCTTAACATAAATCAGGTACCTTTCATAATTCAGATTTCGCTCACCAACAAGTGTAGTCAGTAAGCATCTCTCAACCTTGAGGAGCAACCCTGAGAGGCATTCCAGACCTGAGGGGATCACTACCACACAGCATACTGCTTCAGCAAGGAGAGCTCAAATCAGGCTTTCTCCAGCTGCTGTACTTACAAGGTAAAGTGATTACTCATAGTCAGAATTCAGAGTACCTCCCATGTGTTTCATTATATCCCTCTGAGCCCTGTTATCAATAAGCCTGATGACATCCATCATGCTTCAGTTACCTGGCTAGCCTCACTCACTCCATTGACTTCTGTGGGGCTGTTATTTCAGGTTGTTTTCTGTCAATGTCTTTGAGAAATTCCTTCCAGTAAGTTACAATACTTTTTTTTTTTTTTCCCCTCTTTCTGCATATTCTCTCTCTTTCTCCCTCTCTCTAAAAGTAATTATCTCGGTAAAGAGGATAGGAGAACTTCATAAAACTCTTAGAAAAATGACCTTTTAAGAGATGTCAGTTAATCCTGCTTTTCCCCTTCTCTGCCTTAAAAATGAAGGAATTTTATGCTTGTTTTGGAGTCCAATGCTCAGGTGGAGATTTCAGTGCATTTCAGTAAATTATCCTGAAATAAGTTTTGGCTTCATAACAAATTGTTTTTAAAGATGCTAAGTTGAAAGCTTTCACAAGTATTAAAGAAAAACAAAGCTGAAACATGGAGCTTTAATTACGGTGAAGATCCTGTCCCTGAACTGGAAATGAGAAAGGTCATTGAATGGTGTTAGTGTGGAATAAAATGTCACATTAGGAAATGAAGAGCAGGAGGCAGGAAGGAATGTAAATGTAAATGCATCTTTATTTTTCTTCACCTTGCTATCAAGCTTGGCAGTCATAAGGACCTCTTTCTTGCTGTCTTGTCTTGTTGA
This sequence comes from Pavo muticus, assembly GCA_016647715.1. Taxonomy (NCBI): domain Eukaryota; kingdom Metazoa; phylum Chordata; class Aves; order Galliformes; family Phasianidae; genus Pavo; species Pavo muticus. Next base: position 489,421 of record JACDJE010000299.1, read on the forward strand.
ATCTACAGGATTGTTTAGCTCCCATTCCCCAGCTTTTACTCTTGGCATGTCTGAGAGTTTGTCATTGAGTGAGAAAAATGGCACTTTCCTCTAAACCGGGACATCTGCTTCTTATCAGCACTTTTTGGAATAGTTGGCTCTTTGGGAGGTAACTGTCTCATTGATATGACGTATGTGGGAAATCTGTCAAAAGGTAACTAGTAGTGTTTGCAGCTATTCAGTAATCCTATGAAATTTTACTTGGTGTCCATCTAATTCTTCACATACCTGTATAAGAAAGCTACTGCCCTCATTAGCGCTTTCTCTAGTAACGTTGGTTTGTCGCCTGCTGACGAGGAAGCTGAGTGAACTCACCGTATTGATCCGTACCAGTAGGTGATGTGTGCATACTGTGGGCAAACATAAAGGAGCTGAGTTTTTTAGGATTTTTCAGTCTGTTTCCTTCTCATGAAGAGTGCGAAGTTCATGCTTTACAAACTGCTGTCCCAAATTTTGGAGAGTACGTAACTGCCATTAATGTTTCTGTTCACGCTCTAAGTACCGTGGCTATGTGCAGCCAGTGAGTTTTCTTTGCTGCAGTTACTCTGTTTTGCCTTACGCAAGCAGTCAGAGGGTAGCACAGGGTTGCGAAGAATTTTAAGCAGTTTTGCAATGAAATGGGTTAAGAGCTGTAAATCTACTCTTACAGTTTGAAGTATCTCATGTTTAAGTTATTTTATTTAGAAACTGATCTGTAGACGAATGTTTTGAATTAACATATTTGTTTTATGTTGTAGAGTTTTACGTGCCATCTGAATAAATTTGTCGTAAACGAAGCACCAGCTAAGATAATACAGGCACTGCCAAATTCAACAACAACGTATTTATCTTAATGAGATGAAGTTTCCAGATTTCGTGGCAATCTTTTGTTACTTGGATGCCTTTTGTCTGGGAAAAATATTTTAAACCTAAGGACATTAATTTTAACTCTTTGTAAGGCACTCTTACAAAAATTCACTTAAAACACAAAAGGAAGTGAATATAATGCAAAGGCTGGAGAAAAACGTAGTGGCTTCTTTGCAGTTGTTTTCTGTCTCTAGACACAGTTAAGGAAACTATAATGCAAATTAGAGTTGTCCAGTATTGTGGAGACAGGTCACAGAACTTGTCTGACATGCCAGATACCAAACTGCATCTGAATAAAAAGGCTGGCAGCTGCTCTCTGTTGTCTGTACACTAGTGTAACATGGCCACAGATCATCAGTTTACCTTTCAGCTGAGTAAGGTATGTTACAGCAGTGTAACTATGGCTGTGAGTACCCTCCTAATATGAGCACAAGGCAAATACAGCTTTGAGAGAAGCTCTGCGTCTTTTTTGTCACCGTCATTACATCAAAGTTGTATGGAGACAAGTGACAAACAAAATAAGATATCCTTCTACCCCTGGAAGTAGGAAGCGATCAATTCTGAGTACACTTCATGGAAACTGCTACAGAGAGAGAGCTTACAACAATATCCCTGAGTACGAGCTTCTGCAAAGGCTGAATTCAATTGAGGTGCTGTTCTGCAAGAAACTGCTCTTCTCAGCGTGTTCGGTAGATAGTACATGAGAAACGGGAGCGTTAGGTGTAAGGAACTCTAAAGCAAGTGGCTACCTGCGTAAGCTGACTGCCAACAATTTTCAATAGTAAAATATTCTTGTGACTTTTTATTTTGTATTCTCATCTCTAACTCTTACGATACTCAAATGTGAAATATCCTCATTTTCTTTTTCTTTTTTTTTTTTTTTTTTTTAAGTTTCCTTATTTATATTATTAGGAATAATTGTAGTAGGATTCAAAAGCAAGTGAGACTTCCAGTGTCCTTCTGCTGCTGTCATTAGAACAACCACTGCACTGGGTTAAAAGGCACCGTAGCTATTTTTCATGCCTCGACAACACTGGGGCAAAACGTTCAGAATCTGTTAACCTGAGAAAAACTGTGATGACTCAGGCCTCACTCTGCTAACATCATTTCAGTCTCCCAGTGGCCACGGTGTGGAGCTGAAATGCTTCCAAGGCACTGAGATGGAAATCCACTCTACCGGTCTCCTTTTGGAGTCGTTGCATAGCTGAATGTGTTCAACAGGATTTAGTTAGTGGCCAGAAGTTTAGGATTTGTAAGCTGAGCCGTTGTAATGTTTGTTGTAACGCTACATTTGAATATTTAACTCAAAAACTGCGATGGAACATTAGGTTTCTAAATCAGTGCTTGAATGCATTCTTCTGTGTTCAGATTGAAACTGATCAGATGTGCAAAGCTTGGCCGTCTGTGCAGATGCACTGTAGCGCTGTCACTAGTAGCATGGCCATGTGATGTCTTCCATAGAGCTTTTGCCTTAGCTTCATGCAGTAGCTGTGGTGTCCTCCCTAAAAGAGGATTTTCACAATTTGGTTTGCATGTGGTAGCTCTAGAAATCTGTCATAATAACACACTGTATAATGAGAGACTTTTTTCCAGTGTTAGCCAGGCAACCTAATTATGAAGTGTTCCATCTTTATTGAAATAGCTCATTCACACTAACAACCCTTCAGATTTGAAAGGAAAGCTCCCAGTCTTCTCTGGGATGATGCTTTAGTGGATTTAGGAATTGCCTATTTGTCTACGTTGAGCAGTTGTCTCATTGACTGAGAGACTTCATGTTCAGCATAAATTTGGCACCGTGTAGGATGGCATGAAGTTTGCAGCTGCAGCAAAAGCAGAGGTGAAAACAAAGCTCCTCTTCCAGTTTAATATTTGTACATCGGACCTCCCTTGCTTAACTTGCATTTTCACTTCTACTGTGAGAGTAGTGTCAATTTGCTGAGGTGGATAACGGTAAGCATGTTTTTTTTCTGGCGATTTATTTAAAAACATTTTTTTTAAACAGTTGTGATAACTGAAACCTTTTGAAGAGGAAAGTATTTGTCACAGTGTGAAGAATTCGTTAGAGTTAATAAATTCTAACACTTATTCTTACACAGACTAGAAAGCTGGATGTGTATTTTGAATATGAGGAAAAAATAATGAGCAAATCTACTCTGGATAAATCTCTCCTGGATATGATTTCTGACCCAGATGGTGAGTACTTTAAATCTGAACTTGGTGTCAACATGCTTCAGAGATGCAATAAACACATGCTATAACTTTATGGACAGTAAAGAGCATATGCGTGTTGCAAGCTGTGCAACTTGGTAAAGGGAACAGCTTGTCATCGATTCCAGTAGCGGTCTAGAGCGTTTATTAATAGGCTGAGTAATATGTTAAAAAAAATGGTGACTTTTGCAGCTCCACAAAAATCCATTTCTAATTCTGTGTTGCTGAAGACCATAAGATTTTAACTTTCTTACTTCTCAAGTATTTACTAATGCAGTGTGGAATTGTGTGTTCTGAACAGCACTGGTTCTTTAGAATCCCACACATCATAAAGCCAGAATGGAACAGGGCATTTCACTGGATTTGCTTAGATAAAGGAGCAGTAGTGTAGGTAGGTAGCTTTTGCTTGCAGAGGGGAGTGGGGGGGGGGGAGATGGGTGGGATGTGGTGGAGAAAAGGTAATCAAGCTGTAAACTGGCCAGCTGGCTGATGGATGCATGGGGGTTTGATGTGCCTTCACGCAGCTGTGGCAGATCTGTTATCAGCACCCAGCAACAGAGATTCCCAGCGGATTCATATCTGGTTACTACATACCAAAGCTTTACGCACTGGCTGTTGCTTGGGTTCTCTATCAGCAGGAGTCACTGGGAGCTTTTCTGTAAAAGGCTGAGACCAGAACGCGTTCTCGGCTTTTCGCTGTGGGGCAGTGGCCTCACGTAACTGTCAGTGGAACCTTTTAACAATGAATATCCTGGGTGTGCACAAGAAAAAGATAAGACATAAAGAAAACTCTAGCTTGGATAAGCTAGATATTCAGTTGTTTATAGTAACTAATTAGCATTTCATATACTTTGCCTAGATAAAAGACACTGATGAAACAAAAGGATTTAAGTACCATGTTTTTTTCAGTGTATGCTGTCTTGCAAAACTAGATAGCTTCCAACTGTGTGACTTGCTGTTAGATACCAAAAAGGAACACTTTGAAGGACTAATGCATCAAGTCTTCCAGCACGCTCAGTGGTGAATGTTTGTATGCTCTGTGGGACACTTGCCTTATGGACAGTGATGCCTGCAGAGCTCTTCACAGCAGCAGACTTGAGCACTTACCTGCTTTGTCCTCCCATTTTTGCTGTCTGTTAGTAATTTACCACTCATGGCAATTAGCTGTCTCCCAGTTCAGTGGATATTACTGTATCCTGGAGTGGTGCTAAAACCAGATTTACTGATTTTGCTTTTCTCCATTAGTGAAGCAGTAGCTCTGAAGGCTTCCCACGGAAAATAAAGTTCCTCTATTTGACGTTTGTCAAGTGAAGTTTCCTACAGAACATTTATCATCCCTGTCCTCCTCCCAGGCTGTCACAGACCATGACTTAGGGAAAAAAAGGGAGACACTTTATAAGTAGCCTGGCTGGGTCTTGCACCTGTTTATATCCCAGCTGTGTTCTATACTGGCACTACATTTCAAGTACTTTTGCCAGGGAAAAAAAAACGTGTTTTCCTAAGACTTAGATAAGTGTATATGATATAATCGAAGCATTTATTTTCAATTTATTTATTTTTTTGGTAGGAGAAAATATCACCTGCTCATGTCTAAGCAAGACACTTTTGTGAGCACAAACTTCCCAGGAGTTTTGCAGGCATGGTAAATATGCTCAGTGAGGGAAGTGCTGTCGTGTTCCAGCAGGTATTGCCATAAGCTATAAACTGGAAACCAAGTGTCTGTGTCAGTTACAGAGACCAGGTTCTCTTACACCCTGCACATCCTAAAGAGACACTGTATTTTTACCCAAGCTGACTCCAAAGGGATGCCTACCATGAAAGCTGTTTGTTGGTTCCTATGATACAAAGTTTTTTTCAGTTTTTGATCTTCTGGCTTATTGGTATTTATTGGAGGTTGTTAAAACTTCATGTTTTGGTAACAATTGAATCAAGTCAAGAATGTTCGTTATGACCATGCTTACTAAGAGAAAGGCTTCTGCCAGACTAAGTATGTGCTTGCTTACGAACAAAAGCTGCATGCTGGATTAGGTGATTCCTTGCTGTTGTGATCTATATTCCATAGCTGGAAAAAAAGCTTTTTTTCCTTCCCCATGAGTATGGAACAGTGCATTTTTTTAAATACTGAACTGCATCTAAAGGCAACAAGCAAGATTTTTTAATGAAGTGCTGGATTACAGATTTGAAACATCTGTATTGAGAAGCGCTCTCTATTATTTGTGGTTCTCTTCTAGAAAAAAAGTAGATGCTGTTTGAAGTCTGATATAGTTGGTTATGGTCTAAGGAACGGAAGGATGGTCAGATCATCTGTTTGATCTGGTAGAGATGAATTTTGATTCCCATTGATAATGCTTCCCAAGCATTTGTTGTAACCTTTTTCTCCAAGGAAATGGTGTGCTAATAATAATTCAGGAGGTGAAATCCTTCCCAAAGATGAGTTGGAAGTTCAGTGTTTTTTTCCTGACCAAAGGTTCTAACACAAGTGCTTTTTCAGCCCTCAGCTGTTTCAGTACAGCCGACTCTAGAGCTGCGTAAACAAATTGTAGAGCTGAAAAAAAAAAATTAAAAAACTGCTGTGGCTTATACTTCCATGCTTTTCTTCAGTCTTTCAGTTCTACTGCCTGTTAAATGCTTGCACGTCCCTCCTAAAGTTAGACATAATGCCAGTGGGTAACTTACTTTGTATGTTACCTGTACCTGCAGAGCAGCGTTTGCTACAAGCAGATCTGGTAGGTGTAATTCCTTCAGAAACAGTGAGCTTATTAATAATTTTTAAATAAAATTGCTGAATGTCTTTTACTGTGGTGTATACTGAACAAAGCCATGAGGAGAGAGAATACATGTATAATTCAGACCTTTATTTATAGTAATGGTTACTATGTGCATACATTGAAGGGCGATTAACATTGCATAAAAACCATAGTTAAGGTTTTTATTGTGTGTTTCACTGCAGCAGGAACTCCAGAAGACAAAATGCGACTATTTCTTATCTATTACATCAGCTCATCTCAGGCACCTTCAGAGGTACGTTCTTTACAGCTCATGACACCGCATTTTACCAAGCAGGCTTTTCTGTATTTGGTCAGCCTTAAATAGGTATTTCTGCTTCTCTATGAACAGAAGTGTGATGTGCACAGGTAATACGAAAACTTTAAATAAATTCTCTGGTATTATCACGGCATCTGCTGGTCAACCATTAGCTGCTACTATGAAGGATAAGCATGGCTGGGAAGAAGGAAGATCGTCTTTTGAAACATTGAGTTCAGAGTTACTATGAAACTCATCCTGGCACGCTTTCCACTATAAGTAGATTTTTAAAAGGCGACACTTTTCACTCTATCCTTGTATGTTCAAGAATAATTTGGTTAGTTGACTAGTGGATGCACAATGTAGAAATGCTGTTATCAGAACAATTCAGGAGGCAGTTTCTTAATAGTCCTGTAGAGCTTATGATTAATTTCAAGGAAGTTTTCTATTATACTGTAGAAATATTGCAGTATAGAATTAATATATAGATAGCATGGAAACACTTCACAATGAAATATTGTACTGACTCAACTAGTAGAAAAAATGAGTTTGGCTTGGGCAGAGATGCTCTTTGTTTTCACTGGCTGCTGTTGTGACACTTGACATAAACCACGATGCGGTCAGGATGCAGATCCTGCAGACTGTTTCCTTAAAATGCAGTTGCTACAAAAAGCTTTCATTAATCTTAACTGTACTTGTGGAATTAAATCCTGTGCACATACATCTATGTTGTATTGTTATACTTGGTAGAGGATGGGATTAATAATTGCTTTTTATCTAAATGTTAAATAAGCGAAGTTATAGTATCAATGAAGTTAATGTAATCTTGTATTCCACATGGAGAGAGTTAAGAGTAGTTTAAACCTGTTGCAATTCTCCTCCACTTTATGATTTCAGATTGATTTGGACCAGTATAAAAAAGCATTGATGGATGCGGGTTGTAATCTTGCTCCTCTGAGCTACATAAAACAGTGGAAGTGAGTAATTTCCTTTTTTTTTTTTTTTCCTATGTGAGGCTGTAATTGGGTAACTTTACAGAATTCAGTGTGGGTATCATACAGTGTAAATTATCCGTGAACATTTATTCTGGCATAATCTTTGCTGTCAGTGTTACGATAATACATGCAAAATCTTACTTTACAACGGAACTCTAATAATGCTAGAACCCTATTCAGTGTGATGCATATCAGTGTTCTTAATTATCCAAGACAGAAAAAATGTATTGAATTTGGTGAAAAGTTGGGTTTGCTCAGCCTCCAGATTTTGTGGCTCATGCCAAAGGGCTGTGCTGCCCATCAGTTACTGTACATCTTATAAAAATAAATTTCTATTAAATACAAAATCTAATTCCTTTCAGCTCCTTAATCATTGTAGATGTAGACAAGAGGGATGCATATGAGAAATAGTTTCTTCCAGAAACAGTTTGAGAAGCATAAGTGCTTTCAAATGACTGGAACGGAGCGCTGTACAGCAGGATGTGCCATGAGATGAAGCATTTGATTTCTACCCCTACTTTCATAGGGCTTTCACTAAGATGGCTTCAGCTCCAACCAGCTATGGAAACTCTACGCCTAAACCTTTGGGGTATGTTTTTGATTAATTGTCAGTAAACCTTTGGGTTTTTCTGGTTTATTTTAGTAGTACTGAAAGCGTAATTAGTGTCGTATGTAGCCCAGAATAAAACATCTCCCTATTTGGGGGGGAAAAAAAAAAAAAAAATTAAAGAATTACAGGCAATATTAGAAGCACTGATCTCCCATTAACAGTGCACAGGACTTGCATCAGAAAAAAAAAAAGGATAGGTGGCTAAATCCAGAAAGTAACTTAATGTAGCAATTCCTGTACCTGCGTATGAAGTGTACGGGCTCTCATAGGAGGAGAATTCAGCAAGAAACTAAGACAGCCAGCATGCTCAGCCTTATTTAATCCATGTCAGGAAACAAGAACAGCCCTGTGCATTCAAAATGGGTCGTCTGTAGGGCTAGGAGACTGTCTGGGAAGCAAGAGAAGCAAGAGTGCACTTATTTTTCATAGGATCTCCTGGAGAGAGTGTAGTTAGTTATTTGAAGACGCTGAATGAGAAGGTAATGGCTGTACGTAACCCATAGAGATTCCTTGTTACCAGCTGCACATTCAGAAGTGTGCTGTCATAAGGAGGCTGTCACAGTACAGTTACTGATTTTTCCTATGTCAGCATCAGAATTCTTTCTGTTTTGTTAGGTTGGGAAAAAAAAAAGGAGCATTCAAATCCTTCCACTGCTGAAGGCTTTAACTGTTCAGTGGATCAGAGAGTAGAACACAAGGCTCCTATTGATAGCTGAGAATCTAACTGCTAAATTACAGGTGTATTCCCAAACACTTGGTGGCCCTGCGGTTTGAAAAATAGCTTATTTCATGAAAAATTGAATGAGTACCTCAGTTGCATTGGCTTTAATAGGAATTGGATATTAATTTTAAGCTTGAAGATTATATGTAACATTTTCTTTTTTCATTTGCAATGTTGTTTTGGTTTTCAGTCTGTTTTCACGTGTTATGAATACAGGATCACAGTTTGTGATGGAAGGCGTGAAGAACTTGGTACTGAAGCAACAAGTAAGTTCATAGACCATGCATTGTCAAGCAATTGTGAACACTGAGGAAAATGACTTTTGTTACCTGTTACATTATGAGGCCTGCTCTGAAAGTAATGCCTTCTATTTTATTATGGTGGCCCACAATGGCAGTGGAGGAGACTGGGAAAAAAAAAAAAAAAAAAGCACCTGTTGTCATTCAGTGATGTTTGTGAATTTATGGAAACCAAACAGTGGATGTGGGCACAGTGAGGCTGTGGGTGGTCAGTCTTAGCAGAGCAACAGTGGGTCCCCTCTGGTGGATTTTTACAACTGTGGCATGCAGGCTCTTGTTCATGGCTGACAAAAATGCAGAGCTAGTGTTGACCATGTTGAAAACTGCTTTGTAGCTGAGAATTTCCTCTGTTAATAGAGTTACTCTTCTCTTTGTATCTGTTGTAGTTTCTTGGGAAATAAATAGGAGATACCATCTATTGGAAGTTACATAGGTGGACAGTTAGAATCACAGAATCATTAAGATTGGGAAGGACCTAAGATCATCTAGTCTATGTCAGGAAAAGAGCATTACTGGTATAATTACGAAATAGCGTCCTAGAAACCTCCAGCTCTAACATACTGAGACTCCACTTCTCTACTTTAGATATGTTTACTAAAGAGCAAGAAAAATTTTTCCACGAGGGCTTCCTATTTGCTGTAGTAAAAGGACTGAAGCAGAATATTGCACTTGTTACAGTAGTCACTCTTCTACTAAATTTGGATAAAGTATATTTTCTAAGGTTCGGAAGTATTATGTTGCTATTGAAACTGAAAATAATGTTTGCCAGCATGATTCTAGGATATTATTTTGCATTACAACAAGTTAAATCCTTAAGGCATTCTAGGCAAGTGCAGTTGTTGAGTTTCCTCGTCTGGCTTGGTATTTGTATTGGCCACTAGAAAACACCTCTAGATGTAAGACTTTTCTTGGCTGAACAGAGGGTTAGTTTGGCTTACAGAAAGCACTGTTCATTACATGAATCTCAAGCAATTTATTATATGTCTGCACTATCTGCTATTACATCTTACGTTGTGGTTGCCCCCTTCCTGGAGGCATTCAAGGCCTGGCTGGATGGGGCTTTGAGCAACCTGGTCTGGTGCGAGGTGTCCCCGCCTATAGCAGGGGGTTGGAATTGGATGATCTTAAAGGTCCCTTCCAACCCAAACCATTCTATGATTCTGTGATCTGCCAGTGTTACTCTGAATTCCACACACACTTTAGGAAACTGAAGTTCCCCAGGAACTAGTAAAATAATTTATTAACTCTTGTATTAAAAGCAAAGGACTTGAAGACCCACCTGTTAGCTAACTACTGTAATTTCTAACTGTACTATTATGTCCATAAATGACATTAACTATCAGTACATTGTACAGACCATTAGCACTATGAGAATTGAAAATTCCTGGAGTACCTTTCCCAGTAAGCAGCAAAAATGCTCTTGTGATTGACTGTTATAGTGGCAGTTTGTTCCAATGTGAATTTTATAGATTATGGCTTAAGGATATGGAATTTGTAAGCTGAGGCTCTTGGAATGCACAAAAGTAAGAAATAGTGCTTTCTAACTGTTAGCAGAAAGTTAGCTAGTCTTTAAAAAATGCACCTAGGAAAAGAGCCTAGATAAAATAAGCCTTGTTGCTAAACATCTCCATTGTGTAACATCATGAAGCCCACTGAAGTAAACCTTCTTGTGTCTCCAGTGTTGGAAAGTTCTGAGATGGCAGTGCATGTACAGCTGTGCAACCTCATGCTTCCAGGGCACCTGTTCATGTTTGAATTTCCAGAATCCTGCAGTGAAGCTGGCAGCTTCTTGAAACAAAGAAGTTGGGGTGGAGGGGGTGTCATGTTGAGTGCTGAGGAAGCGCTTCAGCTTTGAGAAGTAATTACTTAAAAAAAATAAAATAAAATAAAAAATTACAATACCATCACCTGAATTGCCTTCTGTACAGAACAGTTATTGTCTATTTTGGTACTATTCAGCTTCTTCAAAACGTAAGAGCGAAACAGTTTAAAGTAGTGTTTCAAATGTTCTGTTGATTATCCTCTGAATAAGTCTTAGTAAGCGATTTATTATTTCATTAACTTCATGTTTTGTTTCGTAGAATCTGCCAGTCACACGTATATTGGACAACCTTATGGAGATGAAGTCAAACCCAGTGAGTATAACTAGCTGCTTTCACATAAGAGAGAATTGTCAAGTTGGTAGTCGTTAAAGAGATAATTAATTTGTCAAATGAAATCTTCAGGCTTTGTAATGGTAATACACCATAGCTATTCTTTGTTCATCGTAACGCAGTGCTATATTTCACAAACAGAAACATTTTCATATCTATTCTATACAATTGATTTAGCGTAAAAGTAGTATCTAAATCATGACATTTGGTGGCGTTTCAAACTATCTTTTTTCTTGGGGGGGGGGGAGGGGAGGAGGGAGGCCTAGATTGAGCTTCTGTATTATAGTGACTTTCTGTTGCTCCTGAATTTCTAAAAGTTAAACAATGGTCTGAAATTGTTCTTGAATCAAAGGGATTTTTTTAAGAGCTCAGTATTAAGTAGATATGAACAGGGTTAGGGTTGGTTGCTTTGTCAGGAAAATCCACTCTTCCCATTGTTCCTGTGAAGTCTTAGACTTGCCAAAGTTAGCAAAGCTTTGATTGTGTGCAGTCAAGACAAGTGCTAGAATTTAAAGCTAAAAATAGCCAAAAATCTTTGTCTAAGCCTTTTTTTAATTCCTTCAACCATTGATGTGTCTATCCCTTACATAAAATAGTAGTATGATGTGGCAGACACTAAACCTTTAAAAATGGCTTTCAAAAAAATGAAGTGACTTTCAGGTGATTTTTTTTCAAACAACTTTAATGACTGTTTCTCATTTTAATGACATCATAATCACACAAGAGATAGAAAAATGGTAATATCTCACATTAGTTGATCTGTATACTTACAGGTATGATAAATCCCTTCGAATTCATCTTGTGAATGATGTTATTTTCAGCAGCAGAGTGGATTTATTGGTAGGACTTCAAAAAGATGTACAGGGTTAACGTATCTGGTTAACCAGTAGAGGTCACTCAGAGCACTTAATATGGAAATCAGAAATTAAAAACTGGTAACATAGAAGTACGTGAAAACTTTAAACAAAATTTGAAAATAAATGCTAGCTTCCTCAGGCTACAAGTTTAGGAACTTATTTGGAGAAGTTTACAATTCATATGTTCTCTTTGCTAACAAGACACTCTCACATTGTAGTCAGAGAAGACAGACAAGATCAGTTTGCTAATGTAGTACGATGGAAAGTACAGCATATGACAGCAGAGCAGCAAGGTCCCAGGCTGCATCGAGTGAGGACTTAATCGAATGTAACAGTCATGGGCACTGAAACAAAGGAAAGAAGCTCTTACCTTTAGAAGGCCTCAGGTAGGCAGGGATCTCCAGCAAGAGATGCCATCACCTCCACTTCATGTTTCACTGCCATGTTAGAGATGAGAATTCCTGATCCATAACAGGGAGTCCTACTTTGCAAGCCATAGGAGACCAGGCAAGCCATTTAGGAGTCCTAACACATACTCTTTGAGTAAGTTAGTTCAAGAAGGAAAATAAACATAACTCATTGCTGTTTGTTGGCCACTTTTCCAGTGTCGATTTAGTATTTATTTAATTTTATGCCCACAGAAGTACTCAGAAGTAATAATGAGAAAATGTTTTTAATCTTATTTGTTTAACTTTGATGATTAGAATGAATTACAGACTAGTGCCTGAAATAAAATCAGAGATTCCCTGCTGAAGTTTTCTAAAATACCTCCGTCTTGTCTATTGCTTTCCACATGTTTCTAGCTCTCACTGTTTAGAGCTGCTGTACCACCACTACAAACCAGGCTCCAAGATCATGAATGGGGGCAGACTTGGCAAATGTTGCTGAAATCTCCAGTGGAGAGTATAAATGCATTTATACATAGTCAGTGTGAAATTAGATTTAAATTAAATTCTTTAATAAGGCACATGTGAGGATAAGCTATTCATGTTATGTAATTGCAGAGGTCCTTAATATCAAATTATATTTTCTTTATGTCTAACTGCAACATATATACTAAATATTTTGTAATATTATGTATAGCTATGCTTTGTGTGCACTAGTAACTCCCCCAGCAATTTGTCTACTACTAGAAGATTATTTGTTACGCAGAATCCTCAGAACGTGCAGATCTTGCTTGAAAGCACCCAGCTGAAATCCAGTTCACTCTCACATACACTTTATCCATAAAGTAAAATACCTGGATGAAACTGTAGTATAGAAACAGACTAAAGCCAAGTTGTCAGAAGCGGTTATTAAGAAGCTTTGTTTTTCATCTGTTTTTTCATCTTGGTAAAAACCCCACTTTTTGCCAGTAAAAATACTGGAAGTGCCTCAATGTTTGCATGAAGAAAAAAAAAAGCTTTTATAGTTTAGACAGTCAAACTTTTCAAATTCTTGTGGAACTCATTTCTTCCTCACAAGCTTAATTTTGGTTTAATAGCAGTCATAAATCATGAAATGAAAAGGGTAAGTTTCGTAACAGTAGCAGATTTTGATCGCTCTCGTATTTAGTATTCATTGCCTTAGAAGTGTTTTGGTCTATGGTATTAAATCACTGGCAGATCTCTGTAACCTGGAAAATGTTAGCATTTGTAAGTCAGTCATAACTAACCGCCTGATGTTCCTCTAAAGCTGGTGACAGCTTAATCTTTCTTCCTACATATTGCCCTTCTGTTGGGATTTATTATGCAAGCAACCAAAGTATGTTTTGGAAGTTGTGTAATAGTCAGTTGTAGCTGAATCAGAAACAGTTTATCTCTGTTTATTCTTCGCTGGTTCAGTTATGTACAAATGTGTGCACACCCCAATTAATTTGGAGTGATGCATCTGCTGATTTGGGAAATCAGAGGTTTGATTGATTGCCACTTCATGGAAAAAATGCAGAAATTCATGAGCCAAAATCCGTATCTTTTGAGATTTAAACATTCTTTTGAATAGGAGACAGATGACTACCGATACTTTGACCCCAAGATGCTACGAGGCAGCGACAGGTGAGTTTACTGGGGGTTTTGCTCATTTCCTTCTTTGTGAAAAGATTAACTTGAAGTAATTCATATGTTATTGCTGATTCTGTAAGGTCTCTAATTATTAATTTTAAGACAAGATGGTTGATAGTGAAGGAAATCACAACTGGAAACCTGGATCAACCAGATACATTTCTGTAAAAAAAAAAATTCTTGTTCCAGTGACTGAACATGCTGCTAATTTGTCACAGGAATGTGAAATAGTATTTAACACTAATTAATGTTAGAATTTTTTTTAATAATACTGCTTGGTTTCCTTGAAACTGTTTTTACACTGTTAAATTAGAAAGTCACTGAGTAGCCCACCAGAATTTCTATTTGAGTACAACCCTGCCTTAGTGATCATTCAGTGGGTTTTTGAAAACAAAACAGACTGCATTTGCTCTTATATGGACAGGTGCACCTGTAAGTTCATGTGCATGTACATGAAGGGGCAGTCACTTCACTGGTAGACTCTAAGAACAAAAGAGGAATTGCACTGGAAGTTTATGAACTTCTACTTCTGGGAGCAGTATCCATGGCTGATAACCTCACCTCCAATATCGTAGATAACAGAGAAGGCAATTTTAACATACCTTCTAAAAACACTCATCTGAGCTGTGGGAGAGCTGTTGGCTCATTTAATTTTAGAGGTTTATTACTCAATGAATATATACCTCTGCTTTTAGTTATTTGCATTAAATAAGAATTTAATCTGTGCAGATTCCATCTGTTCTTGAATCATGGAAAGTGAGTTTCCAATAGTATTAAGTAATAATTGGAAGCAAATTTCAGAGAATATGAATGTTTCATTGCAAAGCATTACCACAGCCTAAATTGCTTTCAAAATCAGCTTAGCCTTTAAAGTTGAGAAAAAAATTGTATTTTGTTTCATTTGTATTGCAGCTTTCTTTCAGGCTGCTTTTATAACATTTTGAGGATTTTTCTCTACCTCCCAAACTTCTTCCTTCTGTCATTTTAATTCTGGTGTTGTTGTAACACCTGACAGCAAAACACATACCTGCTGCTGATAGTCATTTCTGAGATTCTGAAGCATCCATAAGCAGAAATGCAGGTGTCACAAAGATGCTGATCACACTGATGCAGGCATTACTCCTGTGTCTCGCTGTGGCTGTGCTCCTAGCTAGCAGCACTGGAGTTTGAACATAAAAGAAGCGTTGTCGTAAAATTCTTGATTCATACAGCAACCTAAAAACTGAGGAAGGTAAAGCTATGTACTTAACTTGTGTATTTGTTCCTTTAAAATGAATGATGGTTTTCCGTGGAAAATAATTTAAATCAAATAGCTCTGATGAATGCAGAAAGGCAAGTATTGTTCTACTTTACATTTTTGTCTAATATTGTTCAGTATTCCATAAACACAGGTACTACTACTAAAAATACTAATAGAAATATAAATATCTAATAAGATGTAAGTTGTAGGTGTTTTTCTTTTTTTATAGCTCAGTTCCACGAAACAAAAATCCATTCCAAGAGGTAAGTCAGTCATGTAGAAGTTACTTGTCAGTGTGCGTGTATTAAAGAAATAAGTAAAATAGTCTTTTTTGGTCATAAAGGAAAGAAGAGACCTTGGTTTGCAAGAATTGCTTAGTCTGCTTACCTCTAGTATTAATTGCAGTGAGCTGCCATTCTCAAAAAGTCTCTCCATCTTCAGGGAACTGTGCAAGCATTAAATAACAGTGGAGGAAAAAAAAATCTCAAAAACGCTTCTGGAGATCATTACAGTAATTTAATGATGCCATATTCGGGTACTCAGTAATTTAATACCCCCGTTTTTATACCAGACCTTTACAGTGCTCTTAAATTTAATCCTCTTTGCAGTTTTAAACAGTAGTGTTGACCACGAATTTATGTGAGGCTTCCTTAAGCAACTTCTGTGATGTAAGGAAATAAAAACCCACAAAAGCAGCAGAACAGCCTGTGCTGCCAAGCGCTCCTTCTTCACTTCCTACAACTGCCAGTAAAGTTCGGTATTCTTCAACAGAAATGTTTACGAAGAGAAGACCTACCTGCTCATTACCAGGTTGCACTGGCAAAACATTTGCCTCAGCACTGTATGCATGTCTCCAAATTCTCTGGATGTTTTAATCATTCTCCTGAGCAAAAGAAATACGTTTGTGTCACATGGAACTGCCATAGCAAAAATGATAGTAATAGAGGCTACATCAGACAGTACTGGATAGTGAATGTTAACGCAAAGAATGGAACTGTTACATTTCCTTATTCTATTCATTAATTGTTCAACATGTTTTAAACATAGCCCAGAAAATACCGATGCCTTTTGTACCGTGAGCATTACTGTTACCAGTAGTAAGTAGGAAGGGGAAAGACAATGAGGAAGTGTTGGGTTTCTTTGTTTGTTTTTACAAACAAATTAGTTCTTAACCATCCACAAAAATACTCCAGCTGCTCCTGTGAACAGCGGAGGCGTCTCCACACAAAAATGCAACATGTTGAAACTGCCTCCGTTTCACCTATTTCTTAGTAGGACAAAGAAACATGTTAAAAGAAATACTTGTTATTTTGCATCCCAGTAAAACTCTTGTGCTACCTTCTTGCAGGTAGAGAGCTAGTCAGTCTGTGCTGGGTTCTTTTTAGACTGTAGCATGATGAAGATAGTTTTTCTTGTATTTATTGATGTGGTATACACTTCACTACTGCAATATTAAGAATTTGATGACGTGTTCTGATTATGTTCATGTTGTATTTTAGGCAATAGTCTTCGTAGTTGGTGGAGGCAACTATATTGAATATCAAAATCTTATTGACTACATAAAGGTACGTACGCTTCTGTTGATTGTAGTTTCTAACTTACTGATATAAACCAGTTTAAGCAGGCTTTCTGTAACATTTAGTACTTGGAAGATTAAGTCTGATGAAATTAGCGGTTACATTGGTATTATACATACAGTGCAGGAAAAAATATACCTAAGAATTCAGTAGAAAGCAGGGATTATTATTTTAGAACACCAGTTACTGTTTCTGGCATTTTTGTTCATGTTGCATTTCTGAATGCAAGCAGTATGCCACCTTTCAAAGCAAAGATCACGTTGGCATCAATCTCTTGACGCTTATTACTTAGCTATGTTTAGAAGTTTTTACTGGTGAGTTACAGGCAGTTCATTCTCAGCATGCTGGATCATTTGATTCTGTGTGGAAATCATACAATGAATATGGAACCAACTGTGTAATTAATGGTGGTGTAAGGATCTAAAGTCTTTGGTTCTACCTGGCCAGCCTAAACAGAATGTACTTACACCAAAAAACAGCAGCTGACAAAAAAAGTAACCAAACCTTTAGAATTCCTCTGGGGGCAGAGATGAGGTAGAAGCACTTTCCAGGTGTAAGAAGGAAACAAAGGAAACCTTGATGAAGTTTTGAATCTGGTAAGAGCAGCAAAATACTATTCTTCCTTCTAGATTTTACCTTGCTATGCTTCTGTCTATCTGGATCAAGACTTTTCCCTGAAAACAATACATATGCAACGTTAGGAACCGAAAAGTATTTCTCCATGTACCAAGCACCTGAGAGTTTTATGTTCCTGCTCCAGTGTATCTTGCAGAACATGAAGTCAGAACTGTACGGGGCTGTTTTCTTCCTCTAGCAGGCAGCTGTTTTGGAACAGAGCTGGTCAGAATTGGGAAAAGGAGAGGAAAAGGGAATTACAGTTGTGGGGTACAAGGAGAGGACAGAAGGAACCAAATTTCAGAGACTTTAACAGAGATTAGACGTGCAGTTTCTTTGCTGCTGTTCTGGAATCTGTGGTTTCTTCATTGATTGTTAAAGCTGAAATGTGCTACACAGTTCTCCAGTCAGACTATTTCAGCAGTGGGATATGACCTTCTGAGAGGGAAGTCTCCCTCATCTTTACTTACTTAGCCCTTGCTTCTGAAAAACAAGAGAAGTTACTGAAAACTTGATTCCCCTCTCCCTGCTCCCAGGAGACCTGCCTGCTTCACCCAGATGGCTCTTCCAGGCTTAGCCAGTGCAGTCCGGCACACTTCCATGCATGTGGTACACTTCCAGCATCTGTTGTCTCACCAGATGTAGCTTATTAATTATTCTAAAAATCAATCGGTTTTCCTTCGGAATGAAAAGGAGGAACAAACCCAACAGGTCTTTTCTCACAAGCAGATGCAACAAAGGTTTTATTCACTGCTTTATTTTTTTAAGCACTATCCGTTTTTACCAGTTTGCCTCTGAAAACAGAGAAAACCTGTGAAAACTTTCTGAAACAGGAAGCAGTATTCAGCTTGGGCATTTTTGGGGTTTCTGTAGGAAACTTAACCCTCAAACCCAGTTATTTTCAGTTCTGTGCTAGAATCTCACTTCATGATAAATCAGACATTGTTCATAGTTAGGAAGATTGTGCCTTGAAGCAGATACACCGGCCAGCGACGTGCTGAAAACATGTCACAAAATTTCAAAGCACAGAAATTTAGCTTGTCCTTCCTTTCATATATTGTTAAAAAAAGTACTGCCTGACAGCCTCCCTCTGCTAGACATTATCATTTAGCATAAGATGATCTAATTCTGCACGGCTTTAAAAAAACAACCAACCAAAGAGCACTGGTGTTGCATTATGTACATGGCTAAGCACTTTCACCTTGGCTCCACTAACTTCTGGGTGATACATCTCTTTAAGTGTGCTGAGTAATTAACTTGGAGTATGTGTATGCTTTTGTTTAAAATTACACTTTCAGAAGAATTTGGTTTTTTAAGACTGGGATTGTACAGGAGTGTGTATTTTGCAGCCTAAAAAGGCAGGTCTCACTTCAGTTATCTCTAGTGTTTCTTTTTATGTTACTGTGCAGCAGTAAGTGCTATCCATTCATATTAGGGAAAATAGTGTCAGGATTCCAGTTTAGATCAAAACCAGATCTGTTCAGGCCTCAAGATTAAATAACGTGGCTGATAGGTGGGGAGAATCAAGCTCAAGCCTCTGCTCAGTGATAAGAACAGCTTCTTATTGTCACAAGCCACTCCAAATTAATAAAGATGAGGAGACAAAGCAGGATTATCATCTCCAAGTTAGAATGTGCCCACCAGCCATGGACTGTTAAAATCCAGTTCTGTGACTGTCTGCTGAAACAGTGCAGCTGTTAACAGCTATGAAACAAAATCATTTTGAGGAGGCTCGTGTTCCTGTTTTGCCTTTTTTAAAGCAACTTTTAATTTTGTATCAGAAAAAAAGTCAGAGTGAGTCTTCTATTCTGTTTTTGTCCTGCCAGTTCCCTGACTGCTTACCATTTATAACTCACATAGAGCTAGTAAGGCGTTTTCTGTTTGTTTGTTCTTTTAAAATCACATCAACCACAGAAAAAAAACCAGGAAGAACCCACTCTGACTAGTAAGGGAAAGCACTGAGTAATTCAACAGCGAGACAGATTGCTGGACCTGCACTCGAACTTTGAGGAGCCGTGGGATTATTAGCCAGTGCTGGGCATAAACTCAGTCTAAAACTATGCATTACTTACACCATTTTTTCACTTCTACAATGCTGTATTGTCAGACAAGTGCTATCAAAATGTTCGCTGCAAACTAGGATCATTATGCATCCAAATAAGTTCAACATAATATTGTTTCAAAAAAAAAAATTAAGCTCTTTCAAATGTTGTCACCATATGGAAATAGACGACAGAAACTTTCTAGCTCTAACACACCCAGAACTGTAGGACTGAAAGATCATGGAGAAATACACTTTCTGGTACGCAGTTAGTTGAAGCCACTTTCGCTACTCTGTTAGACACCTGATTTCTTCCCATCTTTTCTTTTTCTTAGGGTAAACAAGGCAAACATGTCCTCTATGGCTGCAGTGAACTTTTCAATGCTACACAGTTTATAAAGCAGGTAGGTACTTTTAACAGTAACTGTAATATTTATTACTGTAATAACTATGACTTCCGTGACTGGTTTTTAACTTCTATCTCTCTATGGATTTTTGTCTTTGTAAAACCAAATTGATGTGAAAAAATGATGTGGTTTTGTTACCTGTTTTTCACGTGATTTAAGTAGGGGGTTTGGAGTCACTGTTGTTAACTTTGGAAGGCCAGTGTAGTCAGCGTGAGTTAACACAGCTGGAATAGTGCTTTGTAATTAGCTTAACATAAATCCTAGAGAAGGGAAAAAAAATAGTAACAGTTCTGAAGTTCTGAAACTTTTCCCCAAATAGGATGTGTTGTTCTTGCAACAATCCTGAGTTAAAAATTGCTATTCAGCTGCAGTCTTTAAATCTGTGTCCTAAGTTCTGCTGTTTAGAAGTACTGGCACTGTGGGAGCTTCAGGTTATCCCCAGTTTTTTGGGTTTTTTTTAAACAGCTTTGAAAAGAAAGTTATTGATGCCATGACTTCTGCCCCTCTCCAATAAAACTGCGCAATACAAATTATTCACAGTGCGCAGCCCTCCAGTAGCTGTCACCACCTGTGCTTTTACTTCCTCCCTAAATTATTATTCAGACCTACATTTTGAAGAACTAAGTTCTATTACACCTGAAGGAGGAAAAACAAACGGTGCTTATCATCGTACAGCTCTTCAGTGAGCTTAATTTCCTTGTTCCTCCAACTCTGATAGTACATACCAGCCTTAACACTGAAATCTGTTCAAATCTTAGAATTTGAAACCCAGAACTCCTTGTACCAGGGTATGCATTAAATATTCTATCACTTGCATGCTTTTGATTGTGAAAAATAACTGAGGGTTGTAGGACAAAAATGTTTACTGTATGAACTGAATATTAACGTACTGAAAGAATAATGTTACCAATCTGATCATTTCTGTCTCTTCATGTGTAGCTGTCCCAGCTTGGCCAGAATTAAGACTGAAACACCGTGACCTGAACGTCAACATGACAAATAAAAGAACTGCTACAGCATTCAGATAACTTCAAATCTGTAATTTTGTCACAATATTAAAACTTACAGCAGCTTCATTAATATAACTAACTAACTTCTCAAAACAATCTGTAATTAGTACTGTGTATATCAACGTTTCTGAAATAAACCTTAAAATGTGCGATATTTTTGTTGAGCATTAAGTCATATTACTCTCTAAATGCAGTATTAACTGTGGCTTATGGCAGAGCTGTCTGACCAGCATAGCATTTTCAAGATCTCATAGACAATTTCTGTTCCAGTAAACAAAGCAATATTTTGAAGAAAAGGTCAAGTCTTTCTTCAGGAGATGTGTTTGTGAAAGCCAGCTATCTTCATGTAACAAAACTGAAATGGACAAAACTGCCTTTCAGGACCACAGACAGACAGCCTGCACAACTGCAGCTTCTAGCTGTTATCCTTTTACTTTACCAAAGTCCTTCTACTTGGATCTGCGCCATCTTTGCTCGATGGTTTGAAGATGTATTTGGAGTTACCTTCAGTACAAGTTTTTGATACAGTAATTTAGCTTTGTCTATTAAGGTTATATGTTTATATTCATCTACTTGTCTAAACAGTCATACGGTTTCAAACTGTAAATCCTTTAATAATTTTCTTCTGCACTTTTTATTGTAATTGCTTTGACTGTAATGTTTGGAAAGAAACCAAGTCCTACTCATAGCACAGCTCAGTAACTGTTTAATAAGCACATACTTAAAACACATTTTAACAATTGCTTTAGGTAGAGCCAG
Source organism: Pavo muticus (assembly GCA_016647715.1). Taxonomy (NCBI): domain Eukaryota; kingdom Metazoa; phylum Chordata; class Aves; order Galliformes; family Phasianidae; genus Pavo; species Pavo muticus. Next base: position 510,861 of record JACDJE010000299.1, read on the forward strand.
GGCAGGAGCAGGCAGCAGTTCAAGGATTTTCATTATATAATTAATGTTTGCCAGTACTTTACAGCTCCAGAGAGCATGTACAGAATTGAGAGAAGCCTGCATGATTTCTGTATAGATTTGAGTCTCTGCCTCTAGAAATATTCCTTCTAAAAACATCACCTCTGCCTTTCAAAAAGAGGTCTAAAATACTCATAAATAACAAGGAAACATTTGTTGTGGGTTTATTAACAAATGGTGACACCCTAAGAATTACTGGTATACTGTATGTTTTTCAGTGTCTAATGCTAACTCTGCTTTAGAAGCTGTACTTTTTTCCACCCGATAGAATTTTTTTCAGAACACCTACACAAGAAATACAGTTGATCTCTTCCTTAAAAAAATCACAATAAATGTGTCAGTAAAGATATACAGAAACTAGACTCTATTATCAATACTCAAAATGTTACTTAATTATCTGAGTCTTGTAAGATACTCCACGTTACTACTTTATATTTCCAAGTTTGCCAACTCAATAAATACATTTATTGTGGTGTTAACGATAATAGCTGTTGTAAGTGAATGTTCTCCCATAGATCAGTCAGCAAGGACTCAACATCCCAGTTCATTTTTCTCATTCCCTGTATGTACGCTATGTTTGTTACTGAGAACAAGGCCAAAAAGCATTTGGAAAAATGACTTTTGAATGTAGTTAAATGGAAGCATTCCAGGCCAGGTTTGCTGCCCTGTGCAGCCTGATCTAGTGGGTGGCAACCCTGCCTGTGGCAGTGGGGTTGGAGCTCAGTGGTTTAAGGTCCCTTCCAACCCAAGCTGTTCTACGATTATTACTTACTGAGGCAGTTTGTTCCAGAAGCTTGAATCTTAGAATCACCAAGGTTGGAAAAAGACCTCCAACATCATCTAGTCCAACTGCCCACCTACTGCCAATATTTCCAGTAAGATGGGAATGGGTGTTCAGTGCTGTTTTCCACAGAAGGAATTTTGAAAAGACCAGAGTTTTCAAATGAAAGACACACCAAATGGCCACCAAGGGAGAATACTCTTCCTAGACAGAGCTTTAACTTCGCAGCTGACAACCAAGTTCTGAGAAAAATCCACTGATTGGTGGCTTTTTGTTAAAACTTGATGCAGTCAGTGATACACTGGTCCCTGGTCAGTTCAACAGGAAGTTCTCCTAAGTCACAGCTTACAGGATTTGTTGCATCAGCAAGCTATGTAAACAGAATTGGAAATAATTTAGTTTGGTTGATGTGTTCAGGAACTTAATTAATTTGCAGTCTTTGTACTACAGCTGGAGACAGGTCTAACTGACGCCCAGCTTCATAGCTGGCTCTTCAGATTTGTTGTATGAACATGCGCTACGCAGTTAAGGGTTTGTAGATAACTGAAGACAATTTTAATACTTACTTCAGACATTCTGCTAATATACCAAAGAAAAAAACATGTGCAAAGGAAAGAGAAATCTTAAAGATCTCAGTGAACATTAAAATCTCCAATTTACACAACCTGAGCTATTACTTGCTGGTTTTGTTTGTTTGTTTGTTTTGTTACATGGTCCTTTTCCTTAAATACCTCTGTGGAACTGGCTCATACAAGATGACTCCACAATTATTTAGAGGAAAACAAAAGTAAGCTGGCGTTTCATAGATCATAGAATTGCTCAGGTTGGAAAAGACCTTCAAGATCATCGAGTCCAACTGCAACCTAACCATACTACCCTAACTCTAACAACCCTCCATTAAATCATGTCCCTGAGCACCACATCCAAACGGTTTTTAAACACATTCAGGGATGGTGACTCAACCACCTCCCTGGGGAGCCTATTTCAGTTCTTAACAACCCTTTCTGTAAAGAAGTTCCTCTTAATACCCAACCTAAACTTACCCTGGTGCAACTTGAGGCCATTTCCCCTCGTCCTGCCACCTGTCACCAGTGAGAAGAGACCAACTGTTCTCACTGTAAGCGCCTTTCAGATATTGGAAGAGAGCAATAAGGTCTCCCCTCAGCCTCCTTTTCCCCAGAATAAACAGCACCCCAGTTCCTTCAGTCACTCCTCATAGGGCATTTTGGTAAGCACATTCCATTTATAGCCAGCTACTATGCCCTGCACATCCTCATAGTTCCCTCAAAGGTTTGTGCCGAAAAGACAGGTCAGGGCCAGGAAGCCACGTGCCTAGCTCTGGGAGTCTAGTTAAGACAGTACAGGCAGCATTCGCGCTGCTATAAACGCATGGAGGGTCAGCACATTTTAGACCTATTCTGATGCCTCTTAAGTCACACATTTGCAGAGGTTTTGTTAATAAAACCCAACACAACTCCAGTTTTCACATTTCAAGACTGGCCATTCTTCATGGGATCACAGGATGTCTTAGGATGGAAGGGACCTCGAACTCACAAAAATCGTTTGTTGGAAGTGACCTTTAAAGATCTCCTTACAACTCCTTGTTGCCAGCACTAAATCAAGCTACTCATTGGGGTCTATGTTTGCATTTAACTAAAAGCAGAGCAGGGCTGAGTCTCAAGTACAATATTTGTCCTCAAGAAGAAAATAAGCAGTCAGGTCCTCAGCTGTAGAAAACCAGCACATTTGTAGTCCAAGAAGAGAAACCTCAAGACCACTACTTGATTTAAATGTCCTTATTAGTATAACATTCTTGATACAAATCAGTAATGCTTCCCTACATTAGAATAAAATTTTGCTAAGTGATCATGTTTACATCAATCTGAAACATCTCTAATGAGAGCAATTGCAACACCTTGTAGAAGATGCCAAATCTGGTACGTTATACATGAATGATGCCAGGACCTCCACTCAGGTTTATTATAACTCAAACACAGACTTACATTTGTTTTAAAATACAACTCAAGTATTCAATCTTATGTTTTAGAGTTTTTTTGAGAGGCTTCATGAATCAACCTACACAGTTTTTATCTCTTTCAAACACAAGTAACTATTTCATATCGTGCATATTGGTGGTTTAGAAGAAGTGTATGAACACAGACTTGAGTACAGGCAATGTTTTCTATCATCTTTAACTCCCACACAATTAGAATCTTCCTACTTGCTCTGTTCGTTCTTTTATCAGTCAGGTTTCTGTTTTCTGTTACACATGCAAAACAAAGCCCATCACATCAGGTCACGACACCATAAGAAGCTGAGACGTTAGCCAAAGGTGGTGGGATTAACAAAACGCTTTACAGGTAGGCATGTTTCTTTCCTAGAGTTTGCATAATAGCAAAGCTGAACATCATACTGGCAGTTTTGCAAGCACAGGAATAAAACTACTCTTTCTATATATTAGTGAAATAAAACACTACTGGTACTTTATGTTCCAGTCCTCAAAAAGGACCTCTTTTGCTTCATTCTTCCTAGGACTTTTGACAGCTAAACTGCTGAATTCCAGCTGCGCTGTGCTGCTCTTAATCAAGAGCATCAATACATTTCTCCTAGATCATTCATCAGCTGTGGCCTCTACTCATTCAGGGGTGTTTTGAATTTATAACTTTTAGGAGTAGGCATCTTTGTCTCTCCACATGCAATACAGAGCATTTTTTTCCTTCTCAGTGTAAACAAATGTTTGGATAGCTGGCCTTCTGTTACAATACTCATGCTCAGATGAGATATTTGAAAGCAGACAATAGGAAGATTAGGACCACAGCGCACACAAAAATCATACCTTCTGTGTTTGTTTGTTTTTAAATATCTCTGACAGTCTGAAAGTCACCTTTCCCATAGGAGGGAGATGTAGTAGTTTGAAGAAGAAAAGGGGAAAAAAGCAACGACCAGAAATCCTCAGGGAGTGTCAGAGTAAGAATACCATTACTTTGTAGGCTCCCAAAGTTTGCTATATGATTGTTCTGCATCACTTATTGGGAAATGGTGGAAGCCTTCCCTTGCCACATCACCATCTTTCTGATGGCTCTTCAAACCAGAATTCTCCCCATGAGAAGAATTTGGTCTGTAAACCCAGCCTTGCACAGGGCAACAAAAAGCAGTGTTGTTACCATTCACGGATCTCTTGGAGAAGAGAGAGCAGCTGAATTTCTGCAGGCATAAGGCCCAAAACAAAGACACGTGACCCCAGAAGAGGTCACCCTTGTGCAGAGCAAGTTCATTATTATTTTTGTGAGAAAAATCTCTTCTTAGTTAGAATTAATTTCTGTCTTTTTTTTTTTCCTTCCCTCCCCCCCTCAATTCACTGAATGTAAGTGATCAAAAGCACACCCCTGTACCTCAGGCCAGGATCCGGGTTAGTCAAACAGTCGCTGAAAGCCTGATGAAAACTGTAGTTCTATAACTGTGGCAGTCAACCCACAAACACCAAATCCGTGATGTTTTCCAAATTCTTTTTCCCTCTTTTAGGTGTCATTCGTAATTTGTTCAGCTATTCTCCTGGCCTGGCCTCCCTACGTACAATCTATCTGATCAGGATCTGGGCTTCCAGTGCCAAGCTCACAGTATCCTAGCCAAGCTTTCTACAAAGCCTGACAGTTTTTTAGAAGTCCATTCATCAACACTGGCACAAGCCCTAAATTCCAAAAGGGCGTTAGAAACCTGTTCCAGTGTCCCAATAAAGATGAGGATTTAGCCCCAAAACGCTAGCATTGATACCTGATGAAAGGAAACAGCTAGCTGCCTTCCCAAACCCACAGAAATATTTGTGCATCTGAAGTTCCTGAAGGAAAAATACGTCAGATTAAGAAGAATCTTTTGACACAGAATGAGCTTGCTTTCTGTTACTTATTTTTCATAAACACTCATTTTGAGAAAGAAAACAGTTCTAAAAGAATAAATGCAGCTCTGGCTAACTTAGATCCAGAAGTTTTCACAGTAAGAAATAAAGGACAAGTGTCTCTATCATGTTGTTAGTATTTCACATTTTGATGCTGCTCAGATGTATTTCTACAATGATAACAAAAAAGCTAAGTCACCTCAAAGGGTACTCACTGAAAGGCAATCGTACTAATCTCCTTGCTTTCACTTACAATTACCACATTAAAATACCAACTCCCCCAAATTCACTCCCTCGCTACACAGTGCTCCAGTTTTTCTGATGAGGCTGAGCACAGCGCTCCTAAATGGAAAGTCAGGTCCGCTTTTGCTGCAGCACCCAGAAGAAGTCTGTAAGCCACCAGTCACCATTTCCAAGTCTGACTTCTCAATTTATTTTCCTCCTCATAATGGAGGTGGAACTTTCTGGGAAGGGCTGAAAGCACAGACTGCTCTTCATGGAAGCATCTCAGTTATCACCTAAGCTTCCCTGCTTGCTGCAGGACAGCGTTGACTGTGTTTGCAACCTGGGGACTTCAAGAATGCCAAGCCTCAGCATGGCACAGCACGGATCTCAGCTGAAGACCCAGCTTAAAAGGTGTTGGGATGACGCAAGCAAGTAGGAAGGGCTGAAGGGGTTGGCAGAGCCCAGGGCACAGCAAGCTTATTTGGTTTACTGAAATCTCTGGAACAATCAAATATCGAATCTGTGTGACCACAGACAAGAATGTGTAACCAAAGGGGCTTCAGCTTGTCCCACAAAAGGAAAAAGGGAGGATCAGGACTCTCCCAAGGCAATAGGGCACACAACAGGGACTGACTGCTCAGGCAGTAGTGTGGAAGAAGAAAGGGATCGCAGAAAGATTGCTTTGAGGAGAACAAGTCCAAGAGGGAGACTCCCTCATAAAATGAAAGGTGAGAACAGAAAGTAATGCCATTGGTCAGCAAGACAGAAGCACTGGGTTCAGGCTCCCATGATGTTTTCAGTGACCATCAGCAGGGGCCCCCTCCCACAGGAGGGTCCTTGCTCTTTTTTCCTTCATAGGAGGCTGTGGGCCTCCAGTGGTCACCCAAAGCCAAATGACCACCTAGCATCCAGGAGTCCCATCCTGGTGAGCCAGGGATGGTATTAGGGACACGCTGGCATTCCTCACAAGAAGAATCAGCTACCGTAGGTTCACATTTTTAGCCATGGTACCGAATCCCAAGGGAAAACAAATGCTGCCTACCCAAAGAGTGCAGACTCTTTGTCAGCAAAAGTTACAAGCGCCAAGATAAGACAGTTCAGCTGACAACAGGCTGCTCTGAGATGCTGCATGGCATCCAGATGATCCTGCCGTTCTTACTAGTTCACTGGAATTCCTTAACCAGGCCCAAGTATCAGATAGAAGTATGCTAGAAACTAAAATCACTTCTCGCAACAGAAAACAGTCCAGACATTTTGACAGGAAGCACAAGAAAACATTAGCTTATGCCAGTCAGCTGCTTTGAGATGTATACAATCAGATTCTCACATCTTTTAGGACTGGCACTCTCACCAGAATATACCGGTCCATATGTATCCAATTCTTGAAAAATAGTGAAAGACTGTCAAGAAATATTCACATGTAGCATCTGATTACTGCTTTGTATGTTCTTTTTGTTCCTTCCCAAATTCATTACAACTCACCAGAAACTTCTTTACTTTATCCAGTACAATGGCAGACATGCAATAAGTATTCCCACAGACATAAGGACAGAAGCATACTTCATAATTAAACACAAAACATGGTTTTAGGACTCTCAGTATTTTCCACATACCGCTTATAATTAAACAAGCATGTTTTCTTCTTTATGAAAGTCCTTTTCTCGTATCTGACACTTAAAAGGTCCAAATGTGTCTAAGCTTAAGGTATCTGTCAGTCAATTGTTTTGAAATGGGAAAAGTTTACACAATTACATGGATTAAAATAAAATTGTTACTAATCAAATGACCTTGTGAGGCTGTGTTTCTCACAACCTCCAGTTTTTTTACTTGCTGAAAGTAAACCTGAACGGCATGTGGGTATCATGAGCTGTACTCCAAATGGAATGCAATTAACTTCAAATAGATTTTTTTGTTGCTTTTTTAAATAAAAGTGTTTTTCATAACTTGGTGTTCCCTTTTCCTTTCCCCACTGTGATCAGAATTTCACTGTCTAAAAGTTCATCTGGCAGCGGAAATGTTATTTCCAGTTTGCCTACAGTAACAGTCATTTTCTCAGGGGCTGGTTCATAGCAGATGCTTTTGTAGATATTCTTTAAACTCTGCCATTTCGGAGGCAAACAACTCGATCAAAGGATGAATAAAAGCAAACAGCCACAGGAGATTCTTTCTCCACTGACTACCTCTGAAGGGTCCTCTCGGGTTATGAGCTCTCAATCTCAAAGCCACCTTTAGTTTCTACTTTTAACGTCTAAATCTCTAGACCGGTAGACCCAGCAGTAACTACAAAGCCTCCTTGTGGAATAGGCATACTTAATTTTACTCACCATTGTTTCTGAGGAAAGAAGGAACGGGAGCCGCGGGTGGAGGAAGGTGCTACAGCATAAGCATTCCACTAATTCAAAGAGCAAGAACAACAGAACAGCAGAAGTGACAGATTTTATAGTCATGGAAAATGATGAAGGCCGTGATCACCATCCCTTCTGAGTGAGCAAGGAGGAATATCATCATAACTGAGGGAATGGAAAGGAGCGAGGGAGATATACATGTTGTAGAAAAGAGATGGCTAAGAGGATGGAATAGCCACCATTTGAATTAGATGAGCTTTTAATTTGGTCTCCAAAAAGTAGTAAAAGAAAGTGCAGACATTCCTCTTTCAACGATATTACTAAACGTGCTAAAGCAAGCTTTTCCTGCTGCAAGAGAAAAGGGCCCTGTTCTACTGAAATGAACTACAGGCCATTTAACAAGACTTAACAAAAAGAAAAAAGAGCATCTTAGAACAATGCATCTATTATAGCCTTGTTTTCCAGCAGATGTTTTGAGGTGACACAGAACAGCTCAGTAGCTGGGTGTTCTGTTTGAAAGACCATGCTGTGAGTTGTTCCGGAACAGAACTATTTTGGCTATACAGGGCTTTTAAATTACCATTTTTAAAGCGTACTTAAGATGGTAAGCTATGTGTAGCTAAAGACTTTTGTTTGAGGAAGAAGAGTGGGAGGCCAAGAAAGGTACTTCTGCAAAAGGAAAATGGGCTTTATTAAACCAAAAGGCACAAACAGTACTAATCTTATCTGGTTTTTATACATTGCTCTGCAGCCTTACTAAAATTATGTATTTCACTGGAATTCAAAACTAACATTTCTAGGTCACACACACAAAAAAAGATTTTGCAAAGCAAAAATATTTTTGCAACAATCAGGTGTCTGAATGCACTTCCGAAAGAACTAGCACAGGAGATGAATAATGATGCTATGAATTACATTTGACCCTTAAAAAGCCTTTCATTTTGAAACAGGGCCTTCTCTGAAGCAAGAGCCATAGTCATAATGAGTCATAATGAAAAATTAAAGTTACTCTGTATGAACTTAGTTTCCTAGAGGATGAGTAAATGAAGCACTATTTAAGGGGCAAGAAACCCGAGGATTTGCCCAGTATCAGTATTTCTTCCAATTTGATCAAGAGCCCAGGAACAGCCAGTCTGCAGGCACCTCTGCCATGCTCCAGCTGCAGGCTGTCATGCAACTTGTGCAGCTCTGGGGGCAGCAAGATGTGTTATTTCACTCGTATCCTACCAGCAGCGTATCGCTAACCAGCCTCTGGGCACAACTAGCACCTACCACGTATAAGACAACCAAACTATTTCCAGTGCCCATCACTGCCAGAAGCACCAAGCCAAAAACCCTTGCCCTAATGCTACCCTGCCACCAGTGCTTTTACAGGATGAACTTAAGATAACTTCAACCCTGCCTTGTAGCAGTAGAATATTCAAACGTACACTCTCTAATGTATAATGCCAATATGTGTTTAGTAGGAATACTGCTTGAGACCAGCAATATCTGACACAGTACTATTGGCTCTGCCCACACTAAGCACTTGGAAATAAGCTCTTTCATTTCGAGGCTGAACACACAAAGATTTGTCGTACTCAGGTGGTGCCTCTACTAACAACAGGAGCCCACACAGAAGCTGTAGGAGTTGCCTCTGGAGATGCTTAGTTTATTTGAAGTTCTGAATTAATCCCACAAGTTTCTAGAATAAATCACATTATAGAAAAGTCTAAGCATTTGAGAGCACTCAACTGAACTGTATCTGTTTAGAATCCCACCGATTACAACTGCAGTGCAAGCCATGGGAGAAAGAACGTTCTCCGTAGGCTCTGCATGAGGAGGAAGCAGCCCTGATAGAGATGGGACATTGCAATGCCCTGCATTTCCTCACAGTGCCTATGCTCCTGAGAGGCCTCTGCTCCTGTCCTTCTCATCGGGGCGCACTCACACACACGGAGCATAGCAAGTCAGGCAGCACCAGTGTTTGGTAGTTTGACTTGTCAGAAATGACACAAATGCACGACTTCCAGCAACTGCTGCAGCCTCTGATGTTCCATTTAAATGTTTTATTGCATACAATTAAAAAACAACACACGTCTCAAACTATCAGTATTTTGTTAAACAGGTTTTGTTAAAATTTTAAACAACCTCTATAAGACTTAAAATTTTTTTCAAGATTATGCATTCAAACTGTTTTGAGATTACTGTGACCAAGTATCATGTTCTGAAGGTTGGTAAGTTAAGGCTGAAGTCAGACATTTGAAAATCACTTTGATTTTACGTACTAAAACACACAGACTTGACATAAAAACACATAACTTTTCTAGAGTGCTCATCATCATCTTAATTCTACTGCAATTGAAGGTACCAAAGCAGAGGTAACAGCACTAACCATATTAGCAAGACCAAGCAAACCACTCAGCCTACCACCTCTTAGAGGGGCAATTTTAGCTGTTTGGCAGGAAAAAAAGCAACACATGTTTGCAGTGGAGAACTTGGTTCCACTGCAGATTTCCGTCTCGCTACTGATGATTCACAACAGGTTAGTCCAACCATGCAATATTTCATACGCCATAATCAAAAAAACTTTTCATTACAACTATTGTATCAGAGCACTTTATCTCAGTGATACTTCGCAAACACATATACATATTTTAGCTTGATTTTTTTTTTAATCTTAACTTTAATGGTAACAGCCCATTAAGCCCCTACTGAAAACTCCTAGTATACATAGATAAGCACACAAATATTTTCTCCAAGTAAAAGCACAATGCCAACTGCAGGCAGAGTTCAGAGTTGCACACTTGCAGACTCCAAGAACAGTACAACAGACGTCGCTGCACCCAAAACAAGGCAGTGGGAGATGGTTACAAGATCCCAGTTACCTCTCTCACTTCCTCACAGTTGCACAGTGCAGAAGAGTCTTCTAAAAATCAAACTCTCCAACAGCTGTGGGGAACCAAGCTAAGTTATACAAGGATGGCTGCCGCTGCTAATGGGTCCCCAGCATATTGCTCACTACTACTTTGCTGCAGACAGCAAATAAAGGTAACTCAAATACAAGCAAAAAATTGGTGTCTTTTTCTAGAAAGTGTAAACTCCAGATGCCGCAGTTAGGATTAAAAGGAATTTAACATTTCAGCACTTACTGTGCTACTTCTAGGAAACTAGGGAGGCATATTACAATTATTTCACTATTAATGCTAATGGTAATACCCACTGCAATCTTGCTCATTTTCTCTGGACAAGTGGCCCTATCAAGGTCTCTTTTCAGCACTCATTTCTTTCCTCTGCCTCCCCCCCAGCAGAGGGTTTTCTTTCTCACACACACACACTCCCTTTCTCACTTACAAATGTCCTACAGGTACTCATTAAAATACTATAGGACATCATTAAGAGTCAGAGGATCAAAATCCATTTAAATCAGCTTGACAGGAAAGCAGGAACCTGGGGAAATAAACTGTTCTGCTGAAAACTCCCTCTCAATCTAGTGACAAGTGTCTCTCTCTGAGAAACCAAGGAAGAAAATCCTCCCTTCACTCTCCAAAAATCAGTCTCTATGAAGGGGAATATTTTCATTTAAATCATGAGTAGAACTTTAACACTCTTGAATATAAATAGGAACAATTAGACATGACAATCTTAAACCCTCTGCCTTCACACACATCTTGCAGACAAGCATATAATGGTGCAATTTTCTTCAAGTATTCCTCACACTACCACTGAAAGAGAGGTCCCACACGCTATAAGACAGTGGGACTAATTTATTCCACACTCTCTACACTAGAATTATTTGTTTCAATGAAATTTTCACTAATATTAATGCATAATTGCTTTAAGAGCACTTAAATCTGACAAGTGGCAAGGGCCAGGGGAGCAAGAATTTTTGCACTTTCTGATGCCTGAAAAGTCCACAACATACTGAAGCCATAAACGACAACAGAAGAGAACATTTGAAAACATTCCTCCCCCCCACACTCAAATTACTCAAATATTGGGATGGCCAACTCTGAATGTTACACTTCAAAACCTCAAATGGAAGAAAGTAGTCAAAGATAACATTTCAGTGCTAAGAACCATTCCATTTCTTGCTGACCCTCAGGTAATTCTGCTCCTTGCTCTCCGTCCACAGTACCCGATGGGTTTTACAGCCTGCAGCCCTGGCATTCCTCAGCTCTCTTGCTGCCACCAAACCCAGCTTTGTCCACACGTTCAGTTCCCCTGCCTGCTTGTTTTGCGTGCAAAAGCTTACAGCATAGCAGAAAAACTTCGAGTAAGGGTGATATTTAAACACTTTTAAAATACAAATTAAGCAGTAAGAGGTTGACAGTCCAGATGAAAAATAATAACAAAGAAAGAACACACTGAAACAAAATCACAACGTTATTTGACATTTCTGCAATATTTACAGAATTTCTACACAGTACCGCAAAACTTCGAGTCAGGTTACTGTTACTATCCATGGTTTTGTTTATGAGCCTTTTATGTATGTAGAAACTGTTCTAACAACAAAGTAATTTCAACAACAACTGCTTATCAGCAAGAAGAGAATCTACTCAACACTACTGATAGTTGCCAAAAGTAACAGATTAAGTCAATGAACTCATCTGGAAGTTCTATACCAAGCTGTTTTGGAGACATGATGAGCCAAGAGAGTTAGGAAAATGTTCAAGTGGTAAATTAATCTTCTTTTTCTGAAGTAGGAAAATTTCCCACATGCCCTCTCTAGTTTGTCTCAATTTTCCAAAAATAAAGTTGTTGGTTTTTTGTTTTTCTTTTAAAGGAACCCTAGTGAAAGATTACAGATGTATTGGGGAAATTATTTTGGCCGTGGCGGAACCAGTGGATGTGGAAAGTAAAAAGACAAATGTAAACACAGAGGTAAGATCAGACTCTACAGAGTGAACAAGAAAGAAAATCAAAAGCAAGTTTATTTAGAAACCTAAAATAGTACGTATGAAAAAAAAAAAAAAAATCTGTAAATACTAGCTCAAACCACAGAAGAAAGACATTAATTTCCTAGCAAGGAAGCAATAAGAAATGTTACATGAATCAGGTACCCCCTTCTGCCAAGAGCTTAGCTTACAGGAAATTCAGGCTGGGAATAAGAGAGAATCAGAAGGACTCCAGGTTTGTCCAGGAGTAAATCTCTCTCTTCCCCTTCCACAGACACATACACAGGGCTTCTGACCTTTTTGGTCAGCCCTGCAGTGAGGAAGATTAAACCTAGAGTAAGTACTGAACAAATAAGCCTAGGGCTGACAAAAACAGAAAAGAAAAATTCAGTGGGCAGACAAGTCTGAGAAGGAATATATCTGAAGAACAAAGGGGACCGACGCGGGCGCTAAGGAACAATAGGAATTGTTTAATTAAAAGCTTATGGAAGGATCTCCTCCACAATAACTGGCAAACAGGTGCTGAACTTGGATCACGCATAAAATAAAGTAGAAGTGTTTTGGGAATAGGACTAGAATAAAAGTTACTACTAGATGCTGTGCAAACTAAATATCATTCTTACATTTAATTTGAAAGTACTGAGTAGATACTTATTACAGTAACAAAAATAAAAAATCCTGCTCTGCCCTTGCTGGAGGACCAGTCGAGAGCGCCGGGCGAGAAGCACTCGGCTGAACTTGTTTGAATAAGAAGAATTCATCAGTAACTTCATAACAATCCTGTACCGACGCGATTTATAAATTCAAACAAGCTCACTGAGAAATGAGATAAAAATCAAACAAACAGAGTGCAATGAAACAAGGATGGAAAACCACCTACGTTTTTCCTGAAACTTGTTATCACTGTTCAATTTTTTTTTTTTTTTTTTTTGTGGCTGCTCATTAATTTGGAATTATCCACATCCTAAAAACTCCTCTTTCTATTAAAGTTCAGTGAGTGTAACAGTGAGTTTTTACTAAGATGTTCACAGAACATTGTAACCCCAAACAGCCGGTGAAGTTACTTGCCATTAAAAGCAAAAACTCTTGCATTAAAAGCGTTGAAATCAGAATTAAAAACAACCAATCAAAAAAATAGAACCCACACCTTATTTGCAAATTGTTTATCATCATTCCCATGGAAAATTTTATGACCTGGATACATGGTTGTATGGCTGGCGAACATACACAGGGTGATGAGAGTGGGCAACGTACACAAGTACAAATCCACTGTAAGAGGGCAATACTGGCAATGGGTGGAACACGGTAAAATATAACGTTTTCACATCACTATTGTTCCCAGACAAACCCTGCTGCTATTATTCCACACACAAGGCAACCTGCTGTCCTTTTTACCCCTCAGCTCATTCACTGTCTTTCTTCCACCTGATTTAACATCTTAACCATAAAACCTGGATCAGAACATCATTATATGAGGCAAATGAAAAATTTAGAAAGTTTTAAAGTTGATTTAAAACATATAGACAGTCAATAAAAAAGTTAAATGGCACCTGGGATGTGAATGGAACATATGAAGAGGCCAGATGAGTGGGGCTCTCCATTATAACACACTGTAAAGCATAATTTTGCAGTGCCTGTTTAGGCATACTGCAACAGCCAGCCTCCAAGGATACTGCTCACTAGTTCAGCTGCACACTTCAGCTGATCCTACACAGTCTGCCCAGGAGCAGGAGGAGAAAGACCTTCATCTACGCAACAGACCCCAGAATCGTCAACTAGAAATTGTACAAAGAACCATGCGTACTCATGTCACCTAAGTTGTTAGCATTTCTCCTCGTTCCAAAACTCCTCTTAAGGGGGAAAAATAACCAATCAGATTCCAGAAATGTTATCAAGAATCAGGTGATTTTTAGAAAAATTGTTTCTACCAGGTACTTGAGAAACCTCATAATTTTCAAATCTGGCCCACAGCTGGCACTAAGTGTCTTGGGCAACTAAGTGTCAGGAGAGGGGAGCACAGCAATATACCGCTCCTTGGAAAGAGACACAGCAGCAGCTGCAGAACGCACAGCAACACTTGAATATCATTCTCTTCTCCAAACACAACCTAGAATCTAAGAACATAGAGAAATCAGCCTGGGGAAAAGATTTGCAACTACATGAACTCTAACATTACAAGCAATATGCAATACAGAGACTAGCTGAGTTGCTCTCACATTTGGAGGAAGCAAACACTTGTCAAGCTTCAAATATTCAACTCTGAGGCACCAAGTGCTAGTAAAACTCCCCCAGTTTTCTTACGTTCAACGTCAATCCTTAAAATCAGAAGCCTGCTGACAAACAGGTATCACTTCCCATTTCACCACCTGCCCAGGACAACTGCAGCAGGACTGGCTGCTCCAGACACCGACCAGTTCCCTCAGGACTGTACAGCCCGCTGTACTTCCCAGACACAACTAAGGGAAGCAGTGTACCTTACATCACCTAGTAGCTCTTCTTTTATGGATTTTCTCCAGTTCCTGAGCAAATTACTCCAGACAACACCCTCTTCTATATGATGCAGAATACTCGGCAGTGATTCTTGCATCACACAATCCATACCTCTGCTCTGAGCAAGCCTCCTGGGACAGGGGCTGCAAAAAGCATTAGTGTAGCCCATGTAATCACACATACAGCTGTAAATTCCAGCCTTGGGATTGAGTTTCTCTAAGGATGTGTCCAGACAAAAGTGCAACATTCTGTCTTTCCTGGTATTTCAAAGGACTTGTCATTTGCTGCATTCTACATTCATCCTCTATCTCCAGCTTTATCTATCGGCTACTCAAAAAGCAGCTTATGTCAACCAGAGATTAGGTACTACAAATTAAGCTTTCTGGAAAGAAAAAGCCCGAGCTGATTTATGCAGAACAAGGATAACTGTCCTCAGTGTCTGCAACTGGGGAGAGACCAGTGACCCTGTACTCCAGGCCATCAATCACTCAGAGCCCTTTGCTCTCTACAGGGCATCAACAGCTCTGAGGGGTGCTCCATAATACAACCCCCACTCAGCTGCAACAACAGCAGAATACATTAAATGCAAAGAACGGTCTGCAAAATCATTAGGCTTCATCTCATCTACCACACAGCTAGCAGAAAAGCGAATGCTAAACAAGGCCGTGTTGTTAAGACACAGAGTTACGGGCTTGTTTGTGCACTGTGGAGTACTTCTACCAGTGCTAGAAGACTTTCCAAGAAGAGTATCAACTAATCCAAAGCCCTTGCCTCAGAAATGCAGAATCTGGAGCGCTCCTCAGAATATCTACTAAAGGATATTGGAGTACCCTCTACATTAATTAGAGTAGGTGTTTGGAGACAGTATTCCAGAGAACTCCCCAAAAGGTAACCCAGAACCAAAATTCTGAAGTGACTTTGGATGGGATTTAATTCCTAGAACTTTGAAAATGCTGCAAATTCTTTTTTCCCCTCTCCCTCAGTCCCACTAGCTATAGATTTCCGTATGTTCTTTTTATTCAATGAGTTAAGTTCCCTCCAATAATTATGTTAATAGTTTAACAAAAGGTTATAATTGCACTAAAATGAAACATATCGCTAACAATGTCACACAGTAACTCATATTAATTTAATACCTTGCTCCCCCTAAACTTCTCCTTGCTTGAACTGCAAAATAATTAAGCCCTTTAAAATACAGCATTTTAATAGTTTTGTTTTTATTTCAACATAATCACTTTCAAATAGGGGGTCCTTTGGAAATGCATGGTTCAATTAATTGACAGACAGCATGAAACACAATGACGAAGAACCAATTTGGAGATGACACTAATTGAAAAGGAGATGGTATGTCACAGGTAAAGCAGCCTGCTTTCTGCAGGATCACTCACTTGCCACATGATGCAGATCCCATCTTTCTAATCAGCAGAGACTAACACCTGATTGCCTCCCTCCTTTTTCCTCATCTCAATTCCATACAAGCAAACCCTGATGAGCCAGCTCTGCTGATACCTATCAAGCTTCCAACAGAACATTAAGTCAGACTTTTTATTACGAGGGATAGTTATATCTAGCAGACATACACAAGGGTACAGTACAGTAGGTGTAGTAATCATCCCCAGATAAATCAGAAGAGGTCTTCAAGGGCTTATGGCATGATTTTTACAAGTACTTGAAGAGCGAAGGATATATTCTAACGCATGACATACATTGTTCATTTTGCTTTGTTCTTCTAATTACGGAGAAATAGGATTTCTATCTTTAAGATGATGTAGAACCGAGTTGTTTCAGAGGGAGCAGTGAGGGACTCTGTCTACAGAAAGGAAACTACCTTCAAGATAACCCTTGTTTATCCCCCTGGCCCTGTAAAGACAGCGAGAATCAAGGAGGAAGAAAGTAGCCCCGGTGTTTCCTCAAGCAAAGAAGCCACATGCCTAGGCCAATGATCCCTTTTACTTCGCCAGAGATAACCATTTACCATCTACCTCCACAGTTCACAACTCATTAAAGATGCCTCAACATACTGCTAATTTTTAACCACTTGCCTCCCTTATGCTTGTAAACCTGCTGTTGAAATGCTCTATTTACTTTACAAGCTTGGGAAACATAAAAAAAAAAGAGTTGCAGACTGAGTGCTAGGTAATTACACCAAAAAAACGTGTCTTGGATCCCTTCCCACACAGATGAGACAGTTCCATTTACATTATCTCCTCATTTACAAGTAACCACTTCTCCACAACATTAGTTTCTATTTCTCAGGCTCAGTCTTCCCAAGTACCACAGCTTAAAGCTTCTACCTCACGTACAAGACAATAGTTCTAGCTACCACTTACTGAACAGATCACTGCTAGAAACAATGCCCATATAAGAAAATATTTCACATAAAACTTTATTGACACTTGATAACTGAAATCAGCAAAACAAATGACTGAAATGGTGCTGAAGTTTAACTTCATAACATTTCCCACTGTTCTTTTATTCCAGTGCTTCTTATTAGCTCGCCTCCTGACATGCTGCTCCTTTTCAGCTCTTTCTCTAAAAAAAACTGACTTGTACTTTTTTTAAGCAAATAATTTCCAACCTCTATGGATTGAAGTATTTTGAGGGATCTGAAAGTTCAGACAAACAGATCTACCACAGTCACAAATTTTAGTTTCCCACACAGAAATAATTTCGTACCTAAGCTTATGGATGCTGCAAAACTATGCTTTGAACATAGGTATTTTCCATATAGTTTCTACTGATATCGGCTTCCAATTATTCTAAGAACATTATGCGATTAAAACAGAAAGAGCATGAAGGAATAATATAGATTTTCACTGTGTGACCCAAGAGGAAAAACAAGAAGCTTTTTTCTTCCCCCCTTTAGGTATACAATTTCACTAAAATACACCTAAATACAGAAGCTTTCATGCTTGATTATGTTTTACACCTTCAACTTGAATGACAAACACATTTGAAATGATTACATGTCAGCAGATTCAGTCCAAAATAGCATAACAAAAGTAAAAAAGACAACAACTTACTGTTAGGTGTTTACGTCCAAATCTTCCGGATATCCTTACATACAGTAATTTTTTTCCACGTAGACAGAAAGAACTCTCCAAGAAAAGAAAGGCATTTGAGCCACAAATCCTTAGTTTGTGAGTAGTAAAAAAAAAAAAAAAAAAAAAAAAAAAAAAAAAAAAAAAAAAAAAAAAAAAAAAAAAAAAAAAAAAAGAGCCTCAGCTGAAGTAAATTACTAGAGGCTCATTTCTGTCAATCTGTACCAGCTGAGGATGTGTGGCCTGACACCTGGAGCCTGCAGCCTCTTGTGCTAGGCAAAGATCAGCTACCACTGCAGCATGCTTGGGTGCACAAACTGAAATTAGAAATGGGGAATAAATTCTAACCACATGGTTCTCCATTGCTGTATATGTAAAATAAATCCTTTATGCTCTATAGTGTACTTTTTAGTCTTGCTCTTATGTGTCAGTGTGGAGAGAAAGCCCAACATCAGGGCAAGTGTGTTTCCACAGTCTTGGTTCACTGACTACCTAAGAGAATTGATTAGGGGGGATTTTATATTTCTGCATCCTGAACAATTCCATTTCCTTTTGCAAGAAAACAGAACAAGTGATGAGATAGTCCAGGCACTCACAATTTGTCTGAGGCACAGGCAGGATATACCAAAACTAGCAAAGCTAGAGACGCGGCCTCAGTCCTCCACAAGCAGGCTGTGTAGTTCAGAAGCAGAGAGCTGATGAAAGAGCTCAAGGACTAGAGGCCCCAGCGCTACTGATGAGAATCCACGTGGCCCTCCAGGACCACAGCTCCATCTGGCTCTGTCAGAAATCAGTTTGTCCTAATGATCCGAGAACTATAGGAAGTAGTAATTTTCAGGATTCTTGCAAATAATTCATTTCATCTTTTACTTTCTACCTCTTACCAATGCAGAAGAAATGTAATGACACATCACACTCTAATATTTTGTAAATTATATCTAATTTCTGCGGTACAATTTTGTAACTCAAGAGTTTCTTAGTAACATTTCCCAAACTCTCAAGTATCACTTTTTTCCCCAGACCACAGAATAACACGATGGCAGAATGTTCTGTAAATCTATACGTATATGCATGCATGTGTCTTGCACTGCCAAGCCTTGTAGCTGTTGGGTGAAGTTCTGGCAGTTTGGCAGACAGAGGGCTCTGGGATTAGTTACAAAAGGACATTTGCACATAGCTCTGTATTTATAAAACCTTAGAAGAGAAGTGCCACTGGATTTTACCTTTGAAAAAAAAAGGTATACAAATCTCTATATAAGCTGAGAAATTCAAACATTTTTCTCCCAAGTTAAAAGTCAGATTTGAGTTTGGTTTCTAGTCATACAGACTATGTCCATACTTATAATGACCTTTTTATGCACGTGTTCAGATTGTTTCTAAGGATAGACCATGCCTGTGTATGCTGCCTGGATTTGTGAAGTCTGAATTTGAACAAGAATTATTCTATTTCCCTGTTCTGTTATCCCCTGGCTGATTTTCACTGCTCAATGCTATATCGGCCTTGCTTCAGGCTAAAGGTAACTTGAAATGCAGTGGGCAGTCTGGGTGCAACTGCATATAGATTACACACACAGTCACCTCCTTTCAGGAGGAAAAACAAGAAAAAGGAGGTGAGTGCAACTAGGGAGATATACCACAGGTATAGCAAAGTAAGGTAAACTATGATGTTGAAATTCAGAGTCTACTGAATCGTGATCACACCTGAGCTGCATTAAAGTCAGTTTGTCTTATGTGACCAAAAACTCCAGACCTCTGCTGAACCATTCTTACATGACTCTGTAACTTTATTCCAAGTGCTCCTGAGAGTCAGCAATTTCATTTGTTATAAAAATAAACTATTTTAAACCAATATACATAACCATCTCATTTGAGCAAATTGTCCCAGAACTCAAAAACCATTTCTGATTGCTAGTGCTCCTTTGTGAAGTAAATCTTTATGCAGGAATCACCTTTTTTTCCTCTTAGAAGTTACCGGTTTCTGCCATTTACTCACTATTCACTCAAAAATCCTTTCTCACCCCTATTTTATTATTCCTTTCCACCTTCCAATTGCTTCAAAACACTGAAATGTATGTCATCTCCATCTTTGCTTCTAAAGGATCTTGTGGGCATCTTATTAATTCGACTGAATTATACTTCTTAGTATAACGTCCAAGGCCTTCTTATCCCAATCATGTCCTTCCTAGCATTTAGGTGTATCTCCCACCTTCTGGTTTTTTTTATTCTGGCTTTACATGCTCACTTGTTTCCTGAGGTCTGAAATACTTCTCCTCCTCTTGTCTTCCTCTTTCAAATCATTAGTTTATTTCAAAACCTTGACCCTTTCTACAAAAGGTCTTACTGAAAAACACCTCGGCTTCAAGATATTTAAGGGGTTTCACCAGAACTAAACAATTGAATGAGAAATGGAAAATTTGTTTTCATTCTCAAAATATCAAGCAGCTGGAATGTAAAGGTAGTTACTATATGTCAGTTGTGTATGAAATGATGCTTTACATTCAGCACGGCCCAAGGACTGAGATGTAACAATGACACGCTATTGAAGCATTCCCCAGTTTAACTTGAAATCTTGAAGGTGCATACTCTGCTATTCACTTTTATCATAACATTTCTGAGTTCAAAGTTAAAAAGGAGATTCATAAATTGAGGACAGTTTTTACACCCTTGCTCAATATGATGATAATCCTTACTTCATTAGGTATCTCCAAGTCCAGCTCTAGAGCAAATTTCTTGCACAAACAGAATAATGAGAGTGGAATTTAGCTATTAGCTATTTACAAGCACATTTCAAATACAGTTTATAAAGGAGATAGGAAAGAAGGAAACTATAACTGTCTAACAGATAGATGAGGGATATATATACCTCTGTATATTCTAGAACATTAACAGCAATAACATTTCTTGTCTGGCTCATCTTGGAAGCTAGTCAGTCATAACCTCACATCATACTCGATCTCTCAAGAATTAAGACCGCATTTTCAGAAATGTTTCAGCTGCACACCTGAGAAGCACTGTAAGCTTCTGCTACTAAGAATTTATAACTAAAATTTTAAGTTCTCAGTTCTAAAGACCATACTATTCTGACTGTCTGACCAAGAACTAAGAATCCCAAAGGATTCTGGGAAGCTGATGGATAGGTTTGTTTGGCTTGGTTTGGTTTGTGGGGTTTTCTTACTTTTCAGAAAAGAAAGACATTTCAGGAAAACTATAAGCCCCATGCTAAAACATGAAACAATGAAAAGCACTAAAAATGAAAAAGCATTGCAGCAACTGTTTTGATATCCACATCGATACACGCTCAGCCTTACAGCACAAGGACCAAATTTTTCATCAGCATCTCAACTTTTCTCAACTTATTTCACAAATTATCTCACTATTCCCAGGCCAAAACCTGTAAGGTTTTGTTATTCCCATGGCACTTGATCAGAGCAGCAGGTGTTCAGAGGAATGAAAATACATCCCTGTGTAGGCCAGCACCTATCAAATACAAAGTCTACTTTTTTAATCCCTAGGATCAGTTTCCGAGTGCTCTATAAATATCATGAAGAGAATACAGCTGTTTCAGATCCAACAGAGTAGGTGTGAGCAACCTGAGGCCAGTACAGAGAGACAGAGGAATTTCCCTCTACGCAGACAACAGGCTGCTTTGATGAGCATGCTTTCAGTCAGCTAGCAAATCTGACTCTAAATGCAATATCCAAATGCTGTTACTCTATAAGCCTGGATTAACAAAAAATGAGAGGAAACCACAAAGAGGATATGTCACTTCTCTGAATCCATGTGCTGGATGCGCCTGTGAAAGACCACAACTATAGCAGATAAAGGGCAGACAGCAGACTAAATGTTTTCATGGTAGCAAAATGATTCAGGAGAGTCTCAGATTGAAGCTTGAGAATGAATACAGCTGCAAACCAAAACAGAAGATATAATCACACAAAAGGGCTGTGGAACAGGGAAAAGGAGCTGGAAATTATGGCAGTTTTTCATTTACAACAGATCAATGCAGTCAGCATCTTCATATTAAATTACTGAGTTTGCAGGGAAAAATTAGAAGACTGCATATGCTTTAATACCCAGAATTAAATGAGATATATCATCTTCTGTTTCTTTGGGGCCTGTGCTTTTAATTTGTACAGTGGCTTCTAAATCTGTCTAGCCATTTGCGTTGGAGGGTGCACATTGCTTACTAAGGGCCCACTCAAACTGAGAGAATTCAAATTCCCACAGACCTTTGCAAGCTTTCTATTCCCATCCAAAATGGAATATCCATAATTATTTCTAATTTTAATACTATATAAATTCTCCGTCATGCGAAACTTTAGACATGCAAGACATGAGCCCCAGCTCAACAGAATATTTCAAAACACAGACTCAGTTAATAAAAAAGTGACTCAATGAGTATACAAAAAAAAAGAAAATCAAAACCAGAATTTCTTTCTATCTAGTCAATTTCCTGATTCAGAAACAGAAAAAAAAAAACCACTGATGTAAAAAAAAAAACAAGCATTCAGCTGAGATCTCAAATATTTTAAACACACCCAAAAACTTGTATATTTTTTACAGACATCTGCTTTATTTGTATACTCAAATCAGAAGTGAATTTTGTGGGAATTTATGGCAGAATATCCTCAACTGATCATTTTTTATCTCAGATTTCTGATTTTACATGAGAATATGCAATCAGCTTAAACATCCAGGTCACAAATATGGAAAAGTGTGGTTCACATAAGATAATTATAGAATTATTAATTAGGAAATATACTGCAAAGCATTCTCCATCAAAAAACAAGTCAACAATCAACCAACCTTTGCAATTTAGTGAGTCAATGTGAGGGAAAGACCACCTTTCCAGTTCCCTTGATCAGTGTCAAGAAGCCTATTGCCTTTGGCAGGATTAGATCAAAACCATATTTGCAAAGGTGTTAATGACAGTAGGGCCCATCCTACCTCTGGACTACTGGCACATGACCACACCACATTGGCTTCAGCTGCTCTCCCACCTCCGGCTGTGTGGTGCTGCTCTTCCGCTGCAGCTTCCCCCCTTCGGTTGTGCCACAACAACTGTTTGTGGGAGCACAGCTTAAGGCTGATCACTGAAAATAACCCTTTTGGAGAGTTATTTTTAACGTGGATCACTTTAGATCATGTCAGCATGGCTACATAATCCATTGTGTGTGGGTGGTGGTGAACAGTAGTACAGGATAACAAACGGCCAGCAGCATGTTAGGGGAAAACACAGGTTCCTTTAATCTGGCTTTGCCCCTAAAGGCAGAGTATTGTGAAACTACATCCTTGCCTAACAACTATGTGTAAAATACATGATGCAGAGTGAATGCAGGTCTTTCTGTCATATTCAATTAGAACAACGGCATTTCAAAATGCTTAAAAGCCATTAAAATACTTTTCCTTTCTGTGTCTCTGAAGCTGAAAATACACACAGAGAAGATATTTTGTAATTTTAGGTAATCATTCTCTTCACTTTCTCTATCCTCTCAGTGCAATTCACTGAATCAGACATCTAAATAGTAAGCCAAACCCAGCCGGGTTTCAGCAGCATTCATGAGAGGAATCCTTCCTAAGACACTCTTTGCATGGCAGCTATCAACAGCAGAAGCACTTGCTTCCAGTGCTAGCAACACAGTAATTTTGAGACCACTTTTCTAATAATAAGCAACAGTGCCTGAATTAAAGAAAGGAAATAGCAGTACATTTAAGATAAGAGTTAGAACATGCATACATATATACACAGAAAAGAAGCCCCTTTCATTTAGGAACAGAGAGGCATAGCTCATAAAAATAGGAAAGTGAAGCTCTACTTGAGACTTGTCGATGTACATCCATCCACAGAGACTGAAGAAGTGTGTATGCACTTGCGTAAATGTATATGTACTGAATAAACACTGAAGAAGGGAGATAAAACATTTTCCTAAGGAGTTCTCTCTTCTGCTACTTGACAGATGAGTGCTATTCCTCTTTCTCAGAAGCAATTACCTTCTCCAGACCCCTGGGAACTAGATGCCACGAGGAGTTATTTTTAATAAAGAAAGTTTCATAGGCCAGGGAACAGCAGTGGGACAAAAACCCTCATGCTAGGAGCAGATTTTCTTTCATCTCTTCCATGCATTTTTCAATAGTCATAAGGCCTCTGAGTGTCTGTTTGAAGAATGACAAGCAAAAACCAGCAGCAAGAACAAGTAGTTCAAATGGTGTTTCTGTACCCAAACAGAATACCAGTATCAGCTACTATAATTTCTGATTTTACATTATTTGTTTTTCTTTCACAACTCACCCTCTGAGATTGATGTGTAATTGACATTTCAGCCATAGACGATTTGGGATTTTTTTTTTAATCCTGATTCGTTGCCATGTAGCTAAAAAACTAACAGTATTACATTTCAGTTAAGCCAATAAGTACTGACCACCTCTGGCCTACTCCTTTTCGTTACTCCTGGTTGGACAAAAGTCTCAAGGCAGTTCAGGAGAGCAGAGTAAGTTCAATGCTTCAAATGATAAGTATGCAGAAGAAAGAATAAATACATCCTATGCACTCAGTCCTCTTTCTCCTGCCTTCTATTTCCCTCCGTATCTCACTCATCATCTTCTTTCAACAGCATATTCTCTGCCTTTTTTCTGTTCTCTCTTCACAAGGTCTCACCTTCATGGCCAGCAGTTCACTGTTTTTCTTTCCAATCTTTTGGTAACGTCTTGTTATCACAGCAATATCAGACATAAAAAATTACATCTGCAACCAAATGGGGTTCTGGCAAAATTTTATGGTAACTGATCTATAATGCTAATATTTTCAAAAATTTGCTCGCCTTTGTTTTCAGTGCTAACATTTTCATTGCATGCTGTTTGGCCTGTTATCCTTAAAATTAATACACTGAAACCCTTCTGCTAATCCATAAAATATTTACCCTGATCGTTTCCAGATTTTATAAATTCATTTCTATATGATGTATACATATATCTATATATTTATATAAGTACATTCAGAGATTTCTTAAACACCCTCACAAAAAAATGCGATGCGTATATATACCTTTACTTACTCTAATCTGCTGTTACATGTATATCACCTGAAGATCTGTAGATTCATTTTTCATTTTCCTGCCTGCTCCTTAACCCTCTATCATCCGATCTATCCATAGCGTATGAAAACTGTCATCTGGATAATGCTATACCACCACCCTGACTTCAGCTTTCAGTGCAACAGGTTATCTCACACTTTGAGTTGCCTTTTCCACAACTCCTGTCTACAATGGTGCATGGAAGTAGTATTTACAAAGTGGAAACCATGCTTTGCTTCTCACCAGTTGTGGAGCCAGGTTATTCATGCTAGTCCAGAACCCCAGGGTTACCTACAAGGGTGGTAGGAAACAACAGATGTTGTCATAGGCGTAAGACCAGTAACAGTACTTACTTACGGAAGAGAGGACTGGCATCTCCTAAATCACCTTCTTCCTCTGCCAGGTATCAACCACACTGGGGAGGGGTTCCCAAATTAAAAGAAAGCTTGTTTTCCCCATTTTCACTGAAGCACATTTGAATAAGACTGTCATATTATAAGTTTATCTTCTGTATTAACCGCAGAGACTGCCAAAGATGATTAAATTACAAATTATCAGATAAATCTGTAGTCCAAAATAAGGTAGTGATGAATATTCCTTGGAAAATATTAGCCATTAATTCCATTTCAATCATTAAAACTTCCATCTGCCAACAGCACGCGTTCACATCACAACTAGCAAGATTTTCTTTGACGGACTTTACAAAATGGGGCTTTTTTATTGTATTTGAAATATGTGGCAAAACTTAAGAGATAAACTATATAAATATTCTATTTTGTTCAACAACATACAAAACGATCTCAGAAACACTGGTAGTTTCCTAGTGAGAAAATTAGCTACCTCTGCATTACATACGTACCTATGAAATCATCCCAGTTTGGATTCTGACTTTTTTACAACAGTTGAACTACAAGATTACAAATAAAATTAAATTGAGAATTTTAACTAAACTAACGGTTGGTCATTGCTAAATACAAACAAATCTTTAACAATGGAGCTAATAATGATCCAAAATGAAAAGAAAGGGTTCTCTCTAAGAATAAAGGACAAAACAGAGAACTTGGCAAATGAGGGACAACTGTAGCACAACATATTTTTTGGAGCTGGGGTTGTGAGGAGAGACTGTTGGTCAGGTTTTTTGCTTTTTCTTTTTTTTTTCATGTGGGCTTCTTTCTCCTGGACTCATGGAAAAAAACAGTTACATGTGTCTTTGCGTGCGCCAGAAGTGACAATGAGATCAAATCCCACTCTGGGGAAAGAATTGCTTCACAGAGTGTTTGATTTTAAAAGAGCAAAAACTCACTGTCTCCAAACTCCGCCAGATACCAATAAATGCTGGCATTAGCGTGACATTTCTGTTTGAAAGTTGGAATACAGAATTAATTCTAAATAAACAGTCAAATCTACCACCCTTGCTAACACAGAGCAGTGCTTACTGTCACGAACTTCAGGATGACTCACATAAAAACGACTATGGGTCTTTAACTGACGCTTTCATTTTCTACCTACCAGGGTGAAGGGTTTTTTTCTTATATTTGAGATATATTTCATCACCTTATGCATTATTAAAATCTTATGATGAAGCAGAGCATTCACAGCGGTAGCTTTAATACATTTCATCAGTTCAGCTTACAGCATTTGCAAAATGATTAAACATTTCTTCAGAGATATACCACAAAGTTAAATCATAAATTCAGATATATATTTCTTGTGTTCTAGTAATTTGTGCTTCAACAACAGCTTCCCTTAGGAAAACTTGTTTGTTTCTTTTTAAGTAGTATGCATGTTTCTATTTACCACAACAGTTTATTCTTTACATTTCTGCCAGAGTGGAGAGTGGCAACAAAATGCCGTTTTCTCTCCTGTCGTTAAGTAAGTAACAATCTACAAATAAAATTATCCACATATCTCTGCAATTACACTCTCTCAAATACACAGAAGAAATGTTCACGTGTGATCTGTTTCTCGGTGGTCTTTTTGAAACCATTCTCCCTGGTTTTTTCATAAACATACATTACATAGATGCATTTATATTGGCCTTAAGTTCTGCACATGCATCAGACGACTTGTTTTTGGTCTACGCTGGCCTTCACCCAGGTCTTGTGGGCCTTGCTGAGGTGAAAAAATGTTTATAAAACTGAAGAACGGACCTCCTACTAATGTTCCTTTAAGAAATTGTAGGCGTTTGATTCCTTTCAAATCAGAAACATTAAAAAAGTACATTTAAAAAAATCCTTCAGCATTGTTTTCTGGAAGACACTTAACTTGAATTTAGCAAATTAATGTTAATCAAACAGCTGTATTATAAACTAAAAGAAAAGAGAATGTAAAGTCATCCTCCTTTGTAAAAGTTAGAAGAGTTTTATATTCGCAAAGAATAAAAACAATCTCAGCAAGAAACTCTTGCAATAAATCAACTTCTAAGGAATGTAGCAGCTCTTTGTGTGACATTGGGTGATATAAACAGAAAATCTGAACATGAAGTACTGTTCTTGGGAAGAAATTTGACAAAGCCATAATGCGCTCACCTCGTTACGGGCAGATCAACTGCTGCTAATAAAAGCAGATGTCTTGGCAAGCCAAATCCATGTAGAAAAATGTGGGATGCTTGTTACGGACGGCTGAAAAACAAAAAGTAGTTGGCTTTGTGGATGTTTGAGTCCCCCACGTGTTAACTACAGATAAATGTATTTGTATTGATTGTTAATCTCCTTGCTAACAACGCTTTGGTTTCCAAACTTATTCAAAGTTGCCAGTGGCTTAGGGTGGGCATCAGCAAGAGCCCAGGGGTCAGTCCAGAACCATAGCGCTGACACCTGCCCAGAAGGCCACGCTCTCTCTCCATTTACCTTTCAAATATGGCTGATCAAAGCCTATCTTTCCAATCCCACTCGCCAGTACAGAAGCAGAGTGGCTTCCCCAGCATCGGCACAGTGCTGGCCTGCCTCACAGATGGAGCACGGAAGTCCCCAAATCCCAAACCCCGCAGCCTCTCTCTGTGTGGGGACACACAGGAGAACCTCAGGCTTCGACAGCAGAGCCCAAGCTTTCTTCCAAAAGAAGAGTGAAGGGACACACACCAGGGAACATTAAGCCTTCCTCGGGAACTGCTTACTGATTGGTGTCCTATGTCCTTCACGCTGCGTCCATATTTTTCTGTCCACTGCACATTTGTTCCCCTTCGTATTCATAGTTACGCGCCCCTTTTGACGTACGTAAAGCTTTGGACAATTTTTATGTTCATGCTAACTCTCCACACTTTTGAAAAGCAAAATATTCCTCACTGATTTAGTTTTTCCACCTTGAGAAACACTGACTGCTTCCCACACGCTGAGTGCTTAAGCAGTACCTGTATTACTTTGGATTAGAGTCAGCTACTGAGCTAATACATGTAAACATTTCTTACTGAACGTCACTGATACAAGCAAACGTTTGAAACTACAGAAACAGCTGAGGAACAATTTTAATCAGTAGTGAGTTATTCAGAAAATGAAACCGTAAAGAGATACTCTGCAAAGTAAGCTTAAATCCAGTGAGAAGAATCAGATTTTCTGCCTTTCACTAGAAGTAGTATCTATAATTGAAATTCCATGTATGTCAAGATCAGATGGTTCAATTCAGAAAAAACAGGTTTTTTTAATTGACAGTTTCAAAATAAAATTACATATTTTCAACTCAGAACTCTGTTTATTTTTTCATTGACTGCTTGGTGTGAAAAAAATTAATTTGGGACCAAATGCAAATAAAATACTTCAAATTTTATTTCAAGTATGAACCAAGAATCCACCATTTACTCTAACTGTAATACACTGGTGTTAGAATTGTTACTATGAAAAGAAATTACATACCTCACAGTAGCACAAGTCATAATATATGGAAATAAATGTGTAACTCAGAGACTGCAAATACTGATCAAACTTGAGGTAATAAAAGAAGAACTTCAAATCCCACGCCACATCCACATTTGAAGAATTAACTGGTCCTCCTGCCAAGCTGGAAGACACAAGAAAATATTTCCTCTCTTTTGATATCATGATCTGAATAAGATTCTAAGAGCCAACATAGACAACAGTGTCAAAAGGGAAATAAATCTCAATGAAACCAGAAGGAATTAAAACAAAAATCTGAGAACAAAGCGTACAAAGTTTAAGGCCTTGAAATACTTCTTTAAAGGGTACGGGTTGAAAAGATATCGAGGTAAACATTGTCATAACCCATATTACAATTAAGATATTCCCCAAATGTTCTGAACTCAGCAGTCAGATTGTAGTCTGATGTACGTTAAATTTCTGTGACAAAGGGTTGCAGTAACACCTGTTTCTAAGAACCTCCCTAATTTCTGCACTGCTTTTTATCTTCAGATATTTTGTATTTCTTTCAAACTATTAATAGCTGACAGGGAAAAAGAAGTTTTCACTTTTTGTGAAAATGAAAATATGCATTCATCATTCAGTACGTCTTTTATCAAATAAAAGAAGCACTGTTTATTCTACCCTTCAGTCTCTGATTTTTTGGAGGAGAAAGTATTTCCTCTCTTTTGATTTCGTGATCTGAATGAGTTTTTAAGACCCACTTACCAAGAGAGACTACAGTGTTAAAAGAAGGAAATAGGAGCCCTTGAAAACAGAAGGGACTAACCCAGACATCTCTGGTGGCTCACGGCTACCGCTCACTCAAACGAGTTTTAAAGAAACTAATTCTTTACTCCAACGCTACACTGAATACTCTTCAAACAAGAAATCACTTCACTTAGTTGACCAAAAGTGGCATGAGTAGAAGCCATTCTATCGTTTTCTTTCTCCTTGCAAAGTTTTGTTCATTCCAAAGACAGTCGGAGAGCCCGACCTTGCAGCAATGCACACACTGCGCCGCTCGGTCCTCACATGCCCTTCTCAACAAAGAGCAGCCTCACAGACAGCAAACCAACATCTGTCAGCCCAGCACAGCACTGATCACAGAGCGTACAACATGGAAAGCCTGCAATATTACCTTAGAGGACCTCGGAATTTATATAGCTTTTCTATCAAACACTCCCCTGAAAAACAATGTTTTGCTGCCAAAGGCAGCCATGTATTTCGGCAACACAATCAGCCTACGTCTATTTACAGCTATAAGACTGAGACACTGTATTTCAAGGAAACCATCTCTCTACACATCCTTGTCAGGTGGTCTCTTTTTGCTTTGCCCTCATATTTGTGGCTGCCCTGCAGTCACCTGCCCAAGCAGAATGAGTGACAAACCTGAGGATGAGATACAGTTATGGAAGTGACTGTGTTTGTCTCTGTGCACAGCTTGGAGATACGGCACATCAGTGCTGTGGCAGGGACTTCCCACAGTAAGAAAATGTGTTCACATAACTCTACTGAAGGGAGAAAAGAAAAACCTGAAGCACTAGAAAAGCCATGTGGGAGAAAAATACAGCTTTTGCTGGAGACAAGTTGTAATTCAACTCTAAAAAACAGCAGAGACTTCTACTTGTTTACTTAATTGTTACTAGAAGTCTGATTAAATATTCTAAACAAAAGGTTCTAATAAGTGTTTTAGCAACTGTTAAAATGTATTAAAACACATCTTATAGAAATTGATAAGTGCCTCTCTTCAGCCAACTTTATGGATGATGAAGTCTCATCCCGGTAATAAAGTGTTTTTTTGTTGGTTTTTTTTTCTCTCAATGAATAAAATGTAGCTCGATTTGACCTTCATTAGTTTGTTATATTCAAAATCCCAAATGAAATGTAGAAGAGTTACAAGCGATTTTTTATGACTCTGACTCCAGACAATCCATTACACTTCTGCCTGTCAATATGGCCAGGCATTGTTCAGGTTTGGCAACGTGTACTTTTCTGGTACAGCAATAAATGTATGCTACAGAGTTTCTTTGCATGCTACGCTTCTTTACAAATATTCCTTACTTATTTCTTTCTTCTTCATTTATCACAGCAATTAAGAGAAAAGGCAACAATTCAAAAGGTAACAATTCAAATTCTAGCCCATTTTCTCCATTCTGCCTCAAATATAAGGGGTTAAAGTGACCACACTGAATTCACTGTACCTTCATTTTTCTCGATCAGTGAATATCTGTTCCATTTAAGGATCATTACAGACAATGTGTGCCTACATAAGTGTGCACGAAGGAAAGACAAAGAATGCATTTTTTAAAGAATGGCTCCGGAGGGGGTGTGTGCGATGCCCTGGATTACCCTCAAAATGTGCAGATGACCATTACCAAAGGAAGTGGAAGGAACAGCATGTTCACCAATTGCAAAGCCAGAAATAACAAAAGCCACACGTTCAACAACAGCCATATGACTACAGGCAGGCTCTGACTGGGCACTTCCCATTCAGGATTAACATAACGTTTATGTGAAGCAGAAAAATGCACCTCACTTACCCAAAGCTGTGTATTTCTCTAAGAATAGATTTCCAAACTGGGAAGCAATACCTCTGGCTTCCTGATTGAACAGACAGATGAACCCCCAGACTAGAAGCACTAGCTGTCGACGCGGGATTTGAAATGCACGGAGGTATGCCTTGGGTCCTCAGCTCACAGCGCAAGGAAAAGATCTGACTGGCAGTGCACTCCTATTCACAACGTCACCGCTGCCCGAAGTGAAACAGAAGAGTGAATGTGCAGCAGACGGTTGTGAGGCCCAACATTAAGGGCCCTCAGTGTTCGCACACACAGAAAAAATGTCTGCAAAATGCTAATAAAGTACACCTCTCGGCTAACAAAGGCCTTCAAGATATCTCAAGCTACGCACATAAGAATGAGTCCAGAGTCACTCTCTACTTCCAAAACAAGCCTTGCAGTTTAATATGTTTTTAAAATTTATATATGAAATTAATTTAGTGTTTTCTATTACTCTTATTTGTCCTCAAGTGACTACAGTACTAAAATCCACAGGAGAAACCTGTGTTTTAATTTTATCTTATAAAGTTGGGTCTCTTCAGAAGATAGAAAAGCACAGAGCAGCGGCTGGGCAGAGGGGAGTTCCAGACTGATCACAGCAAGAGGTGGCTGACTGTTCCTCTGTCCCTGGTGAAAGAAGCTCCAACAGGAGAGGAAACAGGTTCACACCTGATCCCTCCTCACAGGACACTTCAATTATTGTATGAAATTAACTGCCAATCTAAAATGTCATCTACTGTGAGTAGATGAGGGCCTGCTCGAGGAGAGACCTGCATGCCAGGTGAGAGCACCAGAGAACAGCTCTGTGCTGCTTCAAGATGTGATTGCAGGCCTCTGCAGCAAGCCTTCCTGGCAGGACTAGGACTGTGCAACTCCAGGCAGGGTGCCCACCTCTGCACCCTGCTGCAGCCCTGTGGGCCTTGGCCTCCTTCTGTGCGCTGGCATGTGCCCATGGGTGTGAATAAAGACTTTCTGACTCCAAAAAGAGGATACAAAGTTTCTAGAATAGACTGACTCCTCAGCTGTGTCTGGAAGGGCAATCTGGGCCAGGAGGCAGCGAAGGAGTACTTCAGCAGCCTGACAGGAAAGCCGACAGTGCCAGTGCTCAGCCCTGTCTCTAGTATCAAACTTCTGCTGTGACAGAGATGCCTTTCTAGGCACCGGTCCCACCAGTCAGTTATTTTCTTCATCTTGTTGCAACATTTTCATTTGTTTTATGACATTTTCTAGTGGGCATGCTTCTATTCAGATTTACTGACAAGCCATTAATTCAGTAAAAAAAAAGGAAAAAATACAATCATGAAAGTAATATAAAGCAGCCTAACTTACATGATGGTGTGTGTGAACAAATCAAGGCCAAGCAGGTCAGGAAAAAGGGCCCTGTGATAGAGTGTTTGCCAAGAGCCATGTGCTGAGGGGCCCCAGAATGGCTGCTCTGCCGAGGCAGCCCGTGCTCCTGCCGCCGGCTGCCACCCCCAGCTGGGCACACATCTGCACTCCGCCAACATGGCAGCGCTTTGCCTCTCCCCTGTCGGCACTCCTGCCCATGTCTCAGGGACCTTCCCGAGGCAGCACAGCTTGAAACCTCTTTACAGGAAAAACAGAGGGGTTCTGTGGTGCTGCACTACGGATAGCCTGTGTTACTGAGCGCAGGCATCTTCCGTATTTCCCCGGTTAAAATGAAGCCTCTCCCAGTTCCTCCTGCCTTTCCCTCACACCAAGTACAATGTGAAGCAGCCGCCTGCCCCAAGGCCGGGCTCGAGCGCCCGCGTTCCACCAGCTTCGCTAAGCCCGGGGAGAAGATCCCAGCGCCCGGCTGAGAGGACGGAGGGGGCTGGGGAACAGGTGGCACCGGGAAGGGAACCAGGGGGTCATCGGGTGACCGCCACTGCTCTGAGGACGACGGGCCACTGGCCGTGCGACAGGCATCTTCTGTGAGGTGCCGGATGGCTTCCCAGAATATCTCTTAAATAATAGTAATAATTAAGCAACCCCCCTTCTTTGGAAGGCACCGATCACTGTTGTGCACGCAGTGAGTACCGCAGGGCTCCCGTCCCGAGGCAGCGTTCGCGGCCCTTGGCAGCTCTCTAGTTCCCCACCGAAGCAGGGAAAGGCCGACAGAAGCTCTGGACAGCCGCCCCTGCTGCTCGGATAACGCTGCACGGAGATACACGCAGGTGGGGGACACGGCATGAGGGCAGCAACGACCGCGCTCCTGGGACACAGAGCTGGGGACGGCGGGAGGGGGATCGTGTTCTCACTTCGCTTGAAATAAACTCCGAAAAATGTTTATCACTAACGTACCCGGTCACGCGTCCGATTTCGGTACACGCAGGATATCCCTGAGCAGATGGCGGACATCTCGCCTATTACTTTGGAAGCGCAGGAAGAAGCCCACCCGACGCGCGCGCTCCCACGCGAGCAGCTGCTGCGGAGCCGCGCGGCGCGGCCCGGCCCGAGGAAGGCTGCAGCTGCCCCGCCCCGCCGCAGCGCCCGCACGGAGCCCGCTGCCCGCCGCGCGCCCATTGCTGGGAAGTCTGCAAGCTTACTTCCATCTGAAGGCTTTTACCTAGGAGCAGCCGTCCCAGCAGAGTTAAACAGCGAATGCCGGCAACCAGCAAGGAACGAGATCGCAGGCATTCGTTGAAATAAAGGCGCTCCTTCCACTCCTTCCGATGCGCTCAGAGCAATCTGCCCATGTCACGCTCACTCCAGTTAACACTTTACAGCACATAAGCAGGTACGCATCGAATCCTACGACTAAGCGGGCTCTGAAGTGTCTTTTTTGCTCGTTTGCTTTTTAATTTAAGCAACGTTTTGTTTAAACCCAAGGTGAACTGTACGCTGTCACTGCAGACCGAACACACCCGGTTCAGTACCGGCGGTCAGGGCACTTCGCCCGCTCGGGAGACGAAAGGGTCCGCAGCCCGCAGCTCCGGCCCGCAGCGCCCAGCGCCGAGGGGGCATCGCGCTGTGCTGGGCCGCTCCTCGGCACCGGCCGAGACCGTCCCAGTCTGGCTGCCCGCCGGGGCTTCTGCTCCCCGCTAATTCCCGATGCTGTAACCGACAGCCGAGTCACTTCGTGAAACGAATGGAAATGAATCCATCTGAAATAAGGTGTTCAAAACACGCAGGTGACAGGGACACGGAGAATTACGAGGGCTGGTTTTGAGGGGCAAACGGCAAAGGCAAGCTGGCGCTGCGCGGAGCAGGGAGCCGAGCAGGGGGCGAGTCGCCCCTGCCGGGGCTTCGCGGTCGGCAGCAGCACCGGAGCGGCTTCCCGGCGGCTCCGAGGAGCGCAGCCACCAGTGCCGCCCGAGCAGACGGAGGCGGAATGGAGCGCGCGGCGGGGGCGGGACGGCAGCACCTGCCGGACCGGGCCGGGCTGCGCCCAGAGCTGGGGCCGCCCCGCCGGTGCCTGCTCCCTCCCTCGCTCCCACCCCGGCCGCCCTCGCCTGCCCAGTGCCCATGCGCCCCGGGAGAGGTTTAAGGCGGGCGCGGCGGCGGATGCGACACAGTGCTGTAGAAGTACCGCCCGGTGAGGGCACTGGCTGGGCTGGGCTGCGTCTCTCTTCGCGCCCGGGAGCGTGCCCCGCCGCCATGCAGCTCGCCCCCCTTCTCCTCGGTGCGTATCCGCGGCTGACGGGGCGACCCGATCCGGTGCGACCCGGCCCAACCCGCTCTCTATCTCTCCGTAGGCGTCTTCCTGCTCTGCGGCCCCGCGCGCGGGAGCGACAGGTCAGGTGAGTGTGTGGTCCTCTGCCCCGCACGGCGGCAGGACGCGTCTGCGGGGCTGGCTTTGAGAGCCGGCGTGTCCTTCGGGGTATGAGAGGCGCGAAGGCCGTGGGCGGGGGGCGGAGGTGAATGTAGAGGGGCGCGGGGGGTGTCTGGAAGTGTTTCCGTGCTTCTCCCTCCTGGTCTGAGTGTTGAAGGGCAGCGGTAACAAACGAGTCTGCCTGGGGGAGTGCCGAGTGAGTGTGGGTGTGTGTGTGCCGCGGAGTGCCCGAGCACCGACAGCGCGAGGATCCCCAGGCGCGTTTCTGCCTGTGAAATCGATACGACTTTTGTGAACCCGCACCGCTGTCATTGCGATCTGGAAAGCAAAGAGCGAACTGAACGCACCTAGCGGTGCGGGAGCTGCTACGTGACCTGAGGGACTGCATCCCCGCCTCTGGAGAATGGGTGCCCGAAACCTGTCAAACCGAGGGAACAGTGAGCCGCAGGAAAAGCCGCAAGAAAAAGCTGCACCGACGGGTGCGAGCCGAGTGGTCGGCCCTTCCAGCGCAGCCCGTCGCCGAGCGAGGGCGGGCAGGAGCCCCGGCAGCGCGCCCGCCCGCTCATCGCCCTACCCGCGGCCGGTGAGTGACCTGCGGCCTCCGGGCGATCGCTCGGGGTCCCTTCAGCAGGAAGCGGTTATTATCGAGATAATAGCCGTACGTCACAGGACTGCTGTGACTGAAGAATAAAACAACAGAACAGCAACAGAAAACCTACAGCAAGCAACCCCAGTTCCTTTTCTTGTTTTACAGGTGTGTCACAGGCGAAATGGCAACGGGAAACAAATGAAAAGTTTTTTTATAATGCTTTCTCCCAAGGCTGGAGAAGAAACTTCTAATCAGAAGGTATCTGGGACCAACCAAAGTAAAGTTAAGGGGACGCTGGCAAATGTTATTGAGGTAGAAGCAAGCATAAACTTCTATGGGGAAAAAAAAAA
This sequence comes from Pavo muticus, assembly GCA_016647715.1. Lineage (NCBI taxonomy): Eukaryota > Metazoa > Chordata > Aves > Galliformes > Phasianidae > Pavo > Pavo muticus. Next base: position 546,762 of record JACDJE010000299.1, read on the forward strand.
GATTAAAATTCTGACATTCCAAGTAATGCAAGAACATTGAGCTTCCTTGAATATCTACCTTACTTAGGCTCGTAGCTACTCAGGGAGATCTTTTTTCATAGTCCCCTTTTAATAAATACACACAAATACAGCCAAGTATGATGACTGTGGCTGTCACACATGAGATGACTGTATACCACATTGACATATGGTAGTAAGTGAACTTAATTTGCACAGAAAAGTGCAAACTCAGATTGAAATAAGTAATACAGCCCTAATGCTTTTTGGAAATTCCATTGCTCTTCATACCAAGATACGTACTCAACATTGCACAAATCAGTATGTCATGTGTGAACACACTTTCCAAAATGTAAACAGGTGTATTTCTACCAACTTGGTTTTCTTCTGCTACGGGCAAGGCTGGTAGGAATATTCATTACATGACATATAAATCCAGGTTTGTCTGAAGCCTCAAGACAAAAAGATGAAACAAACCTCCATACCTTCCTGTTCTAAAGAGAAACGAAGTACTGTATAAAATGTACTAAAAAAAAAAAAAAAAGCCCCTATTTTATGGCCTATAAAGCTATCTTGGTCTTAGGAGTCCCTGACACTTATAATTACCTACAGAGATTATTTGTTTTCTCTTGCATGAAGTCTAATTTTCCAAAACAATACATGGAAATTTCAAGGTTAGAGCTCAAATCTCAGCATTGATTTTATTTTTCTAGAGTCTTAGTGACTCCTGTCAAAAATGAAGTGAGAACTTCTTATAGCTGGGCATATGACACTGCTATTCAGAGCAAATCAGAGTATGTGGGACGAGGCAAAAAAAAATCGAACTGATGGAAAGATTGAAAGCATGGTTACCGGATAGGTGTGTCAGCACAGAAGTGAGCCTTCACTTTTTTTTTTCTCTTTTTAGGTCTACAGTGAAGGAAGACATTCGTCCCTGCCTTTAAATATGGTTTGAAACAGGAAGAAGCGCAGTTTGTTTGTTTCTTTGTTTTTTTGTGTACAGATTTTCCAGAGTACCCTAATGCAGCGTGTTTCCATAAGGCTTAAAGAGCATGTCTTGACAGAGTGGGATGATGGTCCTTTTTTTACAGACTAACTTGTTATTTTCGCATGTACAGAGGTCTCTGCTTTCCATCACAGTCCAGGCTGGGTAGAGGTCTAGGACCAAGTCCTTTCTTGTTAACTGCAAGCTTATCCTTCCTCTCTCTAAAAAATGCATGGATTTAGATCTTAAGTATTTATGAAATTGATTAGAGTATTGGGTCACATAAGTATCCAAAGAAATATTTCAAGTGCTGCTGCTCTTGCATTCTTAAATCACAGTGATTTTATAACACTTGGGTTTCATCTCAGTTACTGGTTCTGCAAAGGTGATATAGCTCGGATATGCTAACAAGAACAACCACTTTCTTAAATTTGAGTAGCAATGCCTCACAGAACTTGGCAAGAAAGATTACTGTGTAAGCTGGTAGAGAACTATTCTGTACAATCCAGTACTCAGGTATGATTAATGCACTTTAAGTTCATATTGGACTGCTTGTGATTTTACAGGATTCATTAAATAGCAAGGAGGAACAAAATCACTGCAAAGCTGGTACCATTAATTTTAACTTTGGTACCCGGTACTTACTATCGTGATAGTGTTCCTGACATTCCTAATGTTAGTTCCAAAATTATAGCTTAGGAAGCTGTATCTACACAGCAAAACAAAGTAAACTGCTTTTTTAATTAACAGCATAAGTACCTAAAGTCAAAGTGTGTGTTACAAGACTTTCTTTGCTGATCCAACTGAGCTATGAGCTGTTAGAAGTCCTAGCTGCAGTATGTCAGCTCTTCACACAGCAGCAACTTGGTGTCTTCCCTGTGGAGTGCCTCTTCCAAGGTATAGATGAGGATGTTTAGGCAGACAGTACATAGAAAATGTATTGGGCTGCAGTGTACATCTTTGTTTTCGTGGCTGGAAAAACATAGCCAGATTTCTTCATCCATGAAGATGGATAGCACCATCTTCAGTGCTATCAAAAATGTAAAATGTTAGTTTCACACGACTGTATGTAGTGAGTGTCTGCTAGTGAGAGAAACGCAGATCTCCAAGCAATAAGGCATGTATTAATTAGACATATCCAATTGTATTCATATGTGCAGCCTGCCAAGGAACTCAGTCAGGGTAAGTACATTAGAAGTGGCAGGTATTATAAACTTCCTGTGGTGTTCAGCACTTTTGGAGGCTGGAAAAATCTTCCAGGGTACACAGCACAAGTTGTACTGCAAGACCGGATTACCTTTAATGCCCATTGCAGTGATTCCTCTAAGGGTATCCAGCTTCCTGGCTGCTGTTTGATGGCCTCCCTAGTTGTCATTTGATGGATATTCATTCATCATGGAATGATCAGGGGACTCAAATGCAGAGTAAATTGACTTCTTTCATCCTAATGCCAAATAACTTAGCACTTCTAACGCTGGAAATGATGAGCTTCTAGGTATAAGCATGGTCATTCTGCTTGTTTTGCAGACTTTTGTTTTTAAGGCAAAGATGTAAGACTAAACATGGAGAGGATGTGAGGAGGCAAGGCTGTGTAAGTCCTAAAAAAAAAAAACTTTAGTTTTAGAAAACTTGATAATAAGACTAAAGCGCCTTAGTGGTTCTTATTAAGTAGCCAGCTTCTGTTATTTTGAAAGGAGGAAATGAAAAAGCGTTTCCTGCTTTTTTTCCCCCTTCACCTGGACTATACAGACATACTCAGCATATTTAAGTAACATCTTAGTGCTGACAAATAGCTGCTAAGGTTTTTTAGGAAGATGTGATTAGATAGCTTATTGTAATTTACATATAGTATTATTGAGGAGTAGGTATAGTTAAAAAGCAAAACTACATGTATGTTCTGTAAACACATTTGCTAGATTTATGCAGCAGGAGTGAACAGACACGCTTCCCTGTGCACTTCCAGCTGTAGATGTTCTGATTGTCAGCTTTAAAGTCAGTGAGGTTAGCAGGAGGCACCACGGCAGTGTGATCTTTTCCATCTGCTGATTAGGAACAGCATATGCTCCAAAAGCACTCTTTCAAATAACAGTAGCTTATTTTGGGGTCAGTAAACACTTTAGGTTAAGAGTGGAAAGGGTGGGCAGGGAAGCAGGCATGAGGTGGAACACTAATCCATGAAAGGCACTCTCATGGTGCGTGCACCTAATCGTTACCTAGGCTCTGTCAGCTCTCAGTATCATAAAAAGGCTACAGAAGAGGTTCTTGCACCTACTAGTGCTTAGTGGTGGCAAGACTTGCTCTTGGATATTTATTCTGAAATTCCTAGTCACCAGTTGAACTTACGATGATGAATTGATGTTGATCTAAGCTAATACCCTGATTTGCTATGCTACCAGACTGCACCATTTAGCATATGAGATAATGACCTCTAAGTTTTCAAAAGAAAAATCTTCAATCCAACAGGCAAAAATGGTGTACGCCTGTCTGCATGTGTAGGTGTATGAACACATAAGCACAATAAAAGCCCAAGGATGATAGTCTGGGGAGCAACTTTCAAGAAAAAAAGGCAGAATTCTTATGTGACAAATTTATGTGCTGAAAATGAATAAATAATTTTAGTCTCACTGGCTGAATCTTAGAATTATCTGCACAACTGTAATGATTTAATATTCACTGCAGTGAGCCGATATGAATGTCTGAGATGCAGCTAGTCTTGCTGGAGCAGAAAGATCGGTACTCCCTTTTTGTTTTTACACTGGCTTCGGCAGGATTTATTGCAGAAGCTCAGGGAGATGCTGCTGTCAACCTGTTCAGTGAATGACACTGGACAGAGCTTCCCAGGCAGTTCACAGGTTGCCCATAGCTGGAAAGCACCGTGAGGATGTCTGGGTCCTTTGGTTCCCGTCCTGGAGAGTGCCACTCCCTCCCGTGCCCAGCAGCCCTCTAGGTTTTTCCCCCAGCCTTTGTCTCTCCGGTAAACTTGCACATGTTGTGAACTGCTGCTACTGTTTTCCTCTGTAATGATATTATTTTAATATTTAGTGTTTCCTCTTCTTTTTTTCTAAAGCTTTTCTGTACTTTTTTGCCTCTTCTTTTTCATAAATTAGAAACTGCATTATAGTTGCTATAGCTGCACACTTCTAAGTGCCAAAGAGACCTTCACAGACATACTGAAGCACAGGATGAGAGGCTGTACCTAATTTCAAATTCAAACAGTGCTTTATATTTGGCAACGGAGAGGCTTGCTTAAGAACAATGACAACAAAAAATAAGATTTTCAGGTCACAAGTTTTTCTTTTTCTTTAGCTGCCACTGCTATCACATGTTTTACAAGAGGACTTGACCTTAGAAAGGAGACAGAAGATGTCCTTTGCCCAGCAAACTGTCCTCTATGGCAATTCTATGTCTTTGGGGATGGAGTTTATGCCTCTCTTTCCAGTGTCTGTGGAGCTGCCATACACAGGTAAGTCAGACGACTGACTGTTAATGCATGCATTAAGCAAGTTTATATACAATCTTGCTACGCTTGTAAATGCTAACCTTTTGATGCCATCATAATGAAGATTCTTATGGACTTTAGAAAGCTTCCTAATGTAACTGGAATGTCATTAGAAGAACAGAGCATACCTGTGGGGGTAAAACTGGCTGGTTTGCAAGTGTCCTTAAAAACAACAAAGCTAGTGATGCTGGAAAGCAGCAATCAGGCTTTCCCTGTAAGGTAACGTGTGTTACTAGCAGACTTAGATGGATACAGTCTAAAAAAGTAACTAATAGGAGAATAAAAGCAGATTAAGTTTTTTACTTTAGTTTCTGTGACATCTTTCCTGAAACTGTTAAAATCTGTTTAAGCCCCTAAGCAAACAGACCTAGGCATGATCTGGGTGAACGTGATCCATAAGGACTATTTTTAGCATTTCATTTCTTTGCTCGTCACTGGAGAAGCCTTTCCTGTTTGCTAGGCAGCAGCCTTAAACCTCTCCTTCCAGTGGCTGTGGTTTGCCCGCTAAAGCAGCTTCACCCACAAAATCTGGGGGTGTTTGTTCCCCCCCCTCCCCTGCAGCCCAAAGTTGGCTGCACTAGCTACAGGAAAACAGCAAGTGCTGTGGCTCAACTGCAGCATCTGCTTTACTCCAGTTTTTCATTTACTGTGCCTTAGCGGCATCTCTCATTCATTTAATCAAGAGTTAGCAGAAGTGATTCTAATTCTAATAATTTTTTAGATCAGCACCAGAAAAATCAACATTTCTACAAAAGGAGGTACAAGAAATAAGAAGTTCAGATTTGTTTCATGTGTTCAATAAAGCACAGACATCTGTACATCACTTAGCTCTCCACTGAAGTTAGTATCTTATAAACTGTGCACTGACTTTCTCCAACCCAGAAGCAAAGGATTATGCAATATTTTTTTTCCACAGCATACATCAACATACATTATGCTCTCTGTGAAGTTTGCACTGTTTTAAAAAAAAAAAAAAAAAAACCTGTTTCTAACCACCCAAGTGTTCTAGCAGCAGCAAAGGGATTAAAATGTATCTGTCCTTCTAATCTGACTCTTCCAGTAAGCATGCCAGTGTAAATGAACTAAGTCCAAGTCTGCTGAATTAACTGTAGTTTAGCTCTCTGGAGGAAAAAAAGAAAGGAATATAGGTGAAATATTCTTCAGTTTAGGAGAACCGTTTTCCTGAAGAACCTGCTTTAAGCTAGGTGCTATTAATCCCATCAGCCTTTCACATTCGGCACAGAATTTTCTATCTATGAGCATTTCTCCGAGCTATGAGAAGTGATAAATGCTGGTCCTAGTCAAAAGGGACTGCTGGATGGAGGAGAGGAGACTGTTGTTCAGGTCTCAGCTAATTTCGCTGCAGCCTACAAAAGCCAGTTAAAACATACCAAAGACTTGTTCCTTCCAGTTCTGTGTTGCAATGCCTAAACTCCATCTTGGTGTCAAAGTAACTCAAGAGTATGTTGCTAATAGGTAATTACTAAACTTCTATCATTGTATAATCATACGTGTGTTTTGAGAATTTCACAAATTTCTTCCAAATAACTGAAATGATCACATCTAGTTTAAAGCTATGTGTGCCATGCACTACACTGCACGGCGAGTGCAACATGGCTCTATGTGCCCTAAGTAATGTTGAGGACGACGTATGTGTCACGGCTGCTGCTAACTTTGGCAGAAAGCACAATCACGCAGTTATCCTGTTTCCAGAAGCATCATTTTGGGGAGAAGTGCTTATTTAATTCCTTTAAACTGAAGAACAACTGTGAGCACGTCAGTTCTTCTCACACACACGCCAGTTTGCATGTGCTGGGTCGTAACCGAGGCTCAGTTCCTAACCTTTTACATGCACCAAATCATGCTTATTCCTAAGAGTAGTTCTACTGTGACATGACCATTTCTGCAAGAAAAACACTACATCATGCATTTTAAAGAATTCATCAGAATGGTGCTGTGAAGAATTCAAAATGCTACATATGAATGAGCTTTCTGCCAGCTTCAGATTGTTACATTTGGCTTTTTATCTTTTTTCCTCTCCTTATTTTACGTGTAATTACTCTCAGGAAACAGAATATTTATTTAATACTGTTCTTTTTCTGGGCAGAAGAATTTGTTTTATTTGTCAGGGGGGAAGAATGGAGAACCTCGTACTAAGCTGACACTGTGCAAGCATAAGGAACTGAGTTAAATCTACCACTGAGTGATTAATTGGATTAATAATCAGAAGGTCAAATTAAGGACTCGGTTCTCAGTTTGTGCAGTTCTGTTCTACTGCCAATTCTGCTAAATGGAGACCTAACTTAACGCAGTCTTTAGATGCTGAATAGGCATGCACATTTTTTATAACTAGCCACAGGCTGGGAGCACCTCTAAATAAACAGCAGGTTCCCACAGTTCAAGTGGGCAAAAACAAATTGTGATATTACCAATATGGCTGTAAATGAACTAAAAGCACTGATGGACCCTGAGCAGCTGTAGCATTTGCTACAAGGCTACTGATAGAAGGGTTGTCTGGCCAGGAGGCTGGGCTTCTGAGCACCAGTAGATCCCCTGGAAAATTTTGCTGTATAGGCCGCTTCTGCTGCTGGGCCTTCGTTCTTGCCAAAAGCAATATATGTGCAGAGTAGACAGAGCAGAACTTAGAGGGCCAGAATGCTGGCATGAAACCCAAAACAGCTCCCTGTTGCTGAATTGATTGTAGTCAGGCAGCAGTAGGCGGCCACGGCTTGGAGAAGGGAATGGAGAAAGGTGAACAACGTGGAAAGAGCTTGATGTTTCTGCTGGTAAAAGGGACAAAAGATGATTCGGCTGTCTTGTCCGTTTTTTTGCCCCCTGAAAATAACTCCTTTCATCCAAGGACCCTACAGGAAATACCAGCTGCTTGTTGCAGTTAGCAATGGTAATGGGAACTTCAGATCAAAATTACGCTCTTTGTGCGGCAGCTCTTTCTACCTGCCTTGAGGTAAAAAAAAAAAAAAAAAAAGGTTGTGGACCCATAGACATTTATGATTAATGTGATTATTAGCATAAAACTATACTGTGTGAGATTCTGAGCAAACACTTGCTTCTGGTCTGCAAGACTGGATCTGCTCAGTATGTACTACTTCTAACAGTCTACTTCATAGAATGGCCTGGGTTGAAAAGGACCACAGCGATCATCTAGTTTCAACCCCCCTGCTATGTGCAGGGTGTAAGGTTAACAGGCTATAAAGTTAACAGGTATACAGAGAAGTTAGGCTGGTAAGAATAGTTAAATATACAGAAAAGGTGCTCACTGGTGTTGTAGGCTCACAAAGAAACTCCACAAGGAGCGATCTCCAGGAAGAGATCCTTCCTCAGTGGAAGTCAGCCCTTAAATGGGGTCTAGGAGAGGTGGAGCCTGGCTCCACCCCTTCCGGGCACACAGGTGAATTGCCTTCACCTGTGCTCCCATGGCTGACTCCGTGCTTGCCTAAGGTGGTCAATCAGAGGTTCAGGCCGTGATTCAACAGTTCCCATACACAGGGTCACCAACCACCAGACCCGGCTTCCCAGAGCCACATCCAGCCTGGCCTTGAATGCCTCTTGCAGCATTTGCACCACTTGCAGCACTGCTATCCTTGTGCTCAGGGCCTTTCCTTAGAGTGGAACACCCTCTTAATGTTCAAATCTCTCTCATCACTCTTTATTAGACAGTAAGGAGAAATGTGAAGTGCTGTTTGCATTTGCCATTTTTTTTCATCTGATTTTAAACTCAAGCATTCAGGATAACTTTAATAAAGCTCCTCTGTCTATATGGTGTACATATAAAAGATAAAAAGGTATCTGAAACTACCATCATAATTCTTTCACTGTACAAGAATAAAAAATATATAAGCACAATTCCATATAGCAATGCAAATCATGTCTGTGAACGTATTTTAAGTAGGCCACAAGGAGATTAATGTGGAAACTCTGATACTGAAACCCAGAGCTCATATTACTATAAATATGTACAAGATTTTCTAAACTCCAGTCTTGATTATTTCACAGTGTTTTAAATCAGATCAGGTTGGGACCTCTCTTCAAGCAGGAAACCAAACAGATAAGAAAAGTAAACACAAAGGCATACATTGCAGCATTTCGGTAGCCTTGAAACAGTTGTTTGTATTCCACTATCCCTGCCCAACTGCTACAAATAATTAACTTTTTCCTTCTATTTAGACAAGCTCCACATTGAATTTTGGCTCCCCAAAACAGTATCCATTCTCCCAGTAGCATATAAAAAGAAACCTGACAAAAAAGTTCCAAAGCCTTTGACTGTCCCAACAACGCAACCTCTCTGCCTGCAATAACAAATGAAGTTCTCTTCGGGCTGCTTTTAACCCTCAAGTTTCTTAAGCACATAAATCTATTGTTCCTTGGATGTTCATACAGTCCTGTAAGTCCCAACAGTGCTGACAGTCTCAGCACGTAAGTATCAGCAAGATTTTCAAACTGGTCTTGCATAACCAGCAGATCTGGCAGGCAATCTCAGAACGTGTTCATTAAGCTGTGAAATGAAGCTCAACGAAGGAATAACGACAGTGGCCTTCTCTAAGGAGGTTTTGGGCTCAAATCTTTACTCAGTTTTAGAAAACTTCCTCAATGTTTTCACTTCGACATTTCTGTACTGACTGTTCTAGGGTGGCAGTGGGGGTATAATAGTCTTATAATACCAAAAACGATTTTGTAACATATTTTTAATCCTTCTGGCTTTTTAAAATTAACCCATTATAACTGTGTATTTAAGATGTATCGCGGTATGCTTAAACTGACGAAGATAGGAAATAGCAAATCATATCTAAGGATTCCAACTTCTGAAGTTCCTACCCTACGTTTCTACTAGTGAAAATTACTCAGCTGTATAGCGCTTACTGTCAATACGCTATTTCCAAATGTAGAGAGAAAGCAATCAGGAATATTACATTGATTGAGTTATTCACTTGCATTCTATTTATTTTATCAAGTTCAGATATCATGCCTTAATTTTTAATACAGGTGAAAGAGAAGAATAAGATACTTTAGGCTCCGCTCTTGTATATATCAGTAATCTGATGGTTGCCATCAGTAATGTCTACAATTTCTGACTGCGGTCTGTGCGGATGCATAACACAGTATCTACCACAACAATTACTACTGCAAGCAGTATTTTCCTCCGGGTTTTTAATCATTTTGCAGTAAGCATGCCTCATTTTGTCTTGGTTACAAATATTTATGAGCCATAAAGAACGCAAATACATTTTTGCCGTAGCATCTTCATTAGGAATTAGTGTGTTCTGCTGCAGTGAGAACAGCTGGGATTTTAGGACTTCTTGGTATCTCTTTCTAAGCCTGTGTGATGTCCTGCAGAACAGCTTGCCTTAACAATCTTTTCAGTCTCTTACAGTTAGTTTTAGCACTAACACAACCACTTGCCTAAATGGTGTCTTTTTCAGGAGACTACTGTTCAATATATAGTGTCCAATGATTATAAAACTGTATTTTCTTGTAATTAACATGTCTGATTTGTGTTATTTTTTTTTCCTCTCTCAGAGGGGTGATCACCAATGCAGGAGGAGCTGTAAGAGTACAGACTCTCCCAGGACAGGAGAACTACCCGGCTGTAAATGCCAATGGCATCCAGTCTCAGGTGCTCTCCAGATGGGCTTCATCTTTCTCAGTGACTCGTAGGTGGATCACACTTACTACTTTGCAAACTGTATTCCAGATACTAACAGAAGACTAGGAAACTTTTTCGGTGTGCTTACGTATACAAATAACGTGACCAGTATATGAAATGTAGCAAAAATTTTCACTTCTAACTCATTTCATCTTCATTTTTTTGACTATTTGCTTGAAATAATTCTGTCCCAGCTAGTCCTTCTGGATTACACAGAAAGTCTCTAGACTACTTCTATTAAACTGCTGGAAATACAGTATTCTTAAAGCACTCAATTTCACCTAAATTCATTGAAATAATGTTAATTCATTCTTCCAATATTTTAGCAGGTACCAACAACCTGGCGCTTGAAGCAGTGGGACGGTCAGTGTCAACAGCACGGCCTGCTACAGGTACCAGTCAGATCTCTCCAACAGTGGAGGTCTCCTGTGTTAAGATGTGCTGTAGGGCATGAGTCCCTGACTAACATGCTAGATTTCATAGGATGTATTTATAAAGAAGAAAACACATATGAAATTCATTTCTGTGTATATCTGATCAGGAAAAGGAAGAATTGCTTATAATCAGACCGATTCTGATTTCAGTAGCATTCGTGTAAATGAAGAAACGCTTGAATGAATTTGGGAAAGTGATACAGGTAGCATAAAGGAAGGAAAGCGTCTGTGAGCTCATGGGATATTCATTCCTGTTAAATGACAGAGAAGATGGATTACGCATTCCTTTTTACAGAAGTACTTAACAACTAAGTGCTGTCAGGATTTATGAAGCAGAAATGTAGATGCTATGTGAATTTCCCTGCAGAAAATACCACCAGTAAACAGCTAGATCCCTGTTTATGAAGGCTAGTGTCATATACATATTGGACTTGGATCTCATTTGTGAATAGAACATCTGCTTTACAGTTTAAGTCCCAGCTTGCTTCCAAAGCACAAAAACTGTCCCCATACAGCAGATAGCTAACTGGAAAATAATAGGGCTTGGGATGCTGAGCTACAAGTGATTTCTATATACCTTTCTATATACATTTCAGTGATCAGCTAGGCAGGCGTAGAAAGGAAGGTTAAATTGTTTCATTTGAAAAAGAATGTTCTCCAAAGAGCAAAGAAATTGCACTGCAACTGTAACTATTGGACTGACTGAAGAAGGATGCAGTCCCATGCCAATTTTCACTGAGGACAGACTGCAATGCAATTCTTAGAGTCTGAGCTTCTTCCGTATGTCTTGTTCTTCTTAAATGATCCATGCTGTATCCTTTATTAAAGGCAAAAGACCTAAGAAGCCCCTTGAGAAAAAGGCTGGAAACAAAGGTAGGAATTCACAGGTTTAACTTTTGAAAAACAAAATCCTAACATTTATTTGGTGCTAAGTAAGTCTAATTATTTTGAATGCTCGCAGACTGTAAAGCTGATATTGCATTTCTCATTGATGGAAGTTACAACATCGGCCAACGCAGATTTAATCTGCAGAAAAACTTTGTTGGAAAAGTAGCGGTAATGTTGGGAATTGGAACGGAAGGGCCTCATGTTGGAGTTGTACAAGCCAGGTAATAGCAGACCTATACAAAACATAACCAAGCGACAAATAAGAGAAGTCAAGTCATGTATGTTTTGCAGAACAGTATTTGCTCAATAATGGCAAAAGAAAGCAAGAGAAGATAAACTGAGCTTGGAGCATTGTTTGTTGCGCTACACTGACACATGTCCATGTGAAGACATAACAAACCTGACAATCTGCCTCTGTGACACTTAACTGTGTCGGTTTCAAATACACAAATGCATTTTGTTTAACATCTGGCACGATCAAATTTTTTCTGTGTACGTTTTAACCTAGTATTTTCTGCTGCTCAATAAGCTTAAGAAATGTGCTGTTCTTAACTTGTCCACCCTGATAAATAATTTCTCTGGCTAGAGATTGAGTACAGTACTATGTAAGGATTATTCTCTACATTTTTAATTACTATATATGAACAAGAACAAAATGATTCAAACTCAAATTTAGCTCGCTAATACCACAGAGGTATGACAAGTTGACGAGGTGGTTCATTCATGTTTTATTTTTCTGCAGTGAACATCCAAAAATTGAGTTCTATCTGAAAAACTTCACTGCTGCGAAAGAGGTTTTGTTTGCCATAAAGGAATTAGGGTTCAGAGGAGGCAATTCCAACACAGGTGAGTTCGTACCTCAGTGAAAATAGAAGTTATTACTTTACATAAGTAAAAACGTATTTCTATGCATACATATTTAAGAAAGTGTTTTAAATGCTCTATTTTCAATTTCATTTTCAGAAGTTCAGGTTGCTTACTGTATATTTTATTAGTACAAATATAACTTCCTGTGTTTAAACAGTAGTCAGCTTCTCACTTCTAACGGAGTGGTGTCGTGAGACAAATTCTTGTCTAAAAGGCTTCACGTTTCTTTCCTGTTGAGTGGCGGTGGCTAATCGAGTAGTAAGCGGTTGTGAAGGGATATCTGCCAAATGAGGAAGCTAAGCTTTCCAGATACGTTGTATTTCATAAACTAAATTTAAGTAGCTTCTCAACTTCGTTCCTTCCAATTCATTTAGCAGGCACTAATATATCTGCTTAGCATAAAACAAGACCTGTAGGGAGGGAAATTTACTTCCACTTTTTTTTTTAATAGGCAGTAGGTTGCTCAAGCTTCATAATTACTCAAATACTCTGAGATGCTGTTTCCTTGGTTTGCTGAGTTACACCTGTAGTCGTAATTAAAATTCAGCATAGTTTTATCTACAAAACTGGTACCAAAATGTTACTGTGTTATTTCTTCATATTCTTTTTCTGTTCAAAACTAGGGAAAGCTCTGAAACACGCAGCTCAAAAATTCTTCTCTCTGGAAAATGGAGCACGCAAAGGAATACCCAAAATCATTGTAGTGTTTCTAGATGGCTGGCCCTCAGATGATTTAGAAGAAGCTGGTATAGTGGCCAGAGAGTTTGGAGTCAATGTGTTCATTGTATCTGTAGCAAAACCCACAACAGAGGAACTGGGGATGGTACAAGACATTGGTTTTATTGACAAGGTAAGAGAACATAATTATTCATTTTTCATTCATGGGTATGACAAGATAACGTACTTCATGCTAGAGTTCTAATGAGCTAAGTCTTACACATAGAATAAAAGATATTCTTTCAAAAAAACACAAGAGAAAAAAAAATAAGAAATCACTAGGAAGCCTAAAGTAATCAGTAGTAGAGATTTGAATAAGCCTATTAGTTTCTTCTTACTAAACTACATGCAACGGCTGGGTTATTTTCTTGCTAATGGGGCTGCACAAAGGTACCAAAATGCTGTTACCATCCTCCCAAGTTCAGAGCCTTGGCCAAGCTGTAGCTCTTGGGCTTCACATTGCACGAAGATTCTCACAGCAAGGGATTCTCCTATCTCAACCAGACTTGTTGAAGCAAGGACGTACAGGTATATCTCCTATCTTGAAATGACAGACAGGGAGGCCTATCTTTCAGTATGTGATCTGAGGAATTGTTTAGTTACTTTTGCTACAACAAGGACAGAAAAGATCGACAAATGCATCCTACCAAGTTTGTATGCAAGACATTCATCTTGGATGATCAGTTTTCAATCTTGCTCTGTATGAGTCAACAGCAGAACTCAAACTCAGTTCTCACAAGAGCTTTCTAAGCACTAGTTCACTACTTCATGTTTCATAGGGAGGTTTTAGATATTTTATTTCAGCAGAAAGTTCATAACTTAACATGAAGGAACAAAGCACTGTGGCTCTGCAGCTTCCATGCACAAGACAGCTTGCTTCCCATCCCAGACAGCTCCAACTTGTGTGGACTTACAGACACAGAAAGGAATGACGTTATGTGACAGAGGCTTGTCTCCTCGCCTTCTGCATTTTGATTTGAGCAAGATTGGTTATCACGTTTGGAGAGCTGATTTTAAATTTAATCCCCTTTCTCAATTACCTTGCACTTCACATGTATACTATAGAAACAAAAGGAAAAACAAATTTTACTTCAAAATAACCTAGACATATATTTCTACTCAACTGCATGTCTGTATTTATGATGCGTTATAGACTTTTAAGTCCTTATGATGTTAAAATGGAAAATACAGAAACCTAATTTTCAGTGGGTAAGGAAAAAGGCAAAACTTCCAATCCTCTGGATAGTTAACAGCCAGAGCTTAGTTCACTTCCCAAGAACATAATTAAAATGTCAAGTTTTTAAGGTTCTCATTAATAAAATGAAATTTTCTGGAATTTCTGGAGGGAGCTGGAGGCAAGCTTGGTTTTCTGTTTACTATCTACAGAACCTATTTTGGTACTTGCCTTTTGACTTTTTGTTTTCAAATAGGCTGTCTGCCGCAACAATGGCTTCTTCTCTTACCAAATGCCCAGCTGGTTTGGCACCACCAAATACGTAAAACCTCTTGTCCAAAAGTTGTGTTCACATGAGCAAATGTTGTGTAGCAAGACGTGCTACAACTCTGTCAACATAGGCTTCTTGATAGACGGTTCTAGCAGCGTTGGAGAGAGCAACTTCCGACTCATGCTTGAATTCATCAGCAATGTTGCAAAGGCTTTTGAGATCTCTGATATTGGTTCCAAGATTGCAACTGTGCAGTTCACGTATGATCAGCGTACTGAGTTCAGCTTTACAGACTACACCACGAAGGAAAAGGTCCTCTCCGCTATCCGGAACATTCGTTACATGAGCGGTGGCACTGCTACTGGTGATGCCATTTCTTTCACAACCAGAAACGTATTTGGGCCAGTGAAGGATGGAGCAAACAAAAATTTCCTTGTAATTCTGACTGACGGTCAGTCTTACGATGATGTTAGAGGACCTGCTGTCGCTGCACAAAAAGCAGGTAAATGGTCTTCATAGATAGTGGCAGTTGATTCATCCCATTTCTGCTGTATTATCCATGTCAAGATTTTAAACGATGCTCTAGAGAGCAAATAAAGCATCACATTTGCCTTAAGTTTAGCAGAACAGGAGCTCTGAGGAACTGTTTTCCATTAGGATGAAAAGTGGGACTATGAAGCCAGGTGTGAGTAGACTCACTCATGGCAACTTCGTTTAAAATTTTAAAAAAGTACACTCAGTCTTTTCTTCCTAAATAAGAGAGAAATCAGTAGTTGAAAAATAAAGAGCCACGTAGCGAAGGTCCAACCAGTGATAGCATCTAATATAGCATTATTTTTGTTCTCCATCATATATGGGAAAAAAATAAGTAATTTTGACCAAAAAGCCTCTTGGGCTTCTGATGCTTGAAAACACTATAAGCATTACGTGTGTGAAGGACCCAAATGTATTTTCAAAATTCTCCTAAACAGCAAGCCTTGAAATACAAGAATCGCTGTGTCACTGCTGTGTTCATAGTGATCACTGAAAAACATCCACGATGCTTACTGGGAAGATATACCGGTATTTCTATCAGGTTCTTACTTAGACAAGTACTTGATTCCTGATAGTTAGTGGCAAAATCTAATCATCTTTGACAGACCACAGGTATTGAAGCACTATTTTCTGTTCTAATTTATTTAATGGATGTAGAAATTGCTTGTTTTTCTTGCAGCCAAAGACAAAATGGTTTCATGTATTTTCTCTCTTTGCTATACTCTTACATTTTAGGAATAACGGTTTTCTCTGTCGGTGTTGCCTGGGCACCTCTGGATGATCTGAAAGACATGGCTTCTGAACCAAGGGAATCTCATACCTTCTTCACGAGGGAGTTCACTGGATTGGAGCAGATGGTTCCTGATGTTATTCGAGGCATCTGTAAAGATTTTTTGGACTCTAAGCAATAACACCAAAATCTGCTGTTGGATAAGTTTCTGAAACTAAAAATTATGAGACTGGAATGGTCCCTCTTAAATACACAAGTTTTATTACATATACTATCATCGTGTAAGGGAAGGAGAAGGCCTACTTCCTGTAGTCAGTTGAGGCTCTTGTGAGCTTGTTAGAAGTTGTACTTAATATGGGAAAGCAGAATTTGGCCAACAGCTATTATTACTTCCAGTACATTTATAGTAGCCTGAGTTTTGAAGCTATGCATATTGTGCACTTACGGCTATCAGTTATCAGCAGAGGAAACAATAGAGCTCTGATATTTTTGCTGTCGCTTCCTAGGTGCCTTCTTGCAAGTTAAAAATAATACAATTTTAAATACACAATAATATCCTCTATGAACCTTCCATAGCTTATGATTCTGTATCTTTTCAAAGAGTTCTTTTCATAGTGTTAAGTATTTTCAGCGCTTCAGTTGTACAACACCCATGAGTGCCAGGCAGCTTAAAAAGATAGACGACGGATGTTTCTCTACTTGAGATATAATCATAATGATTTACAGAGTCATTAAGGTTGGAAATGACCTCTGAGATCACCAAGTCTAACCCTAACTCATCCCCACCATGCCTATCAACCATCTTGGTATGGTGAACGATACTGCCATCTGGTCGGCAAAATTTACACCGAAAGGCATCTACTTATACCCATAGATCTGCATGGTTCTATGACATCTTCAGGCACTGATTTTGAGACGCGTTTATAGCACAGCAGTTCTCTTTGTAGGTCTGAGTCCCAAATATTACCATTTCCTACACCTGTGAAGTCAACTGGGATATTCCTCTTATATCTGGTTACCTGGTTTTTCTTTAATACCTTGTACTCTCTTGATTTCAAGAAATTATTATTGGCTACAAAGTTCCAGATGGGAACCTTGGGCAAAGGGATTAAATTAGAACATACACTGGGGAATGAGATACCTTTGGATTTCAATTTGACCATTTTCAAACCTTGAAACATAACTGCTTTATATGGGATTACATGGTTAGAGAAGAAGAGAGTAGATGCAAGTGGGATGTTATAGCTCACAGAATAACAAGCAAGTTCCTAATGCTAGTAAAAATGTTTTTGGAGATGTGTTTCTCTACAGATGAAAGAATAGTCTTCCTGAAAAACGGCCTTGATTTTATTATGAACCTAGAAATATATTGATATTTTTATACCTACATTCACATGGTTAAAATTATGAAATGGTTTACTGAGTTCTTCCAGATGCCAGGAGCGAATAACGGACTTCAAGCATTCTTTAGAAAATAAAGGCTTTTTTGCAAGTAAAATGCAATGAAAAAAACTTTTCCCATCAATGCAGAATTTCCCTTTTTTTCTTTTTTTCTTCTTTTTTTTTGGGCTATTGGTTGTTAAATGCTTAGGTATGGAGTGGCACTGAAGGGATTATATACATCAGGCTTTTGTTGTGTATTTTTAAATAACTTATGACTGGCTATATATTACACTAAACGTGAATGGCAAGGATGCCTTGTATTTTTCTATTAATTGTTATCCTCAGTGTTGTTATGTGTTTATAGAAGAGAGTGTTCAGCTATTGCGGTATAAATTTATATGCAAAATCAACTTTGTGAAAAAGTTTAATTCATTTAGCTTAAATTTTTATAGAAATATATGTAATGCAAAGAACTGGGACTACAGATATTCCAGTATCCTGTAACATAAAAGTCTTTTTATGATGAACCTCATGTAGTACAGCTTGAATAAGTTGTATGTCATGTTTCCTGTCTAAATTATTTTAAATCCCCCCTTGGGGTGAAGAAGAAAAAAGAATCCTAAATCATCCTCAGACGCCAAGGATACTTCTTACACACACTGTTGTTGTTGTTGTTGTTTTTAATTTGAATCAGACAGTACCAAAGTTTTAGTAGTTGTTTATATTAAATATGGTGCTAGTTGAATGATCTGAATATAAATCAAGCACACTGGCCAGCACAATCACATTTTTCCTCCCAATTTACTTCTACTGTTGCAAAGAAGATGGCAGCTTTACTGATGTCATTCCTTCATAGAGGAAAAAGGAGGTCTGGATTTCCAGAAACCACAGCACTAAATTGCCCGAATATTTCCATCTCACCAGAATGGTGATGACGTTATTTGTACCCTCACAGAGCCCAATTACTTTGAGGTAAGAAATAGCAGATACAGAGAATACTTCTTTAAATATGTAAAAGTTTATACAGAAGCATTTGTAAGAACAATTCTGAACTGGAATTAAGGTCTGTGAAACACAGCAAAAAGGACTGAGAGCTAGGGAGATACAGAGACAGGGTAGAAAGGATGTGAACTGTGCTGTAAGTAGGTCAGTTTGGAGGAGTAACAGCATGGTACAGAGTAACAGATACAGATTTGAAGCTTTCTTTTGGGTGAGAGAGAAAGTAAAGCCACAGCATGAGAGTTCAGCTTCATGCTGCTTGACCAAGCAGTAAAACAGAGTTGCAGTCACTCTTGCAAACTCCATTTGGGAACACTGCTGCAGGTATTAGGACTGTCATTCAGGAACACGGCCTGCAAGAGAACAACCCTGTTCTCTGCTGAGAATGATCAGAGAATGGCTTGTGTTGGAAGGGACCCCACGTTCCAAGCCCCCTGCCACAGGCAGGGCCACCAACCTCCAGATCTGGTACTAGATAAGGTCGCTAGGGTATGAGACTATGAAAACTTATATGCCCTTTTCCCCCGAAGAGTTCTATGAATGCTCATTACTGTGAATGGCCTCAGATTTGCAACCCCACTGCTGAAAGCAGTGTATTTGACAGCTGCCCATCAAAAATTAAGATTCTGTCACTCAGAAAAGAGTAGAGGACTCTAAGCTTAATGGCTTAGATACCTATTGCAACTGACTTTTACATTACGCAGTAGTTAACACATCCAAAAATCACCTTTCCCAGCGGAGCGCCCACAGCAACCTAAATGTAGAAAATATCCACTTGCTTTTCTCAAGAAACTGAAACTACTTTTAGTATCACAAAAGCTTCCAGTAAGGGCTGCAGCTCTCACACTCAGGAGCACAGGAATCTTTCACTACCAGAAGACCAAGAAGTAGCTTAATCTGTTCCTTATATTTCCTGGGTGGTTTTGTTTTGGTTTTTTTGTTTTTGTTTTTGTTTTTGTTTGTTTTTTTAACTCATAGATAGTAAAAACAACTGAAAGAAGAACAGAACTTCCCCTGCTGTCAACAGAACCTTCCGTCCTTCAAGGAAATGCTGTAAGCACTTACCTCCAGGCTGAGATCCCAAACCAGGGGTTACATACATGGAGGACATGTTAGACATTTCCCCACTCACTGTTCCCTGCATGCTGCTTCAGCAGGGAAGCACAAGGACTGCATCCATAGAAAGCAGCTCCCTGCTCAACATTCAGATCATTAATCATTGTTATCCCAAGCTGCCAGCACAGCCCTTGGCTCAGGATCTGATTCCACTCCTAGACCAAGACACTGCAGATTTTATACCTCACACACCTTCTAAGCATTTAGATCCTCCCTGACTATGAACTGCCTTGTAGATGCATCTTTTGACAGTGTGATGCTTTCCAGCTAGCATTCTCATCTGACAGAGGTTGTATATAGGAAAAAAAAGGAGGTAACTGAAGGTCAGTATGCTGCAGAAGTCTTCATGCTACCAGGCACTTCTGTCACCTTTCATATTGCATCCTCATGTGTAAAAAGACTTGGTCAGCCTTGGAAGCTGACCTTTATTACTCTTGGTGAATCTATTAATACCTAAACAAGAGAACCAAAAAGACAAGAAAACAAAACAACAAAAAACAAAAGTGAGATTGTCCTAACATTCTTAAGAGAAAATGATAACTTCGAAGGAATTTACTTTGGCTCTTAAACTCAATGCCAAGAAAGAGCTACACAATAACCAGCTAAAATCCAATTACATCAAAACTCAGTGACTACACTTCTCTATATCTTCTGAAGTAACTGGGGAGAGGGAAGAGGTGAGGGCTCCTTTCTGTGCTCTGATTTTGAATTTATGAACTACAATAGTTTCAGCAGAACGGTATTTTCTCCCGTAAGTGTCTGCAGTCCTATTTGCATTTCATATTAGTGTTGCCACATACGCCTTCTCTTCTATGAGGTATGGCTCCACACAATACAAATACTCTGTTTTCATCTCCTCTGTTTTGAAGAATGTAAGTGATGACAACTTTTGATGCCTTGATTTTGGGCCACCTTTTTAATGGGGCAGCTTCTCAAGCTCCCTCAGTCACTGCTTTTAAATGCAGAGATTCTGGTTTGCTCAGCACTTCCCTTCCTTTCATTAGGCTTATGGGTAAGTTAGCTCCAGTAAGCAGCAAAGCCACAAAAATCACAGAAAATTTCTCTGTCGCACGCAAGTGCCATAGAAGGCCTGAGAACTCTGTCACAGAAGATCAGCTTGTATCTTTAACAAGCTGTCTGGAAGCTGGAGGCTTAGATCCCCGGCCTGCTAACAGCAGTCCAAAGAAAATCATGCTGACTGGCTTTGGTTTGGACCTAGGACAGGAAACAAAGGATTTTCTTGAGAAACTGAACCAGAGTGTGTTTGAAAAGCTTGTGATCAGCTGTCATCCAAATATAGACACCAAATAAACAGAAACCTTGACTGAACAGTTTGTAATCTAAGCAAGAGCATTTTCCAGTTATGTATGTCTGTCAACTGCAGCGCAAATTCTTTTGCTCTCTTTGGCTTCCAGCAGGGATTCTGCCTGTGGTTTCAGCTGAAGGAAGAATAGGTCCTGAAAATTTGCGGTCTATGATAAAATCCAGAAGTTTGATTTCTGCTTTGAAGCAAACTGCCCATTTTAAATTTTATCTCATTAGGATCATAATTTCCTTTCCTTTCAAGTAATCAAGTTCAGTTAGTGAAGTATCCTCAATCTTAAGTCATTTTTATTACTTAAAAGATATTTATTGTTTTATTACTCTAACATTTATTTACATTCATCTGTGCCTGCATACAAACCAGTATCGCATCCTTCCTATTTTCCAGGACTAGAGGAAGCTCCAGCCATCCCTAGATGGGGAATGTTGACACAATGAAGGAAACGGCACTGCTTCTGCAGTCCACTTATGAATGGGTGGGCAGCGCTGCTCCCTTGCTGTGGAGCAGCCTACCCTCAGTCCCAGGGCACCCTCCTGGAAGCCAGCCGCTTTCGGCTTGAACCTCCTCAGCCTCAGGGTAGCAGTGAACTTACAGCTAAACCTTGCCCTGGACCAACTCCTAAGACACAGCCATGAGAATTCTGCATGGTTGTTTTCACTAGCAAATGCTAACTAAACTTTTTCAGCCTCTGCTGAGGTCAGATACAGCGGTTATGACTTAGCAGCAATCAGAATATGGCAGAATGTAAGCAGAGGGATAACAACTATTTTTCTGCCCTGGTGTATGTGATCAGATTACAATATGATAAACAATTCTCTGCCAAGGAATACAAGTAAAAGAAAGACAACATCAAGTCAAAAAATTGGCAAAGTTTAGGAAAATAAAAATGAGAAAAAATACAATACTCATTTACCAATAACTTAAAAAATGAATATGGTTTTGATTTAAAATAAGTTTTTTAATGGTATAGCTTGTTTGATTGGGAACTTATCATTATTCCTAAGTAATTTCAGCAATTCTCTGACACTTGCTCTTAGGTATTTTGATAACATTGTACATGTTCAGAGAAGTAAGAGATAGTGGCTTTCTAAAGATTCTGACTGCAATGAAGCACACAATGTTGCCACGCTGACTACACATTTTAATTAGGGCTAGGAGCCAGTTTAGAAGTAGGACAGAACTCTTGCACAGCACACAGAAAAGACGCATCAGCAAAGACTTTACTTAAAGTGAACTGACCTGCTCAGGTCTAAACGTGGACCAGAGAAAGCCACATACACAATTAAAAGAAAGTAGCCATAATTAGTTGCCTTCTCAAGCAAAAACAGCCACCAAAAAAAAAAAAGTTTCCAGCAGAATGTAGATACACACCATGGAAACAATCAGATGTTAGACAGATCACTGAGATTATGGAAACTCCTTCAGCCTCTGAGAAATTCTTCTGCACAGCTACTGTTAGCATACCACCTTAATAGAATGCAACACTTTTGTTTAGAGTGGCAGTCAGTCACCCGGGCTATCAAAGGCAGAAGAGTCAAAGAACTAATGCACAAAACTAAAATACAGCTCCTGTTTCATAACTACCATAGAAAAGTGATACTGAAAACAATTTGACAGGAGTTGCTGTCATTAAGATGCCATATTTTTCTTAAGTAACACAAAAACCCTGCAGGTAAGACAATCAAGGGGAAATCTTCAGCTTCAGACCACTCCACCGTAAGTACCAGGTGTGCAGTGACAGCTCTGCCCAACACACTCTGACTTCTGAAGGCAGACAGCTGCAACCACAATGCCCGCACACAGTGCTAGCCCCATGGCCCCAGCTGCCTTCCTGCTGCTGGGGGCCTTCACAAGAGCCCTTCCACACTGAGCAAGAACTTCTTACTCCGTCTCAATTGTAAGTCTGACAACAGCTTAGATGCAAAACGCCCCTAATCAAGAAACAAATTTTTTCCTCAGGAAAGTTTTCCCTTTGGAAAGAAAAAACAACAAATCCAACACCTGCAACGTTTATCAAGCAACATGTAAAAGTACAGGAAAAGAACTCTAAACCAACAACAAAAGAACTCTAAACCAACAGCAGCACAGGCCAGCCACCTGGAAGCTGCCAGTAGCAAATGTTGTCCACACCATCCCTGAGGGAAAATGGCACCCGAGACCAACGAAGGAAAGAGCGCGAGGCCCTCAGCCAACCATCGGCCATAACCAAACCCTCTACAAGCCCCAGGAGCTCACTGGCAGCACCCGGTGCAATCGCAGGAGGTACCCCCACTCGCCCTGCAGAAACACAGGGTGCGCACAACGAGTTAGGGACACGGAACCAGCAAGGCGAGCACCACCTCCCCTCCACTGAGGCCTTCCACCCCAGGCCTACTCACGGCTTGCTGCCGGCACTCGGCATCCCGGGCCCTGCTCGAAGGTCGTTGCCGCCGCCCTCGGGCCGCCTCCGCCTCACGGGTGCTGCTCTGCTCTCACGAGGAGCAGGTGAACGCGGTTGCTGCCGCTGCTGCCGGACCGGCTCGAGCGTGAAGGAGAGTAGCGCTTCCCGCCACAGCCCCGGAGCGCCGCTCCACACGGGCCCGGGCCCCCGTCTCGTTTCTTCATTTCTGATTCATTTGTGCAGCACTGAAACGTAAACTCAACCCAAACGCCTCCAGCATCTACAGGGCAGAAGCGCGCTTTGCAGATTATATACTCCCACCGACCCCTCGCGTTTCAGCACTACCCCCAGCCAGAGGAGCTCTACTATCACTGCACAAACCGACACAGCCCGTGCACGGGGCTGACCAGCACACAGCAGGCACCGCGCTTCAGAATTAAGCCATACAGCTGAACGGTATCAGTTACCTTCCAGCTGTTATCAATACCAAAATTAAGATGAATAGGAATTAGTAACAAGTTACAAGTTTCCTAATAAGGTTCTAGATCACCTAGAAAACACACCTCACTGTGACAACCATAACTATTTAGTTTGATGTGCATGTAAAGCAAGGAAACCAAAACTACCGCTGAAGTACACCACAACTTTCACTGTACTGACCGCAGCCAAGACTCCCACAGCACTGAGGTTCAGCGATTCCTGGAAACAACAGTCCTATGATTTAGGCTTCCTCACATTGCTTTTTTGTGTATCACTAGGGAATTCTCCAGATATATCAATTCCCATAAAAAGCATAAATATTTAAAAACAAACACTTTGTTACTCTACGCACACTTAAGAGACTGGATGTCTTCTATGGGGGGTGGCAGGCATTAAAACATTCAGATAAGAGGAGGACTAAAAAGAAAGGCATGTTATTTCCCACCAAGTCAGTCGGTATTTGGTTCTATGTTAAAATTAGAAAACAAAGCAATGCATTTTGATGAATTTTTTTTTTTTTTTTAACTTGAACTTTTAAAAAATACACTACTAATCTCTTATTAGTCTCGTTTAGTTCCAATAGAACTCACAAGTGTGTATTCTCCAAATATTGAGAACATATTAAATATGGAACTCATACCATCATTCATGCTCACCTGATTTAAAAACAATTCCAGGGCCTCCTTTTGTTTTTATCTGAAATCTCATGCCAGGACAGCACTCTGTCAGTTTTAAAATAAATCAATTTGCGTGTAGTGAAAGAGACATACAGCCGGACAACGTGTCCTCAAGCCCAGAGTTCCACAAAAAAAAGCTATCAATTACTGCCCAGTTAGAAAAATAATTTCATACGATTTCTAAATTAGGGAAGGTTCTTGATCAGGGCATTACAACTTTTTTTTCAGATGTATTTCATACATACTATTTATAGGCTGCAGAAAGCTCAGTGCTTAAAGGAGTTCCTACAATACAAAGCAAGATAGGGAGTAGTACTGTTCAAGCAACTGTCCTAGATACCAAACCCTAAATATTAAACATTTTGGTATTTTTTCCCGTCAGGTTTTTGAGCATGCATCCCTTGGGTATCATTTCCAAAACAGAAGGAAATTTGTCCTTGCAGAGAAGCAAGTGTTTTTCCTAAATGGAAATTTCAGAACTATCAGTGTTTCCACCACCAATACAATACTTCTTCTACTCTAATAATAAAAATAAAGGTTTTAGAACATTATACCCCACAGTTAAGACTGTATTAGAGATTATTGCCAATATTCAATAAAGGAAGCTTCACTACAGCATTTGATCTGCTATGCATTAGTGAACTAAGATGACTAAGATTTCAATTAAAGAAAATAAGCAAATTTTTGTTTTTACCATTTCAATTTTAATACAACTCAAAAAAAGTAATTGTTATGCATGGCAATGTTTATTAAACAATCACATTTCATTTAAGCATTAAAATGCAGCGGTCTGGAAAAGCTGCCAGAAACAATGTTTGGCTTCAGAAAAGGCAATTATGAAATTACTTCCAACAAAATTCAAATACTCTCTTGTCTGTTGATTAGTTGAATGCTTTAGACTGAAAGGAAAAAAAGTGCAAATCAGCTGAATGTTACTTTCAAAAGTAAAGTCTTAGTGTCCTACAAGCAGTTACTGAAAGGCCTCACCTCAATCTTCATGATAATGGACAAAATTATCCAATTCCTATACAATTATTATTTACTGTAACACATTTCAAACAACATAACAGTATTACTAAAACAAAATTAATTTCAGAATATTACTGCAGTATTGTGTCTACCATGGGCACCTTTTTCTCCTTCTTTTTAAAACCCGATTTGCTTGACAGGAGATGGCATGAGATACATTCTTACTTCTGAACTGGAAACTTACATGGAACAATACAGCTAGAACCACTTATATGAACATGTTCCAGCAAAAGGCATTTTATTCCTAAACATACTACTTATGCACGAAAATCTAAGTTTCATATTGCAGTTTTCTTTTCTACTGATAAACTATCAGGAAAGCAACTCATCACAGAGATGCAAACTGCTGACCTGTTGGACCAGCCTTTTATAAAGACAACTGCCCTTCTGGACATCATCTTTCTTGGAGAACTTGTAAAGAAACAGCAAAGGGTAATGGGTAACATTTGACATACGGACAAATTGTGAGCATTTAGAAAAGAATGAGTGTTTTATTTCTTTTAAATTCAACACAATGATTTCATGGCAGTTTGAAGTAAAAACAGTACCTCCCTGGTTCCTAAATCACTTGAGAATCACTTCATGTACAAAGATAGGCAAAAGCAGTATGATCATCTTAAAAGGGCTCTAAAAATACATTAACAATTTTCAGCCTGTAAAAAGCTTTAAGAATACTGTGGAAACATGTTCTTATAGGTGGATGGTGCTGCTTGAAACAGTGCTGACATCCAGACAACTATTACAGTTTTCGAAAAGCAAAGGAGATTATAAGCATAACAAATGATCATTTTGCTAAAATTTAGACCTAATTTAAGTAACTTGTAGAATGACACTTTCAAACTGTGCAACACAAAATAATGTAGCCAACAGTAACATACAGGTACACCATTTAATATTTATTATATGCATTTTATATACATTATTTTTCAACAGCTGTACTTCTGCTATGTGGTACAATCTTAAAAATTTGCTGATTCATAGTTTGTAAAACAGAAACCTTACAAAACTCATCAAAACTCGCAAACTGATCAGAAAAGTTTTGTGGAAGACTAGAAAAAATACTTTATTGTATTAATCATGCATTACACAAACAAAATGTTTAGTTACACCATAAACTGAAGCACATCCAAAAATAAAATAAAAGCAGGGAATAACTAGCCAAAACACAGCAGATTTATGAATCTTGAATCAACTACTTTTGTATTCTATTTGAAACGCAAAAAAAAATTTTTCCACTCCAAAAGTTCTGAAACAAGATTGGTTTTTGGAATCCACTCCACTTCAAATACTTAACCAAAGGAAAAAAAATCTTGGTTTGCAACTTTAGAATCATGAAATGTCCCATTTTCTATTTTAGACTGTTCAGAGAGTGCCATAATAGATATACAGGGCCCTTTAACACACTACATAAAAGGATATAAAGACCAACAAAAAGTGAAATAAATAACAATAGGCCATTAGCAAGATGGGTAATCCTTGATAAATAAACTCGTAAATACAGTAAGATGTACAAAATATCACATAGTGATAGGATGCCAAGATTAATTTTTTTTTTTTTAAGAGTTCATCGGGGGGTGTTAACCCCTCTGTGTTTCATTTAAACACATTTTACAGTCCTTTATTTATGAAGACAGTTATGCGATGATGAAGAATTAGCATCCTTATGCAAGGACTTAGCTGAGCTGTATTAGGCAAAAGAAGGGAAGAGTGTGGTTACACGGCAGCGGGTCAGTGAGTTCTCTGTGTTTTAGGGTTCTATAATGCAGAAAAACATTATCAATACAATCTTGAGCACTGTTGTGACAGGCTAAATATATAAAAAGACTTATAAAAACTAGAATTTTATCCAAACATTTTGTGCAACTAATGCTAAAATATTTTAAGTTAAATTTCCTTTTCTTTAAAGCAAAATAAAAGTTTAAAAGGGGAATCTGTGGCATTCAACTGATAAACAGAAGATTACTAAGAGATGAAAAGAAAGCTACTCTTGGAGCTCACTTCCCCCCACAAGAGCACCACATTCCTAACCCTAAGGCAGCACACAGAGTCCAAAATAAAAGTCTTTTGTAAGATCAGACTCCACGTTTGCTTAAAGACACCTAAAGAACAGACATACGCTCAGTTCATATCCAGTCAAGGCTACAAATACTGGTTTTCCTTTTTTACTTCTCCCCACCCCCCCAGATACAGTAATTACAGTTAAATGAATGAGCCTGACATTGTTCAAGATGTGGTGACTTTTCACCAACTGAAACCTGCCCCACTTAAGAGCCTTCACTCAGGCAGATCAGATGTAGTGTCTTATTGGTAACCTTATTGATGGCAGTGACGCGTTCCCTCTTTTTTGTCCAAACAGACCTGCTGTTACGACGCAGGTTTGTTCTGCTGTGTCACACAAATACTTTGGCAAGGGCATCAGCTCCTGCACTGGCAATATATGCTTTTGATGGATGAAATGCTACATCATAAATTGATTCATCCAGCTTTTTCCTATGAGCTGTTATTTCTTGCACACATGTCTTGCTGTCCAAATTCCATAATCTAATGGAACAATCATGGCCTGTTTGGAGAAAAAACAAAAATAAATGAAAAAAGACAAAATTAGATTTTTGTCAGATGCTTAAAAGCAACAGAAATACAAAATCCATAAAACATAAGAGGATTAAAAAACCCTTACTTCCAGACATTAAATAGATTCCATTAGGATCTACAGCTAGACTCGTGACAGCATCCAAGTGAGCAACCATAGAATGGATCATTTTACCTAAAAGCAAAATAAACAGTCATTTTCCTGTGAAGTACTGTTTCTTCTAAAAATAATATTCCCATTAAATGCAATACAGAATAACACCGATTTGAATATCTGAAAACTACAGTTCTATTAGAAATTATTAAGTTTCAACCACAGACTTGAACAAATATATGGGTAAATGGCAATTCTCAAAGGCATTCATATCATAACTACTGATATATCTGGCGTCTTCTCAAATAGCAATAACAATAGTTTAGTACAGCAAATGTCCCCTTATCTGTTCACTTTGACACAGTGTCAACAAAGCTTTGAAAAGAGACTTACTCAGCCATACGAAAGGTCCATCTAACAGGACAACTAAGTGGTACTTTAGATGCAAGATATTCTCCAACTTCTAAAATTAGCTGTTCAGTTACATTACAAACCAAAGTGGTTACCTGCACATCCAACTACACTTTGTACCATTTCCCCTGGACTCTAACACTATTTTTACCGTTTCATGACAAGGAGTTGCAAAAATTTTAACTTCAAACAAAATGAAGAGTCATCTCTTTGTGTTCCGAACACATCACCTTTGTCAGTTGAACCTTAGTTCTTGTTTTGGAAAAGAGAGTAAGCTAAGCAGTCCACAGTAAGACCGTAACCAACATGAAAAAGTTCTGTCATTCTTCAGGAAAAGAGAACTGGACAAAGATCTTAGCCCAATTTGTCATTTCTCCTCGAAAAGCTACTGAAGATCTCTAATCATACGTTCAACCATTCTCTGGAACACTTTTTTTTTTTGCTATATCCTTTTTTGAGCAATAGGAGACTAACACAAAGTACAAGTGTGTATGCATCAGGAATTCATACAATATACTAACTGATTTTGTTGGTTATTCCTTTCCCTCACATTTATCCACACGGAATTTAACGTGCATGTTCTGAATCCTACAAAAATCTACATTGTTTCCTGGTCACCTTACATTTCCAGCCTTTAACCCAGTTATTTGTTCATGCCATATCTTCCTTGTTATTCTACACCTTGGTTTCTTTTAAAGACTTGGTAATACATTTGAATTTCAGAACAATCATTTCAACATATTTAATGACCACAGGTGAGAAGAAGTGGGAAAAAAAAAGTCTTGCTTTCTGCCTTTAAAAAGAAAAAACAAAAACAAAACAAAAATACCGGAATAACACCCACTCTCCATCCCCCCAAGCAGATACATTTTAAAAAGGGGTTTTGCACACATACTTACAGAAGTCAGTTTATGCTGATTTTTTTTTTTCCTCCCAACTTAATAGGATAACACACAGAAAATGACTGCTGATTCAAAAATTGAGTTGAGTAGAACTTAACCAGCAACTTAAGTACAACAAAGGCTTCCACTGCTACAATGAATTAAGGGCTATTTCTTGCCTTAATTAGTACTAAGTAATGACTTTAACAACTGGGAATTGAAAATATAACTGATACATGTTCAGAGTTATAAGCATGGGAATGATGAAAACAGGAATAAAATAGTTGATTTACAGAATATCTCCACATCTTGCTAATTTAAAAGGATATTCTTGTCTGCCATAACCATCTCTGCATAAGAGTATTTCTGACTGCTGAAGTCACAGCTGCAAGGGATGGCATAATTTCATATAAAAAGTGCCAAAGTTTATCTTAGAACTACAAGTCTTGGTCACTAGTACATTCTCTACAAATGGATTCTTCCCACATCCATCCAAATCTACTCGGAACATACTCATACATACAGATGAGGGTCTCTTTACCCTTACCCGTTTTGTTGTCAAAAAATTTGATGTGTCTATCTTCATGAGCTGTAATAGTAACAGGAAGTGTGGGATGACTTACTACCTTGTTAATGTGATTATTTGATTGTACACCTGAAAATAAGAAAAACAAACATATACTCATTTGCCTTAAAGAAATGGCTAAAGCTAAAATGAAAATATTTTAGCATTCCACTTTAGCTTATAAAATATTTATTAATACAGTAAAGAATACCTTCAGAACACATCAATACATCTAATAATAACCAGCATCTTGTCTTACAGGAGATAGATTTAGCCAGGTATACTCCTGCTGATGTACTTTAAGGTTAAAGCTGCACAACTGGTTTATACATAAGAAAGATCCTTGAGATGGATGGGAAACAAATCAGGGAAAGTTCTCTTGAGCAGCATTAACCAAGTAGAAACAAATTAGCCATATGTTTAGAACACACCTCTTATATACTCATATAAAAAGAGATACATCTTGAAAACAAAAAAAAAAAGCTAAAGTCAACCAAACGTACAAGATTCCAGAAGATATATTTTTAGGTATTTCAGCTTAAAGAAACACTGAACAGTTTAGAACCTCTCTAGAAGTTCTTAGAATACTCCTCATAATGCACTTCCTGCCTTAAGGATCGTTTCATTCTTGTTTTATTGATTCCGTTTGAGATTCTCTTCAAAATAGGAAAGGAATATCTCTGATTTGTGATGGTGCTTCTCACTGTCAATGTCAGCTTTGCACAAGCTGCCCAGAGTATAGTCTTAGCAGATTTTTGTAACCTGTGCTGAAGCCTTCCTATAAGCTACTTGATACTTTAAGAACAATCACTAAGTGAACTGGACTAATTGGATAGGGAAAGCAAATTCTTCCCTTGCAATACTCTTTTAGATCTCTTTGCAAAGGTGAGAATAATCAGAAACTGAATGTTTTCTTTATGAAATACTTCCATAGGTTCAAGAAAACGAAGTACTGAAGAAAGCTCCTCTATTTAGAGTCTCATCAGCTATATACAATTATCAACAATGAGCTATGCCTTCCTAACACCTTATTTGTAGCAACAGAATTTCTAATATTACATGTTCCATACGAGAGGATTGAAGCATAATCTGGACAGATTCTACACTGAATTTTTTTGCTTAAATCACTCCTTAATTCTCGTAAGCGTGTCTTTTTTCTTCCTGCATAATAAAACTTTCATACAGGTACCTCATTCAAGTTAGATACTTAACAGAAAAGAGCTTTATTTACCAGATTCTACTTGGGATGAAAGCATTACCACTGACTGAGATGTTTCTAAATCATAGATGACTGTGCTGCCAGTGTTAAAAGATGCCACCATATGAGCAGGATCACAGCCTATGAAGTCAACTGATGTAGGTATTCCATGCTCTAAAAAGTGAGGGAAAAATGTCTTTAGAAACAACAGAACATCTTAAAATTCTTAACAATTTAGGCATTAAGCTTACTTTATACTCATACTTAATTTCCTCCCTTCAGAATAACACCACAGCATCAGGATTATCTTAAGGAATTTCTCTTTAGTCCTGTTAACTAGCTTTGAACAATGGAGACG
Organism: Pavo muticus; assembly: GCA_016647715.1. NCBI lineage: Eukaryota > Metazoa > Chordata > Aves > Galliformes > Phasianidae > Pavo > Pavo muticus. Next base: position 578,004 of record JACDJE010000299.1, read on the forward strand.
AGCCAAGAACTTCAACTTCATAAGAAGTCTCGTAACAAACTTTCAAAACCAAAATTTCCCAGCAAAAAACTTACCTTTCTCTCCATTGTAAGTGCAAATACAGGGCATTTTTTCTGGTGGGTTCCATAATCTAATAGTGCCATCTGCTGAACAAGATAGTAAGTGATTCTTCACACCACTGTAAGCAAGACCCCAGACTGCATCTGTGTGAGCAACTAGTGTGCCAGCTAGAACGTTTGGCTCTGGAAAGACAAAAGTTCAGGAACCAAATAAGTATTTACTACATTTCAATATAAATCAAATTTCAAGTAAAACAGCTATATGTCACACTTACTAAAATATTGATAATTAATTTATCACATCTGTGCTCTTACAGATCTGTCAGTTGTACTCATCTATTCTGTGAATATCAGCAGCAGGAAAATCTAAAAAAGCGTCAATATATTCAGCGCAAGTGCAAATTCTGATCTAACTTGACTGCAAATAGAAAACTAAACTCGAGACATGCACTTCTACCCTTTTTTATTCAAGTAGTTTTCTAGACTACAGATAATTTATATTAGGTTCACAAGCAAAATGGTCTACTACACTGCATGGGAATAATGAACACAATAGATAACACCCGACTGTCCAAAAGGATCATTTCAGAGAAATTTTAAACAGCCTGATATCCATGCTGCTAGCTAAAAGGACAAACTAAGACTTCCATATTTAAATAACTCGCTAGAAAATCAGATTTGCAGGCTATTAACTCACTCACCCATTTGTTGAAATTACATTAAAGAACAACCTGTAACTGAACTTAAAATAGAGCACTTCATTTAAAAAAATATTAGAATGATCATTAGTAACTATCAAGGACAGCAATAAAAGGGAAAAATCAGAACTAAAAGACTTTTTAATTTTGTTGTTTAAGTTGCAGGTAGGTCACACAGTAGATCATCCTATACAACCTCTGGCAGCTTTCTCAAAAAAATACCTGTGTCCCCTTTTTCGAGAATGAAACACACTTGTTATAACTTCCTCTCTAAGAGGTTTGCTTCCTTCATCTAAATTTACCATCTTAAAGATTCTTTATTGCAGCCTTTCTTTTGTGCAAGATGTAAAAAATCTAAAAAAAAAAAATCAGATTCTTATTCATCAGTTATTTAAACTCTGATGAGTTATTCAAACTCTGATGCCTTCACTGTAATACTGCTTTTTTTTTTTTCCAACTTACTGTACTCTGCTGACTCATACACGCTCTAAAAAGATCTCAGTACCCGAATATCGAAACAAGATTACTTTTGTTGTGAAACAAAGAAACATATCCATATTTTACAGCTACTTTTCATAGAGGGTTTTTTAATAAACCAGGTTTTGAGTAGGAGGAGATAAAAAGGTAGGTGGAAAGGACTAAGTAAAAAATCTCCAAAACTTAATTTTGCATGAAATTTAAAACAAGTTGGTCTTGCAAACAAAAGCCCTACTAACAATCTTTAGGGAGGAAAAATAACTTGAGAGAGCTCTCTGGCTTTTAAAATAACTTTGTTACTTCAGTAGAGACTGTCTAAGGCCCATGTAAATTATAAGATCGCTTTACTGGTCTTTCAAAATTGATGCAAAACAGCATTGCTTCCTCTCCACCTCACTGATACAGATTATGCAGCCTGAGTGGTGTACCAGATCACTTACTACAGCAACACAAGGAAAAGAGCAAGAATACAGAACAGTCCTGCCTTTATACCAATTCAAACTTCAGTAACACATGATACTGCTGATCCATCAAGGAGACAAATTAGTTTTCCATACAGTTAACAGCAATTTAAGTCACTAACTTTGGCAAACCAAAGTAAAATGCATGTCTCTTAGAAAGGGATATGACTGATTTTTTCATTATTTAAACCTCAGGATTTGCCACTCTTTCTGTTACAGTTCTATAGAAAGCATGTCACTAATGCAAACGGAAATAAGCAATGAACATTAATCACACACAAAAAAGTTGAAAAAACAATTCATTTGATAAATGGCATTCACATTGCACAAAAGGCTTAGAAAACATATTACTGAGCAGAAAATTTGCGTCCAAGACAACAGCTATCAGTTGTTTTTCTTTTAAAAGGTAGTTACCGTAGGTGTCATATGGGTCCACGTTAGGGCTAGGCATGTTCCACCACTGGATGGTTGCATCAATACCACCACTGAAACATTGTTCTCCATTAGAACTAATTGCCAATGACAATACAGGTCCACTATTGGGAGACAGAGAATAAGCAGTTTACTGATACTGCCAACAGCATAGTTACAATTTTGCAAACTATTTTAAAAAAGGCAAAAACAAAAACAAAAAAAATAGCCTGGATTAAATAAACAATTCTGTTAAAATCTTAAGTCTCAGCAAGTTATACAACCTATATTAAAATATTTACAACTTAACTATCAAAATTTAAGCAATTCAGGAACACAATCTTACTTCAATAGAAACTAAACCTGCGAAGCATGAAGGAAGTTTTTCCTTTCCATTTTTTTTTTTTTTTTTTTTTTTTTAAAAGAACAGACAATCTACGCCTATGTAAAAACTAGTTGTGCTGAATGAGGTTGTTCTAGCTCCCTGCCACTAACACTATGAACTTTCTCAGATGGACAGAAACCTATGCTCCAGGAAACTGGTTCAGAAAAATAATCCTAGGAGGAGTACTTCTTGGTTAAGGCTAGACTACTGCTGGTTTAACTTCTTGAACCTGTTTGCAGTGACACTAGACAAGCTGTGTCCCAAAGGAAGCAGCACCTTTGGACATACCACTATGTCAGGTTTAACTGCCTTGTAAAACAATATCCCAAAATTAGATGGCTGGTTCACGACAGGTCATGCTTAAGATATGAAGTTTACTGGTCTTAAGTGCAGATGAGCAAACTGGAATTATAAATTTAAAGCTGGTGAAAACAGATACTACTAGTTGAATCCACCTACATACTTGATACAGGGAGGAATGAACCTTGAGTCTGCATTAAGTCCATTTTTTTTTTCTTGATGACTGCAACTGTATTTTTTTTTTTTTACCTCTCAAAACTGTATGAGGACTACTATGTTAGACTACAATTCTACCTTATTTATTTTCTTTAGATTTTACACATTAAAAGCCACAGCCCAGGACATTGCTCAGGCAATTACAGTGTCATCTTCTACATCTCCTTCCTTTTTGTTTTATTGTGGACTCTGCAATTGATGACAGGGATTCAATATTTACCTGGTTTTAAAGAGTATAATCTTGTCTATATGATGTTTTATGAATCCAGGAGATAAAAAAAACTATCAAGTAATTCTGATAAACACTTACATGTGGGCCCTAAATGTGTAGATAGGTTCTACATCTAAAGAGGCACTCCTGAAAGATGAAGAGGAAAAATTATTATGCAAAATGAAGTCTCTACTGAAAAACTCCCAAAACGTTTAAGAATTTTAAGAGAATCAATTTCAAAAGACTTAAAATACAACTGATGCTTCATAAAAACCCATATGCTTACTTTTTGGCAGGAACCGTTTTCTGCAAATTCCAAAGTTTTAGAGTATGGTCCTCAGAGGCTGTAACCAGCACAGGCTCTACAGGATGAAAAGCTAGTGCCCGCACTCCATCAAAATGACTGCGTAGCGTATACTTAGGGTTCCATGTCTTTCGGAAGGCATCTTTATTAGCTGGCAGCTTAAAAAAGAAAAGGCATAATTTTACATAGAGTTTAAAAACATGTATAAGTATTTGTACTTTAGGAAAAGCTTGCTTTTCTTAATTCAGTTAATACATAGTCAACCTTAAATATGCATTTCTCTATTGATCTATATGCATCCCTAACTCCCTCTCCGGCATGCAACGAAGTCTGCAATATATTTTTTTCCTACTCTAGAAGCTTCTTTTGTTCCAGTGTGGAAAAGAGCATGATACTGAGTATGCAAACAAGAAGCTTTGATTTTCAAATTTTGGTTTTAATCCTTTTGTACGATACCTTAATTTTCTTCCCTGAAAAAAATATCGATTTCATTGCTTATCATATTCTCTGTAACCAAGGAAGAGATTACTACTTTCAAAAGCCCATTATCACTTAAAGACAATTAAAATAGACTTCCAGTCCCCAGATCTCTTCCTTAGATTAACATCTTGACTAAGAAAGAAAGGAACCATATACAAATCTTGAATAATTCTACATGATAGGGCATGTACAGACAAATAGTTAAAGTATGAGGGCTGCTCTGAAAGTTACATTTTACTGTATTGGCCCACTACATCAGAAGTGGATGCTGGTGGTATGAGAGTAGAGATTGAAACTTTCTGCCAATATTCCATTATATTTTGTTGCCATGCAACAAACTGCAGCAGAGGAGCAGTCTGACAAAATGACAGCTGACAGAAGTGCGTATGAAGCAAACGTGAGTCACTGAATTCCTCCATGCAGAAAAAACATGCACTCACTGTTCATCTCTGGTGAAAATGCATAGCTAATGGTGGTGACTGTTGAAAAATATTGTTTTGCAGCTGAGAATTTGCTCTATCAAACAGTGTTATTGTGCTTTTCGTGTCCGTATAGTTTTCATGGAAGCATATGGGAGGCATTACTTTTGGAGTGACCTATGTACTTAACAACAAAAGTATATTAAACAACATTATATACAGTGTCATGTGGAAGGCTTTAATGAATTTTAAATCTATTTGTGAGGCAATTTATTTACCGTGTGAAGTGGGACGCAAAAGCTATCCTTATGTATCAATGAACACTCAAATCATTCTCTTCACAAAGAAAAATTAAAACCCACAAATTATAAACGCTTAATATTAACCCTAGTAATCTCAGAAAAGTTACCAGAAAACTTATTCTAGTGAATGTAATAGAGACTGATATAGAGCTCCAAATATAATTTATATTAATCAGAGAGTGAAGACCTATAAAAGGCTAGAAACCACTTATCCTAAAAGATCCACCCAAGGAGAAATAGACATGCATGTACTTCTCTTCCTCTCAAGTAATTATAAAGAGACTTCAGAAAACTGACTTTAGTTAGGTAACAAAATTAGCAAATGAAGAATCAATAGATACTTATTCTATACTCTGCCTTACACACTATCTACCCATGTACTTGTTAAAGTAGTTCTCAGCTACAGGCCCAAATCTCTCAGCACCCCAAAATACTTCTAGAAACATTATGGAGAGATTAAACGCTCTCATATCTAATAAAAAATTTAATATCTGTCAGGAGTGAAAACAAAAAAATCAAATAATAATGTAACAGTACACCATAATATCTCTATCCTGGACTGAATTATCAGTAGTCACTCAAACTAGATTTGGTTATATCCAAGCAAAATAAATAGAAATGCTCAGGCAATGCAATTTACTGTCCTAAGTTATAGATGTGTAGACATCTGCTTTCCCTATATACTAAGGTATTTGAGTTTTTTTGGCCTAAATGCAAACTACGCCAATATCAGACCAAGCAACGTAAATCTGTTATACTAGATGTGCAATGTAACCATTTTTTTTTTAAATATACTATGTAACAAATAAATTTCATTACAAAATATTTTACTTCCAACCTTCCTTCTCTGCAGTGCACTGAATATCTCACTATTTTTTGTAGATATTTAAGTTTAGAACTACACTGCACTATACAGACTTTATACAAAGAATAATATCTTCTTTGTATGAGGGAGCAGAATGGAATTCTAGAGCTCTGTTTAATTATTAAGAAAGTATTTTTCTAGCTAACAGAGTTCCTTAATGCTTCTAATCATTGTTATAAAAATACATTCATCTACTTGGCTAACTCCTGTTGCCTCATGCACTTGTTACAGTTTGGGGCTTACAGAAATTAAAGCCCAGCATCTGAAACAGCTGTGCTTAATTTTTAGCACGTTACACCCCAGATGAAGGAAAAGACCTTGATTCTTTCAATGTGGTGTGCATCCACACTACAACGTTTTGTTACACTTGAGATTTTTCTTCACTTGACTTTCAAGAAAACTAGGACTGAGAACACTCATCCTTACTTAAAAACATCAGAAAGTTTATTAATTGTTGTTGTTGTTAAAATGGCTGTTGCAACAGTAACTTCACTCTCAGTAGTTCAGAGACACTCACTAGAACACAAGGTACCAAACTGACAGAACTTTGGAAAAAGAAGCTGCATTTCCAACACTACGTTAAGGCTTTAAAGACTTCATGTTTTTTAGAACAGATGTCAACATCTTGTTCTTCTAAGAAAACACTACGTACACTTTTCCTTGAAATGTAGTTAAATATAAACAGATTTTTGTTTAATTCTCCCTGTCCATCTTTCTGATGAACCTTAGCAAGAGAAAAACTAACACATCTTTAAAAAGATCACTGTAACCTCTAAGGAAAAAACAGTCATCTATTTCAAAAAAAGTGCACATCACAAAAACATTGTCAAGGAACTTGGAAAATGTATTCGCTGACTACAAAAGACAAACGTGAGATACAAAACAGGACAGAGGCAAAATAAGTAAAAAATAAAACGTAATGCCACGTATTAATATTTTGAAGTGGACAAGTCAGAAACCTCTCCAAACAAAGGCATAGACACTCAGCTCCATTAAGTCTTAAATGCTCTACTGGCAAAAGCCAGAAGAAAGGAAGATAGACTACAGTGCCATATCTTTTCTCTCTCCCATCAGCCCTCTCCCTACCCTTTCATTGGATATCAATTAAAAAGATCAGCTAAATTCTTAATCCCAGTCCCTGGATCAATAAAAAAAATCACAGAGCAGATGTATAGAATAGTAGGGTCTACCAAAAACAAACCTGCCATCTGAAATACCAATCACTGAAAAACAAAAGCAACCAAAAAAACCTTTACCATAATCTCCTTGAATCTAAAATAGAAAACAAGAGCCTTACCATAGCAGGAGGGCAGAGAAGGAAACGCTGAATAGATTAGAAGAACAATTAGAATTGGAAATGCCTGCTTCATAGCACATGGCAAGCAACTCAGTCATTCTGCCTTACGAACCACCAGAGAATCAGACTGAAAGAAGCTTCAACTGAGGAAGATTGAAAAAAAAGCAAAAAAAAACCCCAAGCAACCCACACCCAAACCAAACAAAATCAAGCATCAGGTAGGAAAGCTCTTCCTGGCCTCTGCACTCAAGAGAATCGCCTCATATCATCTCCTCATAGCAAGGATACCTGCATCCTTCTCTGTCTATCCCAATTCGCTATATTCCTACAGCAAACAGAATTTAAAAAGCAGTAATTAATAACTATAGTCAGAGTATTTTAATCCTTCATTTTTTTCTTGATAATGTTGTGATTTCCAGATTAAATGCTCTGATAAATCAGGACTTCTGGACTTGCAGCCAAAAAACACAAAGAGCCAGTGCAACTACCAAAAATATCCCAAGTGTAGTATTTAATAATATTACTTTCCTAGGGTGAAAACATGCACTAAATACGAAGTACTAGATCCTGGAAGAGACATTACTTGACATGACTGCTGTTGTAAACAATCCATGCACTAAACGTTTATCATACAGAAAAAATATTCAGCTACAATTAAAACTATAAAGATTTAAAATTTTATCCTCATCCTCTCTCTATATAGTCTCCTTTTCAAAAATAAGGATTTCATCAAGGAGTTTAATATAAAAGCTAATGTACGCCTGCTGGAGAAGGATGGGAGATAGTCTTTTGTTTGTTTTGCTTATATTTTCCATTATAACGGTTCACATCTAAGGTATTTGAAGAGCATGGAACTATTGCAAGCAAAATGCAAGAATTTAGACGAACAAATGCATGGTGGTTTTGTGGGTTTTGTTTTTAACTTAAATATTTCACTTTGCTTAACATCAGCTGCTTATCTGGGGACTTAATGGAAAAACAAGAAGCTTGCAGGGGCAAGAGATTAAGTTGTCCTACAAGCACTATATTACAAGTACAGGCTAAGACACAGCCCTACTGTACTGCACATACACACTTATGTGGAAACAACTTCAGAAATAAAGAACTATCAAGGAATTTTTATCCTGGAGGAACATCATGATGCAAGAGAACTACATACCATCTGAATTTCAGTTTCTTCAGATCCATGGCAGGACAGATTCCCTTCTTCTTAAATAAAAACATTAAGAAAACCTTTCTACTTGTGTAACTTGATATCAAAAGTTTATCTTTTTAGGTACAGGAAGAAGTCAACACACATTTTTCAAATATACTCATAAAGTCCCTAAGAGCAGTAGGAAAGGAAGACTAGAGAGGAAGCAGGGAAACTGAATGACAATTATAGTCGATCACTTCTCATTCCTATTTGGTAAATGATCCAGTTGGAATGAAAAAACAGAAAAAACTTATTCACATCTCTTGTCTCCTTTAATAGCCAGATATTTATGCACCACCCCATACATCCCCCAAATTCAAGGGCTTTTAGCAAAAGGGTCTTGCTGAGAAACTTTTGAAAATTTAACAACACTGAAGCACCTGTCAGTAAAATGAGAACAATACTAAAAACCTAGTAAGTTCAGTACCTTGATTTTGAGATTCTGAACTGCTTTTGTTTTGTTTTTTTTTTCCTTCAGGCAAATTAGCATTCAGTGAATATACAAGCAAGAGCATTTGGAGGTACACAGTCTTCTATTGACTTGGTTTAAGAAAGCACCCCACGCTATTCAATTTCATAACCCACAGTGGAATCTACTACAGGTTAGGGGTGCTGTTTTAATACCAGTTCTAGATGTTTCAAATCTAAGCTGCCTTAACCATGTACACCACTGAAATTATTAAAAAAACCTTTTCTTCCATATCCACTTATTCACAGATTTAACTGAAAATTAAAAAAAAAGAAAAAAGTGTTATATTCTACACATTGCACACAATCCTCAAGTCTGTCTGCCATATTGTTACATATAATTATATGGCAGATTTAGCTCAGAAGAGTAAAATCCAGAGACAGATAAGTCACAAAGAGCTGAAACTGAACTCTGATTTCAAGTTATCTGATTTCTCAGAAGTGCTATGTCATTCAAAATGAATCAGACAATCTGAAGATTAATCTTTTCTGTGAACAGGACGATGTATTATATAAGTGTATGAAATAGGGCAAATATTTTAAAAAGTGTTTTTATTGAGCTTTTCATAGCTTTCTTAAAGGACGGACAATTAAAATTTTCAGTTTTCAATCAGGAAATCTAACTATGCAACCTAACACCTTGCACTAAAGAAATATATTAGCATTTACCTCATGACAGCATTTAGTATTTCTACCAGTTACAAATACTGCAGGACAACTACGATTAAATAAAATGGTGTGCAGCTTAAGTACTTTCAGACCCTGTAACAAAAAAACCCCAAAACTAACAAGATACTTTAAACACAGTACAATGTTAGACTTACCTGGACTCTTCCCTAACTAGTCAAATATTACCAGCCAATAAAAAAAACAAGAAAAACCCTAGTAGCAGTAGCTTAATTAACATGGTAAATGACAATCTCAAATCTCTAGGTAATGCTAAAAATACTCCCTAGAAGTTTACATCAAAAATAAACAGTAATATATAGTTTATGCTATTAACACCCACATAAACAGAAAGAGTAGAGCAGTATAGTTGCCATTTTCATTTAAAGAAATTCATGTTAAGAAGTCACACTGTACTCTATGTCATTACACATCCCCCAGTTACAAAATATGAGTGAAATTATGTTAGGAGAAAATAAACAAGTCATCTTATCCAAAATACTTAGCACATTCAAAAGATGCCCCCTCCTCCTCCCAAATAATATTTGCTACTAAAAGCTCTGTTCTCTGCATTTGTAACATTCAGGGTAGAGGGACATGGTAGAGGGAAACTATCATTTATTAAATTAAACTGTAAAAAGAATTTTAAAATAAAATTGCACTTACATCATAACTATAGTCTGCATCATTTGTTACTGTCAAGTCTGCAAGGTCTCCAAGGCCCAGTACACTTAACAAAACATCATCAGAACCCATAATAAATGACTTGCCTCCTCCAGATGGAAACGTTATTGGCTCAGCTACAAAGAATAAAAGTTTCTTTAAGTCTCAATACAGTAATTTAAACGTTGATGAAAAACGGCATTATTCATCACTTACAAGCAGAGTTTAAAACTGAACTAGTACACACCACATACTGCACTTCAAGTAAAAAAAGAGAACACACATGCAAACACATTAAAAACACAATTCTTCATCATGATTTCAGTAATTTCATTTCAACTTAGCCTACAAAAATTTACATAATTTTACAATTTACAAATTATTATATGTGAGAAGGTAACAAGAACAAAGTGACTTGTTTTTATCATTTTTCAATACCAAATCTATGTTCTACATCTCCAAATACTTCACTCACTACACCATGTTGCCTGCCTTCCTCCCATTTGCAAATACATCCCTATGCTCTGTACCAGTCAAATATCTCTACCTGCACGATTAAGTATTTTTTTCCTCAGATCAAGGTCTCCTGCAAAACTTCTCCTCTACCCCAAGTTATCAGATTATTTGAAAGAAATATCTGTTATCTGTGAATCTTCTCTTACTTTCTCTATATGAATGTAATTTTAAATTCCTAAAACTGAAAATCAACTACTATTTATCTCAATTATTTGTGCCTTCTCCAAGTTAATATTTAACATTTTTGCTAATTGCCATTTAGAATAAATAAATACAAATTACCTATAAACCATTCATTCTGAACAAACACCTGAACAATAAAGTTTCAAACATTCACCCACATTCTTTATAATTAACAATACTGCTTACCTGCTTCTACAATATCCCAAAATACCAACTTAGTGGTGAGGAATATGACTAAAGGCTTAAAAACTAATACTTGAGCATGCTATTAGAAGCTGCTTTTACTTATCAGTATTCTCTTTTGTGAAAAAAATAGGATGCTTGATAGGTATTTTAGATCAACTTCAGCAAAATGGGAACTTCAGCAAAGTGTAAGCATTTCCAAAGCATATTATAAATCTTATTCGACATCTTCAAAATTAAATCTGCTTGACTTTTACATTTCATTGAGTTATGGCATCACTGTAACAGCACTTGCCATTTCTAATCCTCTCAGAAATAAAGCTTTAACACTTTTTTTTTTTGCCTTCTAAACATCTGACTAGAGTTAAGGGGAGATACAATATTTCTATATGAAGTAAGAAATAACATCACAAACATTCTTTGGATTAACTTAAGACAGTGAAATCCTCAAACAAATAATAATTAGCTCTTCATTTATTCAAGATTTCCTTGGTTTTGACAGGAAAAAAAAGGGAAAAAGAAAAAAAATACTTTATTTGGACTTTCCAAATCAGGCTCATCTTCACTGTCCTGACAGTCCCAGACTCACAAATACAACTGTCCATTCACAAGCCAAATCTCCCAAGTCATAGTAACAGAAATAAAGCTCCCCAGACCATAGGGGAAAGGAGACAACGTCCTCATTTTACACCTGAGGACACTTTCCGTCCTTGTTGTGATGCTGTGAGTCCTATTTGATCTAAGACACTCTCACATAGTTTAAGTGAGCTCTCAAGTCTATCCTCCTAATAGAGTATGAGATTAACATTGTCTGTGCTTAGTAAAACAGCTGTCATGAGCAAAGCTCTACCACTGAAAATTGCACAGTAAAGTCCATACATAAACCTATCAATTTCAACATCTCTATTTAAAACTTCCAAGTTAACATGGTCCAAAATTTAGAAGCACGTTTCTCAACACTAAAGCTGCCAATATGTATGTGTAACTACATTTTGATTAATTATAAAAATCAGTTTGTGCAAATATGACATTCAATAAAAGACCGAAGAATATTTGCAAGTTGTATGGGTTTTCAACTTTTTNATGCAACTATGGAGCCACCTATACATTCAATACAAAACTCGTTTCCTTTAGAAGGTAAAACTCAACCACAATGGTTTGCTTTAACTCCTCTAAGCATGTTAGACATAAACAGACAACATGAACTCAAATGTATCTCAGTATAACAGCAACCAACACGAAGGTCATTACACTCACAGACTGAAATTTCAGCTGTGATTGCACAATATTGTTACACGGAGAATCATCCTCTTTTTAGTTTGCAGAACACATTCAGCCTATTCAAGAGCTCAATACACCAAGCAAGGCCAGATATTTCCTTCCTATGCAACAGTGAGGAAACACTAATAAAGTTACTGTGGCAGTCAGTATTGTAAGTGAACGGAAAAGTCTACCATGGTTTAAATACTAAAATCCAAGTATTTGACTTTTCCATACTTGATGCTGATTTGCACACAGATTTGGCAATAATTAGTGTTCACTCACTGATGAGGGCAGAATAGCCACATACCTAAACAGTTTGAAAAGACAAACTATTAACATGTGAGATTCAGAGTCTGACATGCGCATGGACTAAAGCATGCTGCTACAGAACTTCTTCAGATCCAAAGGACCAAGGCTCAGTTATTATGGCTGTCGTATAAACCTCAAGATGATGAAGCAACTTGCAATTGAAATTAATTGTAAAGATGTGTCCCATACACAAGTACTATAAGAGATAAAAAGTTTACGACAAGATCCAAGAAAGAAAAACAACCAAAAGCTTATGGCAGACTGTATGCCCACCTGCCTTGCCCCCATTTGTAAAGAGCTCTTCCCAGTCACCTAACTATGCAGGGGAAAAAAAGGGAGAGGTGGGAAAATCACACAGTAATTCCCATTGCTTTCATACTATGGATAAAAATCTCATTCTTCGGATAAATCTTAAGTTCAGAACAGGAAAATAAAACCACAACATTTTGCTAAGTCATCTGGTTTTCCACATACTTTTCTTGAGTTATCATTTGCAAAGTTATCAAGTTAACTTACGAAGAAATTACTAAAGAAGGAAGAAACTACCTGCACGGGTGAGAGCTGCATCTAAGAAATGTAATTCTCAAGCTTCTTGCTTCCATATTAATTACTACTGTCATGCTACCAAATTTTTTTCCTATTCAACTCAGGAGGCCACATTCACAGACGAACAACAGTCATAGTGGCTTCAAAGGGCAGAACAGTTGTTTGGGGTTCAAAATGTCAGGGCTTTATTAGTCACAGAGCAGACTGGGACTTTACTTTTTGGTCCTGCAACTCAAATAATAATTATATGCTATAAACATACACACACATACATGAAAACCATAGGCCTGGTTTTTATACACGTCTTCCAAAAAATATTCTCAACACAGTTCTGTATCGAACTTAATCACTATAAGGGTTGACATCTAACATGCAAAGGAAACACACTCTCCCTGCCTCATTCCTAATCACATTTCTATCCTGGGCTTCTGAAGTTAGCAAAAAAANAAAAAGAAAAGAAAGGCAGTAAAATAGAAGGCTGGAAAACAGGTAAGGTAATAGTTCAGGATAGCAACAAAAATACTTCCCCACAAATGTTACACTTCTCTGCTTAGAACAAGACAGAAATCTGAGGGTGAAGGAGGACAGACAACAGTAAGGATTAAGGAAAAACAAAAGAACCAATAAGCAGCAACAGTAATAATGCAAATTGTTTTGACTTCTGGGATAGCTAATACCATGCCAGGGCTTATGGTTCAAAGATCATCCTAGAAGAGCAAAACGTGAATTTGGTTGAGCACTTTGATTTTATTTTATTCTTTTTAAAGTAGACAATTTATATCACAGTATTGCAGTCTTGAAAAGTACTCCTTTAAAAGTCAAACCTTAAAACTGTAGATGGCAATAAGGTGAAGAACAAGACTTTGGGCTATGTAGGTAATATTATGCCACTAACTTCCATTGCATAAGATAATCCTGAAACTGGACCTAATACTTTGTAGAGAAATGCTTAAGATTATACATAAAATAGGAAAAGAGAATTTAAAAACAGTAAATCAACATTAAGCTTGAGGAAAAAGAGACAAGTTAGTCTCTTAAGTTAAATAGTCACTTATAAATTTCACTCAAAAACGCAAACTGTTTTCAAATACTAATACTCACCTTTTAACCCTCAATCAGTAACACCCTATTCATACAACATTTTGCTACACGGGGTCTGCAAACAGTGATTTAATATCGAATAGTTTCAGAACACACAGCCGTACATGAAGTTGTTTAAAAATACTTAGGAAACAAAGGTCTGTAACAATAAGCCACAGCTACAGTCTCATAAAACCATTTGAGAAGACCTGCAAATAGTAATGATGTGGCAATCTGCAACTGCATTAAGCTTTACAGAGGGGACAGTAAATGACAGCGTGTGCCTTCTACAAGAAATCTCCTGAAATACAATAAGTAGCTGAATTTTTTGTACCTTCCTCTGCTCTTGCACCTTCATGATCAGTCATTCTAGAAGAGGGTGACCTAGATTGATTAATGATTCCTGAAGGGATGTGGGGTATCTCATCATCGCCCAGATCTGCTATCATGTCTTGAAGTTTTGTCCTGTTGACTCCTGTAAATTAACGTCAGCAGCAAAAATTCATTTGATTGCTACCGCTTGACTTGACAGAAGTCTAAAAATCCATTAAACTAAGTAAACAAGAATAATTACTGATGGGACCTCCTTAAAATAAATACAATGCTTTGCTTTTGTCTTTGTATATAAATACAATTGATCTTTTGGAAATCAAGAGGAATTAACGCATTAAATCTAGAACTACATGCAAACAGTCTGAATTCACCAGATCAAAGAACAAACGTTTTGTATTCTGTTGATCTATTTTATAATTTCCTGTAGGAGAGAAAAATTCATCATACAGCCCTTGTGAGAAGCCAAACAGCAAAGGAACACAATTATAAAAACACATATGAATTAAACACTTGCTAATACAGAACTAACTATACTAAACAATTAAACATTGAGAAAGATTGCAAATAAAAGATAAGCTCACAAATGAGGGGAAAAAGTATAAATAAATCATAACTGGGGGGGGGAGGGGGGGTGCAACAAACAATTAACTTTCCCTGGTTTTGAATGGTATTTAAGTTGTTTAAGATATTTATTAAATACAAGATCACCACTGTATGAAACTGCAAATGCACATTATATCTATTAGATAAGCCTGCCTCTAGAAATAAAATATACTAAATTATGTGCACTAATGTCATAATATGGATACCAGCTAACAAAAATAGTAGGTTCTAATTAAAAATATTTTAATTAAATTCACTTCTGCTTTCAACTTCCAGCTTCCATGAAAAAAAAGCTTTAACCATGAAGTGAAATTTCAGCAATAGACTCCTGCTAAGAAAATTATCTACACCGACACTTTACTAGCTTTAATCAAAAGGAAGTTCTCACAGGTAGCATTGGCAATTATATTTTAAACAAACAAATATGCTTATGCTATGTATTTCTCTTTAAAATCCACTACTTTTATCTATCCAAGTTTTACTACTTTTAAACCGTTATAGTAAAGCATAAGTAATTTTCAAACATAGCAATTTTTGGTGAAGCATGCATTAGGAAGCATTTTATTACGCTCTGAGTTGATGTGTCACTTCTATCAAAAGATACAAACCAAAACAAAGCCTTCATTTTATGATGTAGATGTAGAGGAAAATACTAGATTTACAGATCGCTTCTCAAAAGCAGAATTGTCTAAGTAGATAAATTCTAAAACATACTTGTTGAAATCATGTTTGATCAATTTTAAGATCTATCTTCAATAGAAAATGGTTAAAATCAATGTGACCAAAAATAAGCATCCATCAATAATTAAATTTTCTCAATGTAACGCAGAGAGGGGTCACTATCTACATTAATAATTGCAAAACTTGTTCATTTTGCCAAATATAAATTAGAACTCCCTATACTTTTTTTGTGGTTTCAATATTTCATTCTTTCATGGAAGCCACAGTATTTCTACCATACATACGAAAGCTCCTACCCATAAGTTGTTCAAGAATGAACCTGGCTTCCTAAATTTTCCCATATATAACATGTCTCTTGAATGGCTAAGTTTCACTGCACTTATGTATTGATGAGTCTAGAAACCTATTATCTCAGCTAAAGAAGTGTGAGATAGTTAAAATTTTCTTTTCTGGTTACAGTTCTAATCTTTAAGTAGAATCGTTTTTCAATAAACCCAGAAGTAAAGCAATATTATTATTAGTTTAAGACACAGATGGATAAAAAGCAAGGATTAATACAGAGACCTACTTGAGTTTTGAAGGAGACAGTGAAAGCAGATAAAGATTTCTTTCAAACAGAATTACTAACGGGAACACACAACATTCCTTTAAAAGTGTGAACAGAAAAGAATTTGTTCCAGGTAGATAGGAAAGCACGGGAAGCAGCTATCAGTAGATTGGAGGGAAACAAAGTACGTGTTATAAACACTTATCACATACAAACGTTAAAATCCTTAGAATAACATATTTATTGGGCAACTGAAATGAACTTCCAACTACAGTTCTAACTACAAACTACAGTTACACTGCGTAACTACTACGTTCTACTGGACGACCTATTCCATCATGTCATCTAATCACTTTCTGTAGAGATCTGCAGACTGAAATGAACTGCATTTGGCCTGAAGAGGACGGGTCTTAAAAGATACTCCAAAGAGGTGAAGAATGTTGTTCCTCACTAGTATGAGGAATGCCTCCTTTCCAACAACACTTTTTTCTGATAGCTGTTAGACTAACATGGATAAGATCTCATTTGAAAGGTACAAAAGTTAATTGCAGTCAGCCAGTGAGATCTCACTTTAAAAAATAAAAGTGCTGTTAGATGGTTGGGTCTCAACTGAACAGACCACAAACCTGTTTTTGTATCTTTTCCAGCTGGTTGTCAGCTGGCCAGCTATCTAAAATGATCAGCAGAAGATATATTCTTGAAGATAATAATAAGCAAATCACTAGATTACATCATAAAAGTCATGACTGGTACCCTGAGAAGTCTACTTGAAAACATTCTTCATTCTCCAGAAGATTCATTAGTCTTCTTGACATTGATACAAATTTTATCCTCATCCAAACTGAAAGCACCTTTTGTAAATGCCTTCACCTCAAACATACGGGAATAAGAAGTCTATCTCAGAGCATACTCAGAGGAAACTGACAGTAATCCAGCTCACTTTGCTACCCATTGCTGCCTTGAACCAGCCAGTAATTTAGTATGCCATTAATAATGGGATAATCAGTCTTGTCTTGCAGTGCTTTTCAGCAAGTTCACTTACTGAAGGCATCAGGCATCAGCTCAGAACAGCCCTCAATCCATCATAAAAGAGGGAGAAACACTGAAGTTTACAAAGAAGCAGCTGCTATTTCCAAGAACTTCCCTGTAATTCATGCTAAAAAAATGTCATTATTCTGTGACAGTCTTCCAGACATAAGCACTGTACAGATTTCTGCTTTCTAATTATTGTGCCTTCATATCACTGTTGAAGTACTCTAAATGTTGCAAAGATTTTTAAGGATTAAAATGTGCTGACTCTGCATAAGCAGCTACATTTCAAGGCATCATCAGGCTGTGTTGTAGTCTTCTTCAGAATGAAAGACAACAATCAGTAAACACAGATCTGTTATGAAGAAACACCTAGAATCTCATCTCCTTCTCCAGAAGTCAAAAGTGAAAAAGGTCAACAAATATTCAGCACAGAGAAGCTGCAGTCTAAGAACTCAAACAGATTTCTACTAGCTCCAAGAAGTTGTAGTCTGAACCCTGTGCATCAACATGTGATGCCCTGAAGACAGTAAAATCCAAATCACTCCATAAATACCGAACAATTAGTTTGAGGCACAAGAAAAGGAAAAGCAAAAGAGTAAAGTGTCAGGGGGGGAAAAAAAAAAAAAAAATCAGTAAAAGGATCTCAATTTTAACATACAACTTAAGATGTGAAGACTATATTTCTAATTGCTGAGAACGATTAGTTTGAGTGGATTCTATCAAAAGAGACATTCATCAACTCCACAATCATGTTGTGAAAAGTTGACAAATATATCTGAAAAACAGTCAGTCTCTGATTTGCTTAAGCTTACTGATTTTATCAAACTTGGGGAAGATGTCTCACGTCTTGAATTCAACATATTAGTGGAAAAGCAAGCTTTCAAGAAAACAGTTTTGAGGAAATTACACATAACTCCTTATCTTTCGCAATTAAGTCTAGAATATCATGAGAGTGGTTTTAATGTTAGACAGAAACAAAGCAAACAAACCCGACTCCACCACACAACCTTAATAGCCAGACTTTGGGTTATTTTACTGTTGATACTATAAAGGCAATTAAGGCATTGGGTAATTTTTGTTTGGTTTTATTTTAAATTCCCTTAATACGAAAAGAATTCAACATATTTTAACATAGTATTTTGACCATCCTGACAGATTTTAAAACAATAAAGGAAAAAGAAAAACTTTATCAAGATGTATCTGTGAAGAGTAGATTGCCTAAGTTTAGGTGTTCCACTCAAAAGATAACATGAATAAACAACAGAAGAATCAAAATTAATAAAATGAACTTCTGTTCCATTATTAGCCCCTATAACTAGAATGAAAGTTACCACATCCGTGTCAGGGCCATGAAGATCCTGACATGAGTTAAACAGTCTAATTGCAAATTATGGTACAGTAACTGGATACATGTCCAACAGAAGAATCCATTAGAGTGTCTGCCCTATTACTGTGCCCCCAAAAACACAGCAAGAGGTGATAAACAAAATATTTATTTGATCATAATGATCATATATAATGCCACACAGATCTCAGAGAATTCTGACACAAATCTGACAATGGACTTAAAAACGTTGAAGAGCAAAATAAGACAAATATGCAGCGCGAAGATTGTGAAAGATCTGGCATTAGAAGGAGAAATAAAGAGGATCTTCTACTTTCAGTCTCAATGTTAAAAAAGCTGACAAAAGAAGTCTACAGAAAGAATAAAAATAATTTAAACAAACCTGTCCCACCATAACTGCATACTTTTACCGTGTGCATTTAGGCCGCTCAATTAGTTCAGCAATTTAGAGGTCAATTTTTAATTAGAAACCATGAATTTGAAAGTGTCAAATGCTTACTTACATATTAAGTGATGTTTACTGACATCCAGATTACTACCATAAATTCTAAAAATCAATCTCAAATCTGGGCAAGAATCTTTGTACTCTGGCTGAAAATATTTTTCTATGCGCATGAATCCATAAGTGCATAAGAGTCATGCTGCTGAAAAACAACATGCATCAACTGAATATTAGTTCATTATAATTAGCAAAATAATTTAAAACCTTAATGATTATAGAATCCTTTAATAAAGTGCTATATCTTAATTATCACCTGATTTGGTTAGCGCATATTCACACAATTTTCCAAATCCTAGATATTTTTACTTTTAGTAAATATAGCTAGAAACTTTAGTAGACAACTTAAATAAAAATTAAACAAATCACCTGCAACCAAAAGAGCTTCTCCAGAGACTAATTTAATAACATTGTGTCCACTAAAAAACTTGTATAGCTGATGATATAAATCACAAAGGCATTTTTAACAGGTAAATTTGGTTTAACTTGCATAGTTCATATAAAGGCAACAGGTCTGAAAACTCTTCAAGAGTAAGGCATTAGCCAAAACCTAGAAACTGCGCAGAAAAGCAAAAGGCACCACAAAATAAATGAAGCCACAAAAAAGTTCATAATCATGTTACAGGCCTTCTTCTCTTCCATTCTCATGTTGTCTTAGATTGCCAAAAGAAAAAAAACCTGCAAGCCCATAAATAGCAATTATAGCTTGATTCAAGCTCATGATGCAAAGAAGTAAAACCAAACAGCCAAAAAGGACAAAAAACCACTCAAAAACACACCCCAAAACACCTGAACAACACAACAAACACTAAAACAACCAACAGTCAAAACAGTACTACAGTATTTTAACTTCAGAAGTGGAGAAAGCTTAAATCTTCTTTCAGAAAACCTTCTGGAATAGAAATAACTCCAAAATGCCGATTCTTCATTATTTTTGTACTCCCATTAAAAAGCAAGTTACTTCTCTTCACCTATTTCACTTTCAACATATCTCATTGAGATGAGACTGGCTGTAAATAAAGGCTTTGATATATTCACATTCAGCAGGTAGAAAGTTAAAGTTGGTTGCCCCCATTACAGAAACGTTTAATGACAAACAAAAACAAATAGAACTCATGAGGAAAAAAAAAGTCTTCTATACAGATAGGCAAAAAAGCGTTGTATTACAAGATTCAGAATCTGCACTTACTCTTTACCCCTTTCTTCCCCTTTCGTTCCTTCTTGTACTGTTCCTTCAGTTTACTTATTAGTCCCTGGTCTACATCCCAAACCTCAGCAGTTGGGGACAGGTCATCTTTGTCTACATGCAGCATATTATTAAAAGAAAAAAAATCAGCAATTGGCAATGCAAGCTGTTGGCTATTTAATATAATAGCTGTATAAGAGCATCAATACAAGTTCTTAATAAATCTTTAAAAGGTGCAGTCTCAGTTTAAAGTTTACAAAATACAGAATCTTGTTTCATAGTTTTCCAAGACACTGTTCAATATCAGTTACACATTTGAAAATTGTGTATTAATTTTTTACTAAGGAGCAAACAAATTAAGTTTCATAAGTAACTTTTTATGTTGCATACTTCAAAATACAGAAAAATTCATTGGTGTTCAGAAAGATTACTGCATCTTTAGAAAGACAATGTTAAGAAATTATTCAGCCAGTGTTAAACAAGCAAATAAAAGTATTCATGCTGTATTACTCATGAAAATGCAAGCTGAGTAAGTCAGCGCCAGTTGATTCATGAAGACCACCATGCATCCTCTCACACTCATTCTACATGCACAAGAAAGAAGTCTTGGTCCTATGCACAACCAGAGAAACATGTCTATGAATATAGCATTTTAAATGAAGACAGATAGAAGTAATTCACGTAAGTGAATTAAGTTGACATCCCACTGCATTTCAGCAGTTATAGTGGAAAAAGCAAAAATACCACATTCCACAGCCATTTCAGAAGACAACTTTTTCCAAGTGACAAATATTGGAAAGTTATCTAATGTTCATGAGAAGTCTCAAAATTTCTCAACTGTCTCAAACCTTTCTGGAAAGGTCATAGTAGGAAATGGATAA
Source organism: Pavo muticus (assembly GCA_016647715.1). Classification (NCBI taxonomy): domain Eukaryota; kingdom Metazoa; phylum Chordata; class Aves; order Galliformes; family Phasianidae; genus Pavo; species Pavo muticus. The sequence goes on from JACDJE010000299.1 coordinate 599,068, forward strand.
ACTAGTTTCCAAGACAAAGTAAAGATAACATTTGCAGAAGAACCTCATCTGAGAAACAACTAAACATCAATCAAACTTGGTTTATGCTCACGGGGTTTTTAAGACATAAAACAATAAAACTAAGTTATTCGGTTCCCAACTTCCAAATATACCTACAATATCAGTGTAAAACAGCAACTTTTGATATTATAGCCATTTGATTCATAGAAGCGCACAAGAGGAGCCATATACAGCAGAGAAATAAAAGCATTTAGGGACCAAAACCAGTAGGAGCCAGCCTACATACAAATGTTTCATGATAAAACAAAGAATGGGAATATATTCTAGGATATAGATGAATCTATAAAAAGAACATCATTCAGATAGGGCAGAAAGTGAAAAAGAAAATTGATAAAGAGGTGAGATACAGAAAAGGTAATGGTGGGGAAGGCAGGAAATATAACATGACGGGGAAATTTCAAGAATTGTCATCTATGGAAAAGTAAACTGAAGAATTACATCTTACACCAAACTACTGCCACAGCTACCAAACTGCAAACACAAAGATCTCAACCTTTATGAATAAAAGGTCAAAACGGTGACAGAAATTTACCACTTATTCAGGAAACACAAGAGGCACAAAAAGATGACAGAAAGTATGTGCAAAGAAACTAGGAAGGAAATTGATAAACGAACAAACAACCCCTCTTCCTCCCCCACCCCCCCAACACACACACAAAAAGGAAATTCAGTGAGGAACAACACAACCAGTAGCCCAAAAAAACATTAATAGAATGAAAATAATGAAGTAGGTTGCAGCAGTACAAAAAAGGATTTAACAAAAATCAACTAAAAAGCAGAACATACGTAACTAAAAATGTAATGCTGTTGCAAANTTTTTAGGAAAAGAACTCTGATTATTTTAGCAAAATTTCATCCTAGGACGCAGTTTCTCACTCTGTCACTGTCATTTGTACTTTCTACATATCTCCAAAAAGCATAAGTCCTACAGGTACTGCCTTAAAAAAAATAGTTACAAATCTCTGACCATTGCTAGCTAAAAAAAATCCTATCCTGCAGACTCATTTAAACTGCAGGGCATTTTTTTGGAATATATTTAAGATAGAAATAATGTTTTCTTCCCGTGAATGCTACCACTACAACCAGCGAGACTAAGTATACACCGATGGTAACATCAAAAGAAAATATTTGCTAAAATTAAAGACATCTATGCTGTCAACATCATTATACTGGTAGATTATTAAAATGAAGTTACATTGTTAAGTTACGCTGTTAGTAATTAACTGCCACATTTAGAGATTCATTAGACGCCTAACACTAAATAGGACTAAGATTATGCTCTGTAACTCCTAGTTGTAGTACAACAGATCAAAACGAAGCTGTACACCTTGAAGTGTAGCAGGTACTTACCATCACCAGAGAGTGGAAAAGGAAGGCAAAATGCCAACGTGGCAAGCATCCTCAAGGACACACACCTCCTTTTCCAAAACCAGGAATATCCACTTTTTACATTTACAAATACGGAATGGGAAATTATCATCTACAACAGATCAAACACTATGAGCTAAACTAACTTGTTCTAGTCATTAGCACTTACGCCACTGCTTATGAATGTGTTCAGTAACACATTCCCTGGGAAGAGACTGAAAACAAAAACAAACCAACAGAATTTCAGGTGTTAGAATACAAGAAGCCATCTACATATACACAAAGGATAAAATACCACAGAGACTGAAGAGCTCTGCACTGTAAGTCAATAGTAATGTTGATTACATTTAAATCTATTGCTGTCAAGTTAATGGGAAAAAAATATGAAATAAAAAGTTAAAATGCTTCTATATTATATATATGAAGTATAGTGTAACACATTTTATGAGAGGTACCACAGAAAGTTGAAAAGGAATAGGTATTTCACACCTCATAAATGTTAATCTTGCCTCATGGCACAGAACAGTGCCAACACTCACTAATTTACACCACTTATCAGAGAGAGAGCAGCCAGTAGCCCTGCCTTCTGCCAACTCAACCGTATAAAGCTTGCTAAAGCTATGAAACAGAACCAGTCTTGTAAAACTTGCAGATGTGTTTACATTTTCTCCTTGAATGCTTCCAAATGTTGAGTATGACTCATGAGTTTGGCCACTACAATTTCATTTATTTGAGATCACAGAACAAAACACGCATGTACCAAAAACCCAAACAAATAAATCACTCTTATCTTGGATGTAAGCTATTTCAGCTTAGCAACTCTTGAAGTGTCAAGAGTTCAAAAGAGTCTAGTCTGACTTACTAACGCTTATTCTTTACTTTCTTGTAGTGTACTATATGAAATATAAGCAAAAGCACACAAGCTATGTGGTGGCAACCCTAGCATCAAGCAAAAGACCATAGTATTACTCGGGGAAGATTTGAGATTAATTGTTTTACAGACAAAAATCACAGCTTTGAGTTGTGTACTGAAACTGAGCATTCTCTACCACAGAACACTGGGAAAGCCTTTTGTTTTGTTTTGTTTTTTTTAATAGCACTGCATGATCATCAGTGCCAAATCTGTTAGCAGTGAAGGAGTGAGCACAGTTCGGGGGAATACAAACCAACTTTGAGGAATGAAAGAAACTTTACTGCAAGTGACAGATTAAAAAAAGATAATCAGGAAGCACTTCACGTGCCTGGAATTCCTTAAGTTCATTCTCTACTTCGGGATCATTTGAGTTAACACTGGAGAACCACGGTATTTCAGAATGCACACACAGCACAAACATGGACATAAACATGCACAAGCCCTTCAAAAAGGACAAGAATACACGTATCCTTCAGTAACATTAAGTAGAATTTAACCCAGAAATATATATTTTATCCTCAATTTCTAACACCTATTCCATAAAAATATCATAATGGTAAACAAACTAAGGCCCTACAGACTGCTTGAACTCACACTGGAGATTCAGGAATGGTCCCAAACAGCCAACTTCGTAATTAGCTCTTAATACATGTTGGAGTTGCACAGATGAAGCAGAAGGTATCATTAAACAGTATATCCTGCTGAGCCACTGCTTAGAATAATTCAAGAACAGCCTGAGTGCCAGAATCTCACACTAAGATATGCAAACAAAGTTGTAATAGATCATACACGTGTCCTGAAGATTTGTTAAATCCCTTCTCATCAATTAGAAATTGTTATCACTTCCACCAGCTTCTTAAATGACAAAATGACGAAGAACGCAACTCTACCTCAAGACGTACTTTCAGCACGTAAGAAATGACTAACTACTAGGTACCTCACCAAAAAAAATCCTCAAGCTAAGATTTCTCACATGGCCATTAAATATGCAATTGCAGTGAAATTTTAAGTAATTCTCCCCCAAGAAGTCTTTTGCGCCTTGTCTAGAACAAGGCTGCGCATAAAAGAAAAACTTATCAGAGTAACTTAATGAAATAACAGTTATGTGCTCTGCTGCTAAGGAAGAGTGATTTTATTTCAAATAATTTTAGAAGAGTTATGATCACATAGTAAAATAATTTCAATACCCAGTGCTGACAGAACTGAGCAGTATCCCAGGAAGAAAAAAACAACCCAACTGCTATGCAGATCGATACCTTCATCGAGACCCCACAGCCAACCAGGTATTTCTTACTCCACTTCTGTATGGTTGCATAGATAGCTTAGCGTCCTAATTCCTTCATTATGTTCACCTGCCTGTAGGAGGTGAATCTTACAAGAAGAATTATAAAGAAAAGTTAAAGACGTAGATCAGTTCCTTAAAAAATATTATTGAAAGGATTAGACAAACAGAAAAGTAAAAACTTTAGCATTTAAGCCTAAAAAACCCAAAAGTACTTTAGAGCTACAAATGATATTTCAATATTTTAATGAACAAAATGGAATATTAATGATGTATCTATATTGGCAGGACAAAACCTTAATCCTGCTTATCTTGAACTATTTCAAGAGATCTCCTCATTTTGAACTTGTCTAAGTATCTTTCGTGGTAAACTCATGCTATATAGAAGCTACCTTTTAATTAAAAATCATAGCCTCTGTGTATAGATAATTCATACACAAAAGGAAGCAGTTCTGAACAGTTCTCCTTTGTCTTGCCAAGGAGCCTATGAAGAAGGCTGGATGCACCCCCAAGACACACAGAAAAGCAGGCTTTCAGCTTCACACAGAGGCACCTGAAGTTCTTCCAGGGGCTATCTGCCTCTAACTCTGACTGAACAGCTTCTGGAAAGCCACACTTCTCTCTACACAAAACATACAGAATTCTCAGATCACTGTGTTAAAATGCAAAATGGACTTGAACTCCACAACTTATGTGGCTGATCTCACTATTAGCTTATAGAAATGATTAATGAATGAAAGTTTCTGGTTTTTGAACTTATGTACGCTACAGTGAAAAACACTGCATTATAAAACAAAGTTTAAGTATTTGTACAGTAAAGTGTATGAGTAAACAACATTAAGAGGTACTTCAGTACTCACACTTCAGCAAATACCTTAATGACTGGCACAAACAGAAGTCAGACGTTTCCAAAGCACGTGTTACTTGCATACCTCACAGCATTTACGAGTACTCCCAAGTAAGAACATGGATCAACTTTTTGGAACTTACTTCACCGCATTTTCCACTAGCGTTGTTTAAATATTTTTAAGGAGTGTTTTAATAGGTAAGTTTCGCTTCAGATTACATAATGTGATTATCTGTAAGATGCAGTGACATAGCAGTTTGTCAATTACATACCTTTTCCAACAGAAATCTGCTGAGATGCAACCGATAAACACCACGTGCAATTGAAATACACCGCACGTTTTCTACTGTAGCATCTGCGTTTCCTATCATCTGCAACCTTTGTGTGTTCCATCACAATTAATGCTCTCAAGTCTCCATCCAGCTTGTTATTTAAGAAAAAAATATTAAAACTGCAGTGCAGGTGTATTTTAAAAACAATAAAACCAAAGCATATCAAGAGAGATTTTAGAGGTCAAAAGAATATAAGAATGGCTCCCTCCGGTCATATCAACAGCCCAGGATACCACTTTTAATCACAGCCAAACAGGCAGCTCCACAGGAACAGAAGAAAACCAGAAGAATAAGCATCTGAAAATATTCCCAATCTCCAGTAACTTGTAATTCCAGAGCGGCCCATGCCAGCGGCAGCATCTTTGAATACAGGCACCCTAGGACTTCTCTTCCATGACCTCATCTGAACGCTTTTTGACCAAAGAACTTTTCAGCAGCTACAATCTCACTCTGCACAAAATGCTACTAATCCAAAAAGCTGTCTTTTCTTTTTTTTTTAATACTTTTGATTTTGTATCATGCTTCCTTGACGTCAGCTGAGGTGCAGTGATTCTTCCTTCACAATGTGAAAATAATGACCATTCTGCAACCCTCATAACTTATTTCATTTCCAGTTTACCATTAAAAAAGGTGCTTGCCAAAAGCAAGGTGATACCTATACTATCTGAATAACCACTCCTTCAAGAACAAAATACTCCTAACATTTCCATTCTATTGCTTAAATAAGTAACAAAAGCAAAGCCAGGTTCATGCAGACAAGTGTTTCAGCAATTGATTACTGCTATACTAGGTAAATGCATTGAAAAATGCAGAAACACAGCACATACTCTGAAAACCTTCTCATCTAGTTCACCATATTTACACATTTATGTATGCTTACATGTCTACAATCACATGTAAAGGGCCTAATCATAAAATTCCTTTAATGATCTGAACTCTACCTCCCCCCCAAAAAAACCCACACTGAAGGATAACCTTTTCATTAAATATATGTTAAAAAGGCAAAATATTAAGTAATAGAATGCTCCAGTAATATCACTAAATAGCTGGGGGGAAAAAAAGCATTTGTAAAATTAGATAAACTAGGAACCGAATGTCACTGATTGACATTCAAATGACGCTGTCATTTTATATCATGGAAAATGTATTAAACATATTAATCTTTAGCACACTTGAGTTAGAAGAATAGGAGGACGCATGTTGAGCATACTGAAATTGGACATATTCTGAGAATTGATGTTTCTTATTCTCACTGTTAAGAAACACCTGGAAGTAGCATCTGCTAAGTTTCCCTCAACACATTTTAGCACGATTTTAAAGTACCAATAGTACCATTTTTATCTAGTTCAGAAGACTGGAAGAAAGTGCTCTACCTAATTAACAACTAAGATCCGGATTCCATTTACGTGTCTCAGCCTTCAAGCTGACAAAGAAAGTGGAATTGACTGGTTTTCCTGGGTACCTGAAAAGCTGCAGGATGATCCTATGAAACTCCTCCTCGACACAATATTATGTTACTCCCCATAAGTTTCTGTAGTGCAACTCCAAAGTGCTTTCCCACCAACTTTTTTTTTNAACATTCTTGCATGTAATTCTGGGATGTTCTAAGAGGTGCGACATATGAAACCAGGAGCACATAATTTAGTGGCAACAAGATAGGATTAACACATCCAGTCTGTGGGATACACTGAAAGTTCAGGAAGCAATGAATTGGAAGGAACTGGGCTAATTCGGTTAGAAAACAGGAAAAATAAGCCTGCAAACAAATAATCAAAAACAAGGTATTGGCCTCTGAAATGTAGGTCAGAAATAGAAAACTAATTAAAATTATACCTCAGATGAAACAGGAAGGCTCTGAAATGAACTTCAAAGATTACTGGAAAACCTAACAGTATTTCCCTCAGGTATGCCTATACTTACTTACCCTTTTCGGAACAAAGTCACATAACTGGAAGACTTCCAGAAGTCCCCTCTAGTAGTAAACTTCCTCAAGTCATCCATACTGGTTATAATCCACACTAAATTGGCACCAGGACCATGCAGAGGATCCAGAGTGCCCAATAGCCAACATCACTCAATACAGGCTTTCTTTTTTCCCCTCTTAAATATCATTTTTTAAAAAATGACTCAAAAGAACTTCAATTCCAGTCCCTCTCCTGTTCAGAATTCTGTGCACAGTCTGACTCACATTGTTACGTAAAAAGAATTTGTGTTTCACACAGAGGAAAAATTCAGTGATTAACATGTTAGGCATGAAAATCATAAGCAAAATAAGACTACTTGATGTGTAACATTTGTAATGTGTAGCATACTATGTAACAGGTAACGTTTGCTTTATTCCCTTTTGCCTAAGCAAACAGAACTTACATAAGCATTCTTTTCTTGATACTGTTTCACTACAAAGCATAAAATTCTAATTTGAAAATTACACTCATTTTTCAATGAAAAATGGCATGCCTTGTTTAAAATTACTTGAATTCGCTCATCTTTCACTGTTTTGAAGATAAACTGTTCCTAGCAAAATATCACGTGACAGAGACTTTATATCACAATATCTCAAAATAATTTAAGACTCAAAGTACATTAAATGAGATATTTATAAATAGTAGGAATGCGTTCATAAGAACTGTATCATAGGGGAAAAGGAAAATGTCCACGTTCAGCGGCTGGCTGATTTGCAGAAGTTCCTAATAGCACAAATGTATCCATCAAATCTAGTAATGAAAAGTTTCAGTGTATCTGGAGTTAGACCTACTGATACTACTTTGATGATTAACTATTCAAAGCAAAAACATGTGACGTTTGATTTGATTATATTAAAAGCTCTATAAAGAAATATACTTGGAAACATTGGTTCTTTATATTTTTTTTCAGAGAGCCTGAATCCTCACCAGAACAAGGAATGGTAGGGATGCTAGTGACAGGGAAGACTGAAGCAGGAAAAAAAAAATGAGAAGAAAATAGAGCTGAGCAACTATTTACATTATGAAAGAAAAGAAGCACTATGTATGTCTTTGTATATACCATACTGGTAAGACTGATTCAGAAACCAGAATTCTCTGCACTTGACATTTGAAAGGAAGGTACAAATTCAAAATCAGAGCCTTGGCTTCAGAGTCTAAGAGAATTCTCATACTGAGAGATCTGCCTGCTTGGCTAAATAAAAAGTCAAATGACATAGTCTTTAAGGGTGAACAACACCAGGCAACTAAAATGCTTCTAAAACCAAGTAAATACTACCAAAACTATAGGTTACTACTTGTCTGCCTTCATCTTCCAACTAGAAACAAAACTGAGCTTGGAAAACAATAAATAAAAATAAAGGTGATTGACTTTTTGATACTAATTCCAAACAACAAACACTTCCTAATCCTTGGTACCTTCAAAATAAATTTTTACAAGTGCACCAAAGAAATTAATTTAAGCTGAACACAAGTCTAAAGCTCCCTATCAGAAAAACAAAACAAATCAAAATTCAAAAGCCAGTTCAAATACAAAAACATTCAGAATCCTGGTCTTATTCAAGCAATATATTCCTTTTATTGGATTTTTCTGGAATCAAAAGTAAAACATTTGGAAGTATAATTATATTTCTGTCAACTAAAATAGCATATAAATATGAAAGTTTCAGCATTCGATACATTAATAGCTAATCACCAGCATCACAACCATCCGCACATCCACACAATCTGTGAAGGTACTGTACTGTCATGAACAAGTATTTCTCTATTTCTAAATTGTTTTGTTAGCATCTTACCCCACTCTGTTCCATCTCCAGAACTTCGGGCTTCTCCAGCTCCCTCACCATCTTCAGCTGTCACTAAAAAATCAAATTCTTTCAAGGCTTCTTCAGTATCAGGATCATCTGTAAGGTCAGCAGCTAAACCTTCATTACCAATCTGCAACCAAATGAAGAACATTTCTGCATTTTAACCACCAATCTTTATCTACTCAAATGTTTAATTATAAATGATAGCGATTACGCTCACTGAAGACTTCGCTGTATTTTCAACATGAAACATATTCAAATCCACACAGAACTAGAGCTGTTTACAACAACTAAAAAAGAAAAGAGCAGCACAGTCAAGTCATCATTAGAAAGGAAAAGAATTTTGACATGAGGTTTAGCAACAAAAACAAATCCATATAGCCTCATTTTCAGTTTTAATTTAACAGGTATTAACTGGGAAATTTTACTGATTTTCTTTCAACATCAACAATTTTACAGAGAAGCTTTCGAAACAAACTGTTTTCTGCTGGTCTATAATTAATTTTTTCCTTTTTGCTTACCATGTATATTTCTGTGCTAAACATCAGTTTGGAAAACGCTCAGAAGTGTTTCTGAAACTAATCTTTTCAGTAGTTCTACCACATCTTCACCTTAAGGCAAGAGAAACAATTCCCTACCAAGGAATCACCAAGAAGGTTTCTTTCATTCTGCGGGTGAATAAAAATTCGACGTGGGGCTGTGTTTCTACATGAGTTGCTCAATATTCTTACACTTTTGCAGACTTTTTTTAACCAAAGTAAATAATGCTTCAATTATTTATTTTTTTCTTACAAAAACTTTGTCAAGAGTCAAAACACAAGTGTAATGTCTTAAGTGCTTAAAGATTTACTTGTTAGATGATATAAGACTACATACTGCCCCAGAACAAAGATTCGAAGAACATCTTGATCAACCTATTTACTAGACGTACAAGTCAATAACTAAACGTACGGTGTAAAACCTTCCAAACAAGTCAAGCTGGGACATTCAAACTTGCATTAAGATGAGCTAATGTTGAATGACAGCTGAGCTACTTATGAAAATTCAAGGCAGCCATAGACAATTCCATGCTACAGAATACTACAGAAAATTGTCAGTATGCCTGTCCTAAAATCAACCTCTTTGCATAAAGAAATCACAGTGACAGAATTTTCTAGAGTGGAGTAAAGAAATGACATAATTTTGACTGTCTAGGGAAAAAAGAAAAGATATTTCCCTTTTAAGATGGGGTTTGTGCATGCAAAACAATATCTTAAAATTGTTTTTTACTTTGTGTTTCTTATTTATCCGGTGCTTCTCTTTTCCTTCTGCAATATCTTCTATCATGTCACTCTCCTCTTCTTCATCACTATCATCAGCATTTTCTAAGAAGTTAAATGTTTCAAGAACATCACCAGAGTTCCTACAAAAATAAAAACATTGACAGGGAGAGAGTTTTACTTGCTCATGAGATTTTCAGAAGATTAATTAACTTTAAACACAATGGCTGTCTGACTTAACAGTTCAACAATTTTACAACTAGCAAAAAACAAGAAATGACTGTACGAAATTTCTACAGCAGTCTAATTCTTCATGTTACACCACTCAGCAGTAACTTTCCTTAAAATAGTAATTCCAAAGTGGCATTGAAGCTGAATTTACGTCATATAACCCTATGTTTTCTATGCAAGACTCATAATCAATTTCACTGAAGCTCATAATCATTTGTAGTCAGCTATGCTCAGTGTTCAGAGACTGAAGAGTCTGAAGTTCTATGTAAACTGACCAGTACATTAAAATGACTAAATAAACAAACTTCATGCATTTCTCACCTCTTCACTTACCTTTTGATTTCCTGTCCCTTTTGTTTTGATGAAGGAGATTCGCCCCCATTGAGGATCTGTTCTAAATTCTTTGTCTCTACTGAACCATTCGGTTCTGAATTGGAGAGCCCAAGCAAAGACCTTACCCGCTGGGAGCGTACATCCAATATCGTATCTGTATAACCTACTTCCTGAAGATACCTAGTATGTATTAAGAAGAAGAAAGCACATTTGATAGAAAAAGGAAAGAAATCTGTACTGACTCTTAGAAATTAATGCTGCTATAATTTATTTTACAAAAGACAAGCTTCATCTCTATCCATGTCACATGGAAAAGCTCTACGTACACTGTTTAAAGATCAGGACTACAAACTCCTGCATCATGGTCCACTGTGTGCCCACCTCAATTACACCAAATCAAAAAGTATTCATATATACAGCTCCTGAGACCTCAAGAAAGAACGTGAATACACCAACATTCCAACAATGTTACTTACTGTCTTAGTAACTGCCTGCCTTGCTTCCAGGTCAGTTGGCTATTCTGAGGTACTGCAGGAACCTCTGCATCTTTGGTTTCTTCTGAAAGATAGCATCATTAGCAGTTATTAGTTTTTGGAAGGTTTTTTTGTGGCTTTGTTTTGATTTTTAAAATCAACTTTTCACAATGCACCAATGAAATGAAAAGCAAATATTTACAAAAAGCAATCTTTAAGTTACTTGCAGCCTTATGCAGTGGTTTCTTTTAACTAAAGAGGGTTTTTTCCCCCTATGCTTTAATTATCTGTTGGAGCAAAAAGCAAATAATTTAACAGAACAGAAAATCAGTTCTCCGCTTGGATAAAAGCAGCTGGAAAAAGTATTTACTTGCAGAAAACAAAGATATAAAGTTTAACACAGATTCCATGTGTTTACTGTCAACAACTAAAATCTTGAGCCCACTGCATCTTTACTAAGGCACAGACTATAAAACATAACAAATTTAGAGCTTAAGGATTAAACCATCTAACTCCCATTGCTTTTAAACATATATTAGAAATCCCATCAAAAACATGAATCATTATTTCTAGTTTCAGCTGAAGGTAGAAGTACCCAAAATGTGGCACTTCTGAAGTAGAAATAAACAAAACAAAAAAGGGATCTGTTGACCACAGTTTTAAGGCATACTACAAAAATACAGGCCAACGGTGCAACTTCCCCAAAGACCTACATTACAGTAGAAGCCACATTTAATTCTGCTTATTAAACAGTCCAGTTTTGTTACCAAAAATTCCTTCCTTTATCTGCAATATTGTGAAATGTGAACCATCAAGATAAGCTTCGTATCTACACTGCAAAATCCGATGCACTTTGGAGGCAAGAAGGATGGACTTTTTTTTTTTTTTTTAAACTCTTAGGACGTTTTTTCTTCATTTAAGATAAAACAGAACTCAGTATTTTTTTCCAAGCCAATCCAGTAGCTTTTTTCCCCCCTACTCATTCTTCAAAAACTAGCATCTTGTAGCAGCACCGAACAATGGTATTTCTGATGCTTATCGTACACTTAAACTTTCCTTCTAGATGGATGTCAAACTGACATGAAATGTTGAATCTTTTATAACAATGATTTTAAAAGCAGTAAGAGAAGCAGCAGCTTAATAAGGAATTGTGCAACTATTTCGAACTTCCATTGATATTCAGAGTTGTTTCAGAAGAGAAAGGTCAATTCATTATGATTTAGAAATCAAAAATATTTACCCAATATCAAACTTTTCCTACATTTTTTTCCTCTACAATGTAGTCAAGGGGGAAAAAAGAAAAAGTTGCAATAAACTGAGCAAATCTAGAAGAGTACAAAGAAATTGTTCTAGAACAGGTACTATCATAAAAGTTACCTGATTCAAAAGTTGGCATTTTCAAGTCACCTTGGTTCAATTCTGTGCCATACTTCAATTTATGATATTTTGCCCTGAAAAAATATGCAAAGATTTAACAAATTAGCACAGGATGCTTTTTATCAGCTCAAATATTTTCCTACTCCCATTTAAAACAGCCATATTAACACAACACCCCTTATCCAAAGGAAACTGACAATAATTACAGTATCATACAATTAATTCTAGTTTCTCAAGAACACAATTTTGAGAAAGCCTTCTTACAATTATAACTATGAAACAATGCAAAAGTGAGAATTGAGTATGCTCTCCAAGAATCTGTTCTGTATTTTTTTTTTTTTTTTTANACAACAAAAAACCAGCTGAATTTAGTTATGTACCGTTGCTAGATTTCCTATCCTTCCCCACACCCCTCACACCCCCCAGCCAGACAGGACTGTGCTTCATATTCTTTAATTATAAACGAAGTCAGATGCCTATTTTTCAGAGCAGATTCTTCCTCTTTTATTACACTGCCCATTTTCATATTTACAGTATTTTCCCATCTCTCTGATATCTGCTATTTTTCTACAAAAATGAGTAACACTTGCTAACTCTGAGATTCCTCTACACCTTGGCCCTCACTCGTAAATAAGAGTGCTATCACATGAATTTGCTGGGTTTTCTTATGAAAGTGAATTCAAAGAGCACTGAGAAGCAGAGCAGCAGGTATTTTGTGTTTGTGCAAGGATGCATGACACAAAGCCTAAAACATGGCAAGGCAGAACACAACACAAGGATAAAAAGAATTACAGAGCAACCACCTGAATAGTATGGATCCCATGAAAAAGAATGGGCTGCGACTAAGTAACTATGGGATGAAGATATGAAAGGAGACCAAATTCTAACATCTGATATTCCAGAATTGGTAAACTTAGCGTTCTTTTAATTCCATACAAATAAGTACTAGATATTGTAGTTCAAAGGGTTTGTGCTTTTTTTTTTTTAAATAAGAGTCTTTAAAAGTAAAAATAAATAGTTTTTCAACCAGTGAACTCCAAGATCTCAAACAAGAATACTGAAGTCTTCCCAAGCTGTATAACTAAAATCACTGATCACACAGTCCTCCTAGAATACTCCATATCCCTTCCACTGCTTAATCAAAGCATAACACATGTTTTAAGTACTTTGCCAGTGAACTTCCGTACAACTTTAACTTATTTAAATATCAGCATTTCACATCGAAGTTGATCCATTAAAAATCTGAAGAAACATTTTCTGGGAATAAAATTAAATTTTGTTTTGCTTTGTTTTTAAAGAAACTTGAATGGTCCTAAAAATTTTAAGAATTATTGCTCTGCATTTCATGTACTACCCTTTAACCTGCATTTTATCACTCCAATCACACAGAAAAGCCTGACCGCAAGAGAATCTTCACCTTGATTAAACTTATTAAGCGGGAAGTTATTATAGTGTTCTGGGCAGGTAAAATTACATATGCAAACTAAAGGTTATTTAATAAATTACACATAGGCTTTCAATCTTACTGTATTAATAAATTCTGATATACAATAATCAACCAAGAACTCAAACCTAGTAAAACCTATCAAGGAGAAAGAGAGGCATGGAATCTGAATTAAATGGCCAAGCATGTAAGATTGATTAAAGAATTTATCTTATGTTTTTGCAATACTAACATTTTTTCGTACAATTCAGGCAATCAGATTCTAATGGATTTGCCAATACAGAGACACATTCCTATTTCAGTCGCAAACACTGATAGCTCCCAAAGAGTATTTTGCAAAAACAAAAGTCAACAGTATGTAAAGCAATAAGAAGAATTTCAGTATATCCACAGAAATCTGATGATGCTATCTTTGTATACATAACTATAATTAAACCTTAAACTGTTTTTTAGACTTGGGCAAGGAAAAAAAAAAGAGCTAGACTACTCTAAATAATTGTATAGAATTTATTTATTTAAATCAAGCTTTAAATTGCAAGTTAAAATCTCAAGTAAGATTCTCACTCTAAAAAGCTGAACAGTGAGACAGGCACTGCTGTTCGTATCAGGACTGTGCATGTTTCAATGGCACAGCACTCTAAAGTAAGTTTGCGCCCAGAAATTTTTAAAACACCTGTCATCTTCCTGAAAAAATACCGCATCTCACCTCACCCTACTGGCGTTACATACTTCTCGGCCAAAGTTATCCGTTCCACCTGAAGGAGTGGCAGCCCAGAGAAGGCTGCAATGGGAAAGCAGGCAGTACGTGCACCCAGACGCACAGAAACAGTGAGAGATAAAGGGTTAGGAAGAGAACAGACAAAAAGTAAATCACACAAACTCTCCATAGTAGTTGCACCATGAAGAAGAATAAACTAACACACTGAGACTGAATGACTGCACTTCTCCTGAAATTAATTAATCTGATTGTTACCATCTACATACTGTAACAGAACAACTCAAATGCTTGGTGCCACAGTGACTGTGTCTGTACATGCCAGCACTCCTCCCCACACCTGATAACTTTGGCAGGCACTTTATTTTAGCATCGTAACTCCTGCACTACTAACCCATCTGCACTTTGCTTTGTACCTAAAATGTAAATCAACAAGAACATCAACAATCCGGGCAGACCCAAGAGCCAGTAATTTTTAGCTGACAGGTGTTAACAGTCAGAATTAATTCCTTCTTTAATCAATGGACAGTTAACAGAAATGCCTTCAGGCACTGGATTATCTAACCTAACAACAAACTCATTTTCACCTTAAAAAAAACTTTCATTTTTAACCTCAAAGTTACTCCATCTTCAACAATATCCATCTAGTTTTACCAAGAAATAACCACCTTTGCATGCAAGCATCAATTCAAATGCCATCACTTGGATAATCCAATAGCTAACAGAAACATTAGTAGTATTTCTTACTACTCATGAACCCCTACTACTCCATGAAAGTCTGAATATCAATCACACTTGCTAAAAGAATGCAGTCACAAGCGCAATGATCTATCAAACATGCTTGAATGGAAGCTCCCAAGACTCTGAAGCAGGCATGTTTCTAAAAAGGGTTTGAGTAAGCTCAGCAAACAAATGCAAACCATATACATATATATAAACTAAGCTCCCTTTACCATTAGGGCCGTTTGAATAAATACGCATCCTTCCTCTGGTATGCATTTCCTGAAGATCAAGTCATGCAAAATAAACCTTATGTCTATTTTCATATCTTAAATTCATTTTGCATCACCTTTAAAAGAAATAGTACTACTGATGCAACTTCTACAGACAAAAGTTAATAGTAAGACATCAAGTAGTTTGACATATCAACGCATGGTCTCTCTCAGTGGGACTGCAGAGAGCTTTGAGAATCTCAGTTACACACTTTAATCCGTCAAGGTGAAGGTTATTAATGCCGACATTCAAACACAAAATACTTCCTACATTAATCTCTAACCAGTGTCTCTTTATCAAACTAACAAGAAGGTTTATCCGCAATATTCACAACAGAAAATCAGAAGTTACCAAAAAAAGCATAACCTAGCAGAAGCTGTGACATCACTCCAGAGCAAGTATTTTGAAGACATGTACCAAAGGACATATGGATAAATCGATGTCTATGCAGAGTAATGCTAAAATAATCCCTAATAATTTTTTTCACTCAACATCAATCTCCCAGGTATTTTTCTGCCAGACCTCAAAGCTCACTTTAATATATGCATTTATACACATACACCCATGCAACAATAGTGACAGATACAAAAAGAACTACTTAACATGCTCACAGCCTTCTATATAAGCTACCGAAACACCGATAAAGGTGCTAATGCCAAGTCCACAACGTAGAATGTAATGTGCTGCAACTTCAAACCATTACAAACAGATGGCCAAGCACGGACTGAAGCACAAAGCAATCAGAGCAACTGTAACAAAACTTCAAGAAAGTCTTAGAATTTACATGGCAAGGGTTTTTGCTGGTTTTCTTCTTGTTTTTAATTCTTCAAAACCAGCCACTGGGAGGTGTCTTCAACAACCCCTCAACAAACAACTAAGCTGCTGTGCTTTGATACAGGCCATCAGTACTTTGGGTTTCTATTTTAGTTAATAAATAGAAAGGATACTGCCCTTCTGAGCAGAAACTTTAGGTGTGTTGAGTACATTTCACATATTAGAGCACACATAGCACTTACTTTACTTCTAAGATAGCAATTGAATACCGCGAACACGCAAGATTTTGCGGAAAAACTGTGGAGTCAGCCAAAAATACATCTATAAACTCTCCGTCTTCCAACAGAAAAGTAAATCTTCAGGCTTCTCTGAGAGGAAAACTGGAGCACCCAGAAAAGACTGTTTTCAAACCAACACTGACACAAGTAACTTCAGTTTGAAGTTAGATCACTTAAAGCAATTCAGCATTTAGACAGTTCATATTCCATTCTGTTGCATTTGTACTGGTTCACAACTCCGACAAAAGCATTTTTGTTTTTCAACAGAAAGAGAGAAATCCCATAGTTCTATTGGTAGCTTATTCTAAGAGTCCAGTTCTTCACTGAAGTATGATGATTAAGTTTGTTCTTTCCATCAAAATTAATAACACTAGGTTAGATTACAGAGTAACACATTTCTGAATTCATTTATACTTCTGTAACTACATATAGAAAAGATTCCTCAATGAGATAGGTGTTAGCTTTCTCTTTTTAAAGTGGAGCGCTGGTCTGTGTCACACCCCTTAAACTAAACCATTTTCTACTTCTAAATTAAAAAGCTTCTGAATATTTCTGAACATTTCTAACCCCCAGGGAGAGATAAATTAGGCTACCCTTCAAGACTTCATTTTGACTAACCACCAAGACTGAATTCTAAATGGATCATTCTGAAATGTTATTTCATGAGCTTTTTTGTCAAGTTTTCAGCATTCTTCTCAAAATTACTACAAAAGAATGGGACATAATATTGCAGTGTTGCCCTTGCCCCTTCTGTACAGATCACAAGACAGGAATTACTTCCCAATTTCTATATTTACAGCTTCCATTTGTAAACTAAAAGATTATTCAAGAATTNTCTTTTTTTGATGTATGGCTGAGAAGTAATACAAAGAAATATGCATGAAGTTATAGCTACCAAAAATAAAGATCCATACCTGGGCATACATCAATAGGTATATGGAAAAAATAAATTATCGATTTTTTTTATTAGAAAAAGGAGATTATTCCCACAGCTGTGGGATTAGGTGATAAAAAACAAAAATAACTCTTTACACAATATACTGGATGTAGAATCAAGCTGTAGCTCAGAATTATGCTGTACGTTCTATTTCTGAAGATCACGCACTATGGCAAAATGGAAACTTTTTTTTTTAATGGCCAGGACTACAAAACGTTATTACAGCATAATAATCTTCTCATATTTAAACCTACACTTCAGTAGAAATGAAAACTTTAGAAATGTAAAATATATACTCCCCAAATAGAACCATAGTTAAAATTAGAAGCACAGTTCTAACAGAACTATAGTTTCTTTTCTGATCCCCTAGCCCTCACCAAGTTAAAAAAAAAAAGTGAGCTTAAAAGCCACTTTGTTCTCTACATGAAAATAGCATTTCCAACCACTCCATTTATAACAGAACTGGAACACTTAATAGCAGAATGCAGCATAAAGCTTAAGTACAGCCCCAAGAACATTACAGCTTGGTAACATTCATCAGGCTAGCATGCTCCAGCAAGAAAGACATAAAATTGTTCCCTAAAGCTGTCTGCAAAAAACCTTAGCTTTGAAATCACAGCTGAATAAAAAAAACTCAGCAAAATCGCCATATTACGATAATTAAGTATTTCAGATTTACAAAGGGCAGACCTAGAATGAATGCAAAGTAAGCCTGTGTGCTTGTAACTTCATCTTTTTATAATGGGTTGTGCAAAGATTTAGAAAGTCACGCAGTATTCAGCATAGAACTTCTGACCAAAACAGCAAAGCTTAGTGACACTACTATTCCAGTTTAAAATTTATGGAGAAACCACAATTAACAGATAAAATAAAGACATTCATACTACTGCTCTTAATAAATAAAGTCCAGCAAACTGAACTGATAAGCTATAATCATACAAGCACATAAATAGACAGAAATACACTTCTGAAGGCAGTTCACTTGAAAACAGTTCGGACGATCTTTATTTGAAGTGTAGCACAGTGTCTGTTCTACAGGAACCACACAACAAAAGTCAGCCCTCATCAAATTCAAATCTACAATCTATTTCTTCAGAAGGATTGCTTCGTACTGTATTACCAGAGATATAACGCCTTTAAAACAGACATGAGATAACATGCCATTTAAAATACCTAGCACAAAACATTGCAGCCATTACACAGTTACTGGAGAGATGCCAGACACCTCTATACCATCACACCACATTTATAGTTGATACTACAAGGTACATGCACACTGATTTCTGCAACAGAAACTTCACCATTAGTTTTTTCAATTGCATCCTACAGGTTAATTTGATACTTGTGCAACTTAAATTGTAAAAAAAANGGGGGGGGGGAGGAGGGGAGGGTGTGATGTTTTGTTTTGCTTTGTTTTCTTTTATTCTACCTTAATTACAGCTGTAACAACAAAAACAAAAACCCTGAAAACTACGAATTTAGTAAAAGAGTTGAGAAATCCTGAAAGAATCGTCCAGGCTTAGGTAGAGTTCTCTATTCTTCAGTCTGAAGGTGTATACATACATATATCACAAACATTGGCTGCTGCTATAGCATGTTATCACAAATCGTAGTTATGGAGCAACTTGAAGGAATGCTGCTTCAAGACTGCAAACATTCACTCAGTGCATAAATCATAACAAGAAATATTCTTTTTAAACAATTTTAACTGTTATGTTTTCACAGGAGAAAAAAACATGCACAACTCATACACAAATGCCTCAGATACACTAGATTTCATAATCTGAACATAAGTTAGTGATGCACGGTTTTACTTTTACATGCACACGAAATTACGAGAGATCTTTTCCATTATGAAAAGCAAACATTTATGGTGAGAGATCTATACTAGAACTCAAACACTTGTTCCCTGCCCTCTAGAGTTGTTCAATTTTTGCTCCTAACACAAAGTCTGTACTTGTAGGACAAGGACCACACCGCAGACCCATCAGCTCCTCACTATTCTTCAGCAGTTGCTTCTCCCACGTGAGGTCTCTCAAGAAACGAAAAGGAAGGAAAGAGAGCATGTGTTCGACCTGTCTCTAATGTGAGCACCCGCTCAAGTCCGTCGCTTGAGGATTTTCCCGACCCCGTTCTTAGTTTTCTCCCACCTCAGCAGGCACCGCCGCCTCCTCGCTACCCCGAAGGGGCCGCTCGCTCAGCTCCGGGGAAGCCGCGGCCTTCCATGCCCCCGGGCCGCGGCTTTCCCAAAGCAGCACCCAGGGCTGAGTAGTGCCCGGCTCGGAGAGCCCCCGAGTCATTGTGCTCGGGGAGGGGACCGCAGCTGTTAGGGCGCTCCGGGCCCTACCCCGCGCGGACCGGACAGCGCGGTCAGCGGCCGCCCGCCCTCCTCCGGCGTTCTGCGGCCCCCGCGACGCAAACGCGGCCCCCGAGGCCCGCGGAGCCGGGTTGGCTCCGGAGCCAGCAGCCCAGGCGGGCGCCATGCTAAAAACCAAAATGGCTGCCCCAGGGAAGGGAGCCCAGCTCAGGCCGTGAGGGGCTGCGCCTCTGCCAGCCCCGCCGCCCGACGCCGTCGCTTCGCCCGCCGGACCTCGCGTAGGTACCGTCCCCATCCCCAGCGACCGGACCGGCCTCAGAGACCCGCCGGCCCCGCTCTCCCGGGCAGCTCTGCTCCCGCCGCCCGCGCGCGGCCCTGAGTCCCCCGAGCCGGTCCCGATCCCGCGCGGAGCCCACCCTGGGCCCTTACCTGCAGCTCGGCCCGCTCCACCTCCCAGTGCGCCCGCTCCATCTCGAAGCGAGCCCACTCGTGCTGGATGTAGTGCAGGATCCCCGGGATGGTGTAGTGCTGCGGCCGGGACAGCTCGGCGGGGCCCGCCGCCTCCTGCCCGCCCGGGGCCGCGGGGCCCTGCGGCTGCTGCTGCCCTCCGCCGCCGGCTCCGGCCCCCGCACAGCCCCCGCCCGGCTGCAGGTTCACACTACCCCCGCTCTGCGGCGGGGGCTGCTGCGGCCTCGGCGCGGCCGCCATCCCGCCGCCTCCTCCGGCTCCGGGGTGCTCGTCCATTGTCTGCGGGGAGCCCTCCTTCTCGTCCCGCGACGGGGGCCTGGAACAGGGGCCGGGGAGGGGGCGAGCGGCGCTAGCTGGGACGGGCGGGAGGAGGCGAGCCGGGTAAGGGGAGGCGGGGGGCCGCGCCGAGCGGTATCCGGGTGTCAGAGCAGCGCCGAGCCGCCGCCAGCCGCCATTACAGCCTCCCGGCCGTCGGCCCACCCACCCGCGGCCGGGCGGGGAGGGGAAGGGGGAGCGGCGCGGCGCGCGGGGCCTGCCGGGAAGTCGCTCCCCTCTCCCCTCTGCTTCTTCCTCCCAGCCCGTCGGGGCGGCGGAGCGCGCATGCGCTTGTGGGAGGTGAGCGCCGTGCCCGGGGGCGGGGGAGCGGGGCTGTGCTGAGGGGGTANTTTTTTAAAACACGTCAGCTAGGTTCAAATATTTATCACAGATGATGTCTTCAGCTGTACTATTGTCACAGCCTAAACAATCACACTATGGTGAATGAATGTCATATTTGGGATCCCTACCCATTTGCCACCTTCAATTCAACTCCCACTCTGCCTTTGCATGTTAGAGATTTTCTCCCTCTGAAGAACTACACTGTAATGCTATCTTCTCCCATCACATGTAATCTTACTGATTTTCTCTTCCCCACTGATGTAAGGCTTAGCTTCCAATCCCTCCTCAATCCACCTATGTAAGTGTGCCCCCCTGCTTCTTATCTCCCAACCTCTCAATGCCTATCCTCTCCTTTTACATCAGCTTTTAAGAAATCAGTCTTGGTGAAACTTTTCCACAAAGGTACACATGAACCATCCCAATCATCTTCTCGACTAAGGATGCCTACTAAGGATCTTCAAAACTCCCTTTATATCCAGGAATATCACATGCATTATCCACACCAATACCCTTCAATTCTCTAACTTTATCCTACACCATTAACAACTTTTTTTTCCCCCCTGCATAAATCCCCTGAAAATAAATTCTCAAAATTTCAGGAAAAAGAACTCTAGATGTTCCATAGTACACAAAGAATGGCAAAAGAAAGTTAGCAGCCAGTCACACTTTAAAGAAGTCTCTAAAATACAGCGAACTTTACACTTCTAAATCAAATATTTAACTGAATCACATCCAGTTTCCACCAATTTTAAAGACCGTCCCCAAATATGAAGATATTAGAACTTCTTGGGAAAAGGTACATAATGAAACAAGCTGGACAAAAAAAGGAAATATAAAAAAATTCCCCCCTCAAATAGCCAACCCACTGCTGGAAGTTTTTTCAAAACTCAAGATAAAATATCATCCCAAATTCTGCCTGACGTAAGCGATGGTATAGAAGACTTCTAAATTACAAAAGGTTCTGCCAAAATTGCAGGCAATTAGGTGCAGTCTCATTAGCAAACTGTCAGTAGATGGCACTATTGACCCTTCGTAGCAAGAAAATTCTGCATTTTGTAGCAATTACACTGTAGCTGAATAATCTGGCTGACCAACAATTAAATACCAACACAAGTTTTTAAGTTACTTGAATGTGAATGTATTTCACCCATCTACTAGTAAGACTGTATACACCAGGTGCTCACTCCAACCTGATGCAAAGCTTTGTTACACCCTGTAAAAGGGCAGAGGCATTACAGATAAAAGTATACAGACTACAATTTATAAAGTGCTGTAGTAGATCTGGGGTAAAAAAAATTAGAAAATGACACTAAGTAAGAAACTAAGTCGAATAAAACAGACCAAACGTTTATGCTCAATTCATAAGTGAAGTTAATAAAGCACTACAGTTAAAAAGCCAACCTATTTTTTTTTCAATTCACAGCCATTGCAAATCATATTTTTGGAGTTCCATTTTGTAGCTACAATTTCAAAGCATAATCAAAATTCTGTTTTGACTGCTCCTTACAGAATATAATGAAGTATTTGATCTAAAAAGTATACAAATGATAAGCCACTACAAATAACACAAAATACTGCTGCATGCAATTAAATCTATTTGGTCTTTCACATTACATTTGATTCTCAACTTCATTTTTACAGGAAGAAATACTCCTCCATATTTTCCACACAACCAAGGCTACATTATTACATATTTTTAAAAAAATCACTAAAAAGCTGCATTGTTGTTCATGAGTCAGTGACATTAACTCCCATTCCATACCACACAGTAATTGAATTTTGCAAGAGAAATCTTTTGAGTACTGACTTGCTATTCTTCTGAAGCTAGCTTTCCATGAATGAAGAAATTAAGAGAAGGCAGAATGCCTCTAAGTAGATTTAATTGTTTGCTGCTATTTAGCCAGTGAATTCTATCACCCGATCGCAGGAACTGGTAGTAGCTCCAATCCAAAAAACCACAAAGTGAAAATACAGGCATAGTTCTATCATCTCAGAAAGTATTATTAATTTAATCACTACATTTATTAAGCCTGGAGCAGAGTGGCTCAAAGTATGCATCAGAATAAGTCTGGCTATGTCTGCAGAGTGCCATAAGGACTTACCTACTAGCAACAAACAAACAAAAAAATCCCAACTCATAATACCTTAAAAGGGTATGTATATATTGTTACAAAAATTCATAAGCTGCCCCAAACACTTAAGGACATTACAGTAACAAACAAGATTTTTCTTCTGTAAAATATTACACTTACTACCTACTTGGAGAGAAATACCAGAAATACTAAACTACTCCACAGCTACTACCGCATTTTATTTAATCTTACAAACTAACGTCCTACTTCGTGTTCTCTGTCTGAGAAACCGTGATATTCATCACATAGTCTGAATGAGCTGCTTTTTTACTCCCTATAATTTAACATTTCTGCATGAAACTTTGACAGCATGAGGAATTTAGCAATAGAAGAGAAGAAAAAGATGAGGGAAGAAGTCAGGTATAATACTGAAAACTGTTCTCAGTGTTGTTGAGATCAGAAATTCTCTTTTTTCTTTTTGTCTTGGGGCTGGTTTCTTATCATTTGCTAGTCTTGCATGCAGAACACCAATCACAAGAAAAAATTAACTCCTATCACCTCGAACTCTTAATCCAGAGCAACAACAAAAGCTAACATATCATTCTTAGATGACATACTAAGAAATCAGTAGCTGCTTGCTCTCCTTAATCAAATCACCATATTTGCACAATTAGATCCCCTCGAACTACTGGGCATTAGCAGCAAAAAGTATGAACAGCTTCCTCGTTGCCTCCCACTCATTCACCAATCAAAGCCAGAGTTTCAGTTCCTGTTTTCAGCAATCTTCATGACAGTTTTGGCTGGGACTTAAGCAAAGATTTACCTTTTGAAAACTATGCAGCATTGGGTTGTATCCAGCAGCCAAAAGAACTAAAATAAACTGTACATTTCTTCTGCTGTACGTACGATTATGAATTTCTTCCTCATTAGATGAATTCTGGAATTTCATGGGAAGTCAAACTATAAAGGTAGTTCAATTTCAAGGGAAAGCATCAAGTAGTCTTCACCAAAACCACTGGCTTCACATTCTGCCTTCACACTGCAGCTCCAATTAACTGTCTTTGATTTATCTTAGTAAATAGGCAGTCCCCACAGCTTTACAGTGTACGTCTGCAGCAACTCTCCATGTGCAGCATACAGAGTTTATCATTGCTAAAAAAAAACCAACAAACTCTTTTCCTTCAACTGTTCGATGTTCATTTAAATGAGGAGTACACTACCTGCTCATCACAGTTCTCATCTGACTGGAATCCAGAGTCACTTGCATATTGCTGGTATGATCTAACAACGTAATTCTTAGTCTTACACCAGTAGGAAACTTGAGTTACTTTCCACCCTGAGAACAGAAGTGAATGAAGCAGCTCCTTGCAGACTATTACCTCACCAGAAAATACACGAGGTGATGTTATGATCTGCCATATAAACATACACTGTGTTCTGAAGTACACCTTTATACAGAATGTTTCACACACAGATATGCAGCCATCCTTGGCAAAACACTAGTTTTTTTTTTATAAGAAACTGACTAATCAGTTGTTTCTGTACTGCTTAGCTACTTACAGTACTAATTTATAATGTGAACTATGTTCAGTCTCGGACAACAAACCATAAATGTCATAGTTATACATAGTTAAGCCTCACCTGGACACGTTTTTGTTTACGTTGGAAGGAACACTCCCCGCAAATCAAAGTAAACAAAGGCTGACTACTTTTTTGCCAGACCCTTAAAAAGCTCGCACAGTTGGATTTGGCTTCATTTAGAGAACAAGATGAAATTAAATTTAAGAATTTAGTCCATTACTGAAAGTATAGGCACGTGACAAGACTGTCTCCCTAGTGCTTTTACAAAATAAAGCACTATCTCCGGTCAGCTGAAAATGACAGCCAAAAAGACACTATGAAGTTTTGAAGGTCATTAAAAATTCGGGCAGCTGGCACAATGTGATGATGATCCACTACAAAAACAGTGCACACAAAGCAACTGTAGAACCATCTAGTAAAAACCATTCACACACAGCAAAGAAGTGAAGGAACCCTTCTTCCTGATCTGTAAAGTCTTACATGTAAGATAAAAGCTTAAAGAAATACACATACGTACCTTTCTTGTTTTAATGCATATTCTAACATTTTTATTCTTCTCACTAAATCTTTCTTCAAGTTTTCTTGACCCTTTCTTTCCCCTTGTAAAAATGCTATCCGAGCCTGAAAACACACACAAAAAAAGAAAAAACAATCGTTTTATTTCATTCTGTTCCCAAAACAAAGCATTAAAGTCTGGCACAGAAGAAAAGAAAAACTAAAACAAAAGAGAAACTGTTTTGTAAGAATCACTTTAGTCAATCATTAATAACAAAAATAATTCTGCCCAAGAGTTGTATGTTGGTTTTGGCTCATAAGAGTACTTCTTGTTTGGTTGGGGTTTTCTTGCATTGAAATACAGGTATAATGTAGTAGGAGAAGGTACAAACAGGAATCATTATAATAAATGCACGTCTTTGTCTTATGACATTGTTAGCATATATTCTTTTATACATTTTCCTCTGAATAAGAAGCCATATTAAAAGATACTACTTTTAAGCCATTTAGTTTTAAATGTTATTATCTTGAAAAAAATAAGAAAAAAATTAGCATAAGAACTCATATACAGACTTAATAAATTAAGTATACAGGAAGCAGATTTATTTTACAGATTCACCTTCTACTGGCTATTGAAGACAGTCAAAAATTAGAATATCAGGATTTTTTTAATGCCATCCTATATGAAGCAAAAGATCCTCCCACTGATAGGGGTCGGAGGGAGTCGAGCAAACCCAACAACTGTACATAACTGCAACTATGATATCCAAATTTAAAAAATAGTGTGAAAGTGACTCTAATCCAACAGAAAGCGAACAGCCTTCTGAAGACAATTCTAACTAACCATAATTTGCATTCCCCTAGCAGCAAATGACCAGACGGTTCCACAAGCCCAACTTAATAGGCTTGACTAATGAAAATGAGGATAAGAAAACAAAGGTTTTACGTAAATAATGCCCTTCTACAAAAAAATATCCAAAGCGGTAGTAAAAGCAATCAGAAAAATAAATAGCAGTAAGCAGTATGTTACATGCACATACACTCAGCACCACTCTTCAAAGTTTAGAAACTACCGTATCCACGCAGACTCTACTAATATAAATAATACCAGAAATAAATACTTCAAAAATCATCACCTAGGTATGGTCACTAACGCGCCTATGCTCTTGAACTCAATAGTATGTGATTCTTTCCCTAATTCAGATCTTCTGTAAGTGACAGGCTTCACACCTTCTACCAATCTCCCTCCTTTGGATAGCATCCTTATACAACTATTTGCCAGACGAGAGTCACCAGGTGCAACTGCTGGGCCTTATTTCACCCTCCGCTTGCAGAGAACTGAGAAGAAAACGCTATAGCTGCCTCTTAAATGCTTGCGGCCAATCTCCTTCTTCTGGAAATAATCCTGGATGCATGGGCACACATAATTAAGTCTTCATACTTTCTAGATAAAATTCACCTTTAAAAAGCCACGAAAAACAAATCCTTAATAAACAATTGTATTTATATCACTCTTCACAAGGTCCAAAAGGTTTAACAGAAAGGTTGCCAGGAAAGAATATGCTTTTTAGACAGTTTGTCACTTATGCCAGTAGAAGCGGATATCTTCTGGCAGACACTCTCACGGCTGTAGGGAACTTTCTTTTTTTCCTCTCTCCACCGTAACTGTCACATGGTTAAAAACTAATTGAAGTTATCAGCAAAAAAGACGTTCAGAAAACTGCTAGACATCAAGGCCCTCCAAAAAAAAATAAAAAATAAGATTAACTTACACAGATTTGCTATTAAGCTAGGCTAATTAACTTCTTTCCTCAAGTCCTGAATTGAGCAGTGAGGACTGCCAGAACTATCAGTTGACATTCTGCATAACATTAAGCCCAAAGAATTAACCTATGGTTTCCCAACAGTGATTTCTTGGAGAATCAGTAAATCTCAGGTTAAATACAAAAGATGAAGTAAGCAGATGTCTCCCACAGTTGTTGTGCTTTTTTAAGTTCCATACACAAAAACAAACACTGAGGAAATATGTTCTCTATGTAATACAGCTTTCAAACCTAAGGTATTCCTTTCCTTTGAAAGGATTCTCTGGAGAGTAGGAGTTGATAAGATTTATGACTATTAATGACTGATTAGCACCAAAACTGGGTAACAAAATAACACAAAAGAGTTTACTACTCACATTCCCTCCTTCCCCCTTACAAGACAATTCTCTACATTGTTTTTAATCGATTTGAAAGCCTCTAGGTTTACAAATCCACCTCCTCCAATTTTTGCTCCTCTTCTGGGCTGACGATGCTCCTTTTCCAGACATACATAAAGTCTAATGAGGAAATCTTTATTTATTTTTTACTCAGTCCTGAATTACATCAGTTTCCTGACCCTACACTGTAGAGCCATGGGAGTACTTAAGGCTGGCACAAGGGATACAAACAGGATACCAAAGTAGCTGACCGCCAAATAATAATTGGTCCAGCTCACAGAAGTCCCAACCAAGAGTACAGAGACCAGGAAACTCTGAAGACAAGCCTCTCGCCTCCTGACTTACAGATTCAAATCAAAATCTATACCAACATCAAAACATCTATAAAACAATATTTCTGTATGCAAAACCAATTTCCCTTGGCTNGGGGGGGGTTGTAAGGCCTCTCCGGTTGCGCCTCGCGGGGCTGTGTTCAGCGCAGCTTGAGGGCGCTCGATTTGCCTCACAAGTAGGTGATTCTAGAATAGGTTGGCTAAACGTGCTCTGGCGGTGCCCAGTCTTAATTGTATTGTAATGAAGGTCGTCTCCGTGGTGTAGTGTTTGAGGGATTTGTGTAATGTTTTCCCTCCGTGAAGGGAAGAACGAGTGCACACCTTTCGCCATCCGAAAGCAGTTACGGCACGAGGGTGCTTTCGCGAGTGACGGGCGCGTTGTTATCAGCAGCGGGCTCTGTGTGCCACGGCAGCAAAGCCCGGGTTGGTGGCACAGCATGGATGTGGTGAAACCTCCTCGGCTGCACAGCACTGCCCCGAAGTGCAGCGCTTCCAAGTGACCACCACGTCCTGTTGGATCTGTAGGCCGCCTCTTCTCAAGTAACATGAGGATTTGGTTTTGCTTCCCTAAAAATGCATATATGCTGTATATATGGGCAGGAACATGGACGGTGGTATTAACGGGCTCATTCTTGACAGTGCTGTAGTTGTATTAACTGCTGAAAAATAAATCCTGCTGGTCCCAGTGCTGGCGTTTCCTCTCTGCTGACCTCTCCTCAGGTGCACGTTGCTGTTTCAGTTGTTTTACCAGTTCCTATCCGACTTTTCTCCATTAAGTCATTTCCTACCATCATTTCCTCGGTCTTCCCTTTTCCACACTGATCAGCCTGTCTAAATCCAACTCTTCCACCTCAGCAGATTTTTTCATTGTCCCCTGACGGTATCAAATCATTACCAAAAATTGCACCTTACCTCACAGCCAGCTTAGCCCTTTGTTTTACTCCAGCCCTTGAGACATTCCTCACTGCTGAATACCTTGGAGCTGCTACAGTTTAGCTCCGTTACTATATTCAGAAAGCATTCTGACAACCACACTGCAAAGGAAAACTTTTTTACTGCTTCCTTCCTCCTTGGCTTCCCTAGATTAGTAGGGCTGCTTTTCTTAAAATTCCTGATCCTGAAGTTAAATATGGTGATTTATTTCAAAGCCACGTTGACAAAGTTGTTTCATTTCTAGGTGGATAATAATTTTAACACTAAGACCCAGAATACAAAAATGTTTACTCTTATCGATATGACTTTTACTAAAGCCTTGTCTCCAATCAGAACAAAAACAGAACACAGGTATCGATTGTATGAACTGTCTTCATTTGCTACGTGCTTTTTTACAATAAATTCGTAGCTGGGAAGTAGAGCAGACCAATGTATATCTCAAAAATGTTTGCCCACCTGCTGTCCCCTGCTTGCACTTCTATCACTTGGCCATTTTTAATTCCAGATTAACCTATTTTGTTCTACATTTAGTACAGATAAAACACAATTAAAACCTCTGTGTCCAGAAAATCAACTCATTTATAGAGTTAGACAATGCAGTGAATTATTGACTTGCAGTTCTGTTTAATTCTTGTCAAAACAAATATATAAAAATATAGCCATGTGTTTCTTGTTTGCTAGATTTGATCTCTTAATTATGCTTTAACTTAGAGTCCTAAAATGTTGGAGAACTTTGATGTAGCACAATAACTTCTAGATCTGTGAATGTTGACTAGAGTGGTTCTAATTTGACAGACAGAAATCTAATTTGAATGAGAACTATACTGCCTGAGGTCTCAAACCGGAGTTGTATTTCTTTTTTATAATCTACGTGTCAGAGTACGTATGTACAGATATTGGTGAAATCTTGGTCAAAATAAATTAGTGTTAACTGCTTGTAGCTACTGGAGATGTAATTAAAATTGTTTAAAATATGTTTTCTGTTACTGCATGTGAGATCTGCTGGGCTGGCCACACTGGAGATGGAAGACCTTTTATCCACAGAACAGGTATTGCAGGCTTGGCCTCCCTAAGAGGTCTCAGCGAATATCTGAAAAGACGCGTACAGGGGTGTGACTCACCAACAGGGACAGTCTGCACTGCCGTGCCTCATGAGGTTATGCTGCCTAGTGAGCTGACGGCCTGGAAGCACATCCTTCGCAGCTTCCATTTTGGTGTTTTGAAGCAAACTGGGTGGATTTGAGTTAGAGTACAAAGCTGGAGTTACCTATACAAACAGGTGAGGAAAATGAGCCTGCTTAGGGGCAGAAAAATCCAGAAGCATCTCGCTTTGTGAGTTAAATCTTCAGCTTGTCTATTGGTGTAGAATGAGTTAAAGTTATGGTGTAGGTCATCAACAACTACGTACTGCATCAGTCTGCTGCAGTGAGTCACACACACCAATCGTGATTCCAGTTTTCTCTCACAGATATTTATCGGAAAGAGATACTTTAATGAGGGTGAGATCTGATACAGTGTAACAATGCGTGTATATCACAGGAGTTACTCTGAGTGTGGTTTATGTCTTTGCCAAATTAGCCATACAGAAGAAACCTCTTGTGGAAGAAATAGACTAAATGGCTCACACTTTGGTACTTTGGAAGGAAAGACCACAATTTCAAGATGTTTTATGTCTTCTCTGTATGGTATTTCTGTGGGTTTGGGTTTTGTTTGTTTCTCAAAGTCTTCATGATGTTACAGTGCATCGCAGGTACTTTGTAGATGTGGAAGCAGATACTGTAGGCTATTCTGGACGCAATTCCAAATGCGTGGCTGACTGTGACAGGGAGAGCAGGGCTTGACAGGCCATCAGGATCTGGGTAGTCCCCTCCAGTCTTCTGTTCCTGAGCCCATTTGTGATGCAGATAGTTGTCCGCTGACCTGGAATGAGGCTGCCTATTCATTCCTGACAAACAGCCTTCAGATAGCAACATCTTTTCATTACTAAAATGAGCAAAATAATGGCAGCGGTATGAAAGGCTCACATCTTGTCACCAATTCTCTTGAGGCATTCGATTCTGTATGCAGAAAGGCATAGTAATTCATGTTGGATTTGAGCATTTACGCATGCACACATGCAGGCAGGCGCGTGAGAATGCACAGAAAAGCATGTAGGAGTTGCATTGGAAGAAACAGAACTGTCTTTGTAAGTAGAGTGCTTGTTGAACATAAAAACTAGTTCCTGAAACACATGGAACTGGATGGAGCAATTGGACATTCTCCACCCATCAACATGCACAGGTGTGCGGTGTGCTTTTGGTTTATTATACCTCACAGATCTCATCACATCTTAAATATGCAAAACATTTTAACATGCTTTCTGTATCTGAAAGCTAAGAAATAAGCAGTCTGATAATCTTTNAAAATTAAGAGTATTAGTTGATTTTTCAGAGAAGCAAAAGCATGCATGGTCTATATATCATCAGACAAGGAATACCACAAATGTTTCTGGTAGAAAAGCATGTTCTTATATGCTTATACCAAGGGATTTCTTCAGGTCATTGCTCTCAAAATAGCCACTGGCATTTTATATTTGAAAAGATTTCTTCTTTACTTTTTTTTTTTTTAAAGCAGTTTAGTACTATGTTCCTTGAATACTAAACTCATGATGCAGACAGTATAAGCATTATAAGCTGACATTACTCTCACTGAACAAAATTAGAGGGATAGAGCAAATGAAATCTCAAAAGCCAGAACCCTCTTGTGCATCCCATACTGTCATCATTCTACAGTGGCTGTCTGATACAACCACTCTTGTAAAGATGTTTGGGTTTTTTTGAAGATTCAAAGACAGAAATAGCTCCAGTTAAAATGACACTTTCTCATTTAGTGTTTTGTTTTCAGAAACCTGGAAAAGGCAGCATGATGATGGTTAGAACATGTGCTATTAATTACAGTTCCAGCACTATTTAATACAGAATTTATTATAATCTCGTTTTAAACAAATTTGGGTTGAATAATACTTAAGCACAATTTTATTTTGGCTATATTAAAGTGTGTTGGATACAACTTCCTCCATAGTCCATCTGTTTGAGAGCATTACATCGGTAATTACATATACAAGAGATCATCACATGTTTATGGTGCTTATGTAGTAGATCCAAAGCAGACATGGCAGAGCGTCCTGTATGAATTCAGGGACATGACTGGAAAACTCTTCTAAACTCTTCACCATTTAAAGAAATTCCATGCCATTCCATGGTTCTATTTTCAATTGCGTATAACATAATAAATGGTAGAACACTGAAGAAGGCAGCTATAAATCTAGTTAGGGTTTCTGTCAGTGACCAAAGAGCAAAAAATATTTTATGTTTGTACTATTATGGATTAATGTTTAGGATTTGCACCATTTTAGAAGACCAAATTATGATGACAACAATGGAAACAAAACTCTGGGAAAGGAAAGAACATCTGTTCTCCAGAATGACACAATCTATTATTTTTTAGGTTTGTGAGCTTTAAACATTTTCACACTCTCTATTTGTCTGATGGAATTTACAGAGCTTGAATTAAAATGTAAGAACAAGTATTAACAGAATTAACTGCAAATGCTACGATACATAATTCTGAATCACCTTCACTTGTGTAATAGCTGCTCAGGAAGAACCATGCATGCTGTTTAGAATACACACTCCAATGTTTTCAACTGCTTTTTAATACTAAGGAAGTTCAAGCTGATCAGACTTCTTAAAAAACAGTTTTGTGATGAATAAAAATGTCTAATTTAAGGATGGCAATGTCACTCAGCGGAGACCTGCAGACCAGTCTGATATAGGGCATCTTTGGACCACAGAAGAAATTGTGCTTCTATCAGTGAAAACTGACTAAAATTCCAGGGCTAGTCTGTGAATGGTGGAATCCATATCAACAAATACAGTAAATTCCTTTAGTAGCAGATATTCTGTGGGAACAGACATTTTTCTTTCAGCATAGACTGGGGAAGTTCAACCCTAAGTGTGCAGGATCTGAGGCTGTGACTAATTGTTTCTAAATTTAAACATTTAACTGAAGCACCCAAGTTAGATGTTTGGTCATCCTATGCTCCCATTACAGGGAGCGGAGACAAACAAGTATCTCTAGAAAGTGAGTCATGTCTCAAGTTTGCTGAGGCAACTGCTGAAGATACCCATCTCACCTACCGACTGCAGAGAGACCACAAGGGCTGCTAGCTCAGACGCTTCACTTAAATGAAGTTGGTGGGGCTGAAGCAATAGCTGTAAGTGGAAGGGGTCCAGCGCATAGAGTTGCTGTCTCTATCCTGCCCCAGCTACCACCACCATGGGTATACACTCAGGTTTTTATAGGAATTATAAACTTTGCATTGCTGTTTTTGCAGAGGAAGAGAGAATATAGGGCTGAAGATGCCGTAAGCAGAGGTGCTGTTTTCTGCCTATTCTCTGGGACAGCACTGCATATATTCTAATTATTACTTGTAAGTGACTTTAATGGGTGGTTGGTTGCTTTTTTTTAAGTAAAATTTTCAGCAATTTAGCTTTTGTTAGAGGCAGGTAATACATCAAATGCAAAGGAGCAGCACAGGAAAGAACATAGAACTGTGCAGTCCATAGGAGAATATTAATCAGCCTATTTTTTTTTATTCTCTATTTTGAAGACTCTGTTTATCATCTGAAGGGATATGTAATGTTTAATGCCTATGAGATGAAAATCAAACCATAATTCATGTTCATCTCTTTTTCTTTCAGAGTGAATTAGATGTATCCTTTTTGGTATCAGAAAGCCATTTGTTTATCTCTTTCTGGTGTATATTCCAGCTCATACTGGAACTAATAGCACTGACTCAGTCAAGACAATGCAGAGATTTCACAAATTCTGCATTTAAAACAGCAACCTTTTGTTATCTATAAGAAAGCATGGCTGACGTTCATGAGGGCATCTTATTTAAATCT
Source organism: Pavo muticus (assembly GCA_016647715.1). Classification (NCBI taxonomy): domain Eukaryota; kingdom Metazoa; phylum Chordata; class Aves; order Galliformes; family Phasianidae; genus Pavo; species Pavo muticus. The sequence goes on from JACDJE010000299.1 coordinate 632,454, forward strand.
TCAGTCATCAAGATAAGCCTTGTACCATTTAAAGGCAGGGAGAGTTTGCTTTGAGAGAACAAAATAATACCACCATCTAGACACTAAAGTTTATATTTGCGGGGGAACTTTCAGCCCGACTTACTGATCACTTCAGGGTTTTACTTTCCATTTAAAGTAAAAAAAAACGTGAACTACAACACTAATAAACGAATGTTATAAATGTGTCTTGAGCAAAATAAAGCAGCAGCATCATTTTAAGATTAGCTTTGCACTTGATCATACTTTATAGAAGTGACACTTACTATCTGTATCAGTGAAGATACAGAAGTGAAGAAAGAAAAGCCTTAGGAGAAATGTAGGAAACTAGACAATGACACAGATATCATATACTTTTTTTTTTTCTTACAGCTGTAAGAAAAATGTTCATGCTTATGATTTGCAGGGTATTAGCTAAAACATTACTGAACTAAAACCAAATACAAACATATACTAAAGTATGGTCATGAATGCTTAAACACAAATTGTAAGCACACAGAATACAATACTGAATACAACTGAAAATGAACCAGGAGAATGCAGCACGAAGTCCCTTCTCTCCCATATCTAGTCCCTCACAGGCTTCTCCCTCCTCAGTTCCTTCAAGGAAAATAAGAGGAGCTCAGGCATACTACAAAAACGAATGCTGACTAACTAACAGCCAGTTAAATAACTACCTCTTCAGTAGCCGTGGCTTTTACAGGAGCTTCTGTGTGTTGGTGGTAAAGCATTTTGACCATAATATGATGTTTGTTTTCATACTGGGATTAAGTCAATCATACACTTGAGCATGCCTTTGATGGCAACAGGTAACATTTCTAAAATGTTGTGCTTTTTTTTTTTGTTTAGTGTGTTTGTTTCTTGGTTTTGTTTTTAATTTAGCATTGTTAGTACAGTTGAATAAACAAGTAATGAAGTTTTCCCAGTGATGCTTCTTCCTAATGTGTTAATATCACTATATAAGCCTCACTTTTATGTATTAAATAAGTGGGTGGAATTTCAAGTAGCTCTAAAACCACAGCTTAGGTAGCATAGGAGCTACTTTCCTGGTGTGACGATCACAGACAATAAAAATGGAAGTGTTATCACAGCAGCTTTGTGGGGAACAACATGCTGGTAAGCATGACAGTTTTATAAAATTACAAAAAGCTGGCTTTTGTGTTGCTTGAACTGCTGAAGCAGTGCTTACTTGAAGATGTAAGTAATATATAGAAGACACATATTTACATTCTCCTTGTGGGAGGAAGAAGGTAGTGTTCTCTAGAACCAAGTATTTGAAGAATGTTGCCTGGATCCAAGAAAGAACATTACATTCCATTGCAACTAGCTGATTCTTCTAGGATAGGAAAAAAGCTTTGATAAAGGGAATACTTTACGTGAGTCAAGTGTATTCTTCTGTCTACTTTAAGAATACGGCACATATATATAATAAAAAAATTGAATTATGAATTTATATTGACAATTTTTAAGGAAACAAGTTAGTAAACTATAAAATAAGTGGATGAAATGGAAACTCACAGGGATTAGCTGAAAATTGTTCATGAAGGAAAAGCTTCTCTCTAGGGTCGTGATGTAAGGGAATGTGCTCACAGAAGGAGATCAGCCACCTTGCAAACTTCCAGAGAATTTCTTCTGGAGTAGGAGCAAGTGACAGAGAATATCACAAAACCTGAAGGCACCGCTGGTCTCCTATTTAGTGTCAGTACAGTCGTCGGAGTAAGAAACAGAAAGCATTAAACAGATTTCCCTGACTTAAATTCAGCTGCTGTTAGATAGGCTAGAAGTTACCTAAAGCAAACATCTGGAAAGATAAAATGACGACACATGGTATTTCTTGAATGTAGATTAAAAGAAGAAAAAAAAAAAGCAGCAACCTCAACTAACCTTTAGTTGAAGATGAATGATCCAGACAGAAATAAAAGTTCTTTAATACTGTATATTCAGTAGCAAACCATATACGTACTCACACTATAATCTACAAAGATTTTGTTTGTGCTCCTGGGTGTGTTACCTGATCACAAGGTGTTGGTTGTACTTTATAATCTCTTAAGCTTGTATACACCCTAAATTACTTGCCTGGAATATCCTGAGATATCTTAAAATGTGTATTTTTCCCTCCCTTCTTCCCCACTTAAGTATCTGCCTCTAAGTTGTTTCAGGGAAGGAGACACAGGATTATGTCACATTTACCTCCTTTTAGCATGTGTGCCACGTAAAAACTCCTAGTGAGACTAAAAAGTACTGTTAGGGTCTTTCGTAAGGGCAGCTCTTGGAGTTACCAAGAGCCAGCAGAACATATAAATACCTCTAAATTATCTCTACTGCCATGTTATCTAATGGCCAGAACTGTATTTACTATTCTTACAGGAAGCAGGACTATAAATGAAAGCTCTGGATGATGTACATGTCAGTACACACCGTATATAGCTTTTCCTGTTGCCAGCTGCTCAAACTGGCTTGCTCTGGTGTTTTTCAGCTGGGTGTGGATCTATGACTTCAGGGCTTTAAACCCTGAAATTTGGGGTGAATTGCCAAACAAGTGACAGGTGGAGAGGATGAGTGTTGCTGAAAACCAGAAACATCTCTCACTGGGCAGGGCAGGCAGATTTGAATGGCTAAGCAGTATTTATGTCGAGATGTAACAGCAGAGAAGAGTCATGAGACTTACAGGAAGCCAAGATTATTCACCGTGCAAGTCTGACTGTTTGCCAAGAACAGCATGGTAAAGTGAGGTGTGAACATAACTGAAGAAGGAAGCCTATGTTTGGTTGAGAGGAGGGGGTGAGTGCTGTCCCTCTGGGGGAATTGTAGTGTTGTTATCGCTGAAGTTAGTAGACTGCAAAAATTAAAAGCCAGCAGGAGTTGGCTTTATTGCCTGTTGAAACTTGAATGGAATGTTATCTAACTTTGTGAACAGATCCTCACTGCCCTATGTAGGTCAGTGTCACAGTTGATCTAAACAGGAATAGAACAACTCTCCCTAAAAACTGTCATGTCACCGTAATAAGGAAGCCATAACTTCTCAGAATAAAACATTTGTGTGAAGACCAATCTGCCTGAAAAGTAGAATATAGGAAGAAAAATTTTTAAGTCTTTACTCTGCCAAGGAAAGCAAAAAAAAAAAAAAAAAAAAACCACAAAACCTTGTCTCTGAAACTGAAATTGTTCACGTTTTAAGGACAGTACTGTTCCTCAGTTTTGAAAGGCATGAGTCTGATATTTAGAAGCAACTTCGCCTACAATCAAATTCAGAAAGAGGTCTGGAATTTAAATACAACCTAAAATTAAATTAGGTGGTTAAGTTTGCCTAATTGGAAACTATTTGATGAACCACAGACATGGTTAAAGCACAATCACTTTTTGAGACAGATGTTAAGTAACATAAAGGAAAGAGACACGGTTATGGAGAAACTTCAGATAACATGAAAGTATGCATTCAGTTTCCGATTATCTTCCTTCGGGTGAATGTTAGATTGCAAATATCTTTCAGAAAGTGTGTAATTTAAATACAATCCATTTATTTACTTTTAGCCTTCTTCAAGATTTATTACTAGATGAATGTATTAACTTTGTATCACACTCCTCTTAAGAAGCTATTTCCAAGAAAATCAAATTGTGTCAGCAATTCAGGGCAAGGAAAATTATACTCGAGAATCAGATTTTAACAATTCAAAAACTACCCTGATTAGAAGAAATACAAAACATTGGCATCTTCACATTCAAATCATTACCCCTTGATAACATTTCATATTCATGTGATAAATGGTGCTCAGGCCAACAGTAAAATTAATCACCAACATCTACATTCAAGTTTACTTTTCTTTTACTGCTGTGTTGTAACATTGCAAGATGTAACTTCTCTAGTACCAACTTCTGATATCCCCAACACTGGCCCATGACAAGCATCAGCTGACCTGTCTCCTTACAAATAGACACATAACTAGCACACTTTAATACCAACTTTTTAAAGTTTTCTTTTTTTTAGATTTTTCTCTGAATTTATCTTCAAGTAGTTCAAAATATACTTAACTTGTAACGTTTCTAGATCATGTTTAATTTGGATAGAGTGCACATCATACTGGATGAAATGGTGCTAAATGGCTGCATTGTGGAAACAAACCCCAACAGAATTCTTGCGCCTCTGTTTGTGCTCGACAAAGTGGCAGAGAGCTAGGAAGATGCAAGACTGACTGAAGCATTTAACAGAAGATGGTGAAATCCTCAAAAGCATACCAACAGGCAATCTTCTGATTTTGCAAGACCAACACATACAATATTTAAATCACCTGAAAAATATTTCCTGCTTCTCCTGTACCCTGAAAAAGACAAAGAACCACAAAGTGGAATCTTTATTTTCAGATGCAACATTCTAAGGACACAGCAGAAGCCATCCTAAAACAGCAGAAATGTTCCTCAAGAATTGTTTTTTCTTCAAACAAACTAAGAATAAAGCAATGGAAACTTACTTGTGACTGTGTAGGTACTGCTCCGAATCATGTAGCATTCTGCCAGACCTAGAAAGACAGAAAATATGGACAAACAATTTCAAACTAACTTTCAATGGCACTTCTTAAAGCAACAATACGATTTTTTATTTTCATACATATGTACTGAAAGTTAAAGTTCAGTAACTTTTATGACCACCTTTAAACTAGATTCAGCCTTAATCAAAAAGCTGGTCGTCTTGACCACAGAGATCCTCTGATTTCGGTTGCAAAATACATGTAAATAACACAAGTGTAGATGTATGTAGGATTCCTGCACACTGTGTTATGTTGTAACTAGAAATTACACTTATAATGTTATAACATTAATAAACTAATTAAAATCAAAAGGTTTGATATTTTCTAATACACATATTTGCTTCAGAAATCACACAATATCTTTTTTATTTTGGAACATCACTGTTAGTGGGTTTTTTTTCTCCCCTTTCTATTATTCCGTCCATCCATCATGATTAAAGTCTACAGAAGATGAACAAGAAGAAATATGCACATCTCTCAAGCCATTTATGTACCAAATCAAGTCTGCAGTAGGCAGACGTAGCTTACAGTAACTTCTATTCACAAAGCATACAAAATATCCCTTTGCATCCAAATGCTCCATCCCTTAAGTCACTGAAGTCAGTAATCTGCAATTGCTTTAATTTACCCTTCTAGAATGAAGTTATCAGGCTCCTTCTTCGTGACCCCCAAGCCAGTGCTAGATGTAACCGGACACTGAAAGAGTATTGTGAGAGCACTATGTTTGAAAGCACATTGACAGCTGCATTTGAATTGTACAGAAAGCAAGGCCTAGTGAGTATAGAGAGAAATGTAGCGCAGAACAAGCATTTACAGCTTACAACTTCTAAGTTCTCTTCCTACCAGCCAGGAAACCTCAGCATCCTGAGAAACAGGTGGCGTTCCAACTTCTAGAACAGAGGACACCACAGAGTACAGCATTTCTTGCAAACTACCACATAAACTCAAACTTCCAATTAAGGTTAGTATGTTGATCTCTAATTATAGATAACAAAGCGCCAGCTGACTGCAGCCTAGTCCTTTATGTCAGCAGGTTGCCAACAAATATTCCTTCCCAATGCAGGACAATGCTACAGTTAAATACATCAAAAAATACGTACAAAACTATTCCCTTTAATTGACAATGAAAATACTTAATGATGAAAGCAGAAAACCCACGAAGTATTCATCCATAAAGAACTAACTATATGGGGAAAACTTGCCAGGTTCAGCACGAAATCCAAATTCTAACATCTGATCCTTAGGCTACTAATTGAGGCAGAATCTTTCGGCAAGCCTTTCCTCAGCAGGGGTCCAAGCAAGAACGATTACCAAAGAGAACTGGCACAGAACAAAAAGTACCACACAGACGGATACAACTAAAATTTTCTTTTCTTTTTTTTTTTTTTTAAGCAAGCATTAAAATATGTTTAAAAGACACATTACTTTAAATGACATCTTATTTGCTTTGCCTTGCCATGAGCTGCTTTCCGTGCTTTCCGCCAATAAACATCTCACCAACGTGACAAAACCAAGATAGGCGCTCCACCTCAAGTGAAGAACCTGCCACACCATGGGACCCAGTTTTCACTCCAATGTAATAACAAATTAAAATCTCAGGCCATGGGCCCACTGAAAAGCACCAAACCCTGCCACATGCAAAGTTATCACTGCCAGTTGCACTGCGTAACATTGAGAGTTGAGCACACAGACGAGTTAGTGACATCAACTATTGCCATGTAGTTCTTTTAAACCTTGACAAAAGTATGGCCCCTTCTTCAAAACACATACATAGATTTAGTAATGTAAGAAGTATTAAGAAGGTATTCAGAGGAGACAGCTGTATATGTTGCAAACATTTTAATGATTACTGTTGAGCTTACACATTGGGTGTTTTGTTGTTTTTAAACTTCAAACTGCAACAAGTTAAATAAATGTTTATAATATACAAAGAAAATACAACCAAAAGTAAAACTTTCTTTAAGTGTGCCTTGCACTAGGAACCAGTGTTTTTTTTTTCTTAATAGCTTTATTGTTGAACTGCACAAATACACGTAAGGATTTGATCTTCATAGCAGGGCATTCGAGAAATCAAAATATATTCCCACTTGAAAGAAAACAAAAGGTTGTGCATGATTATATGCAAAAACCCACTAAAATACTCCAATAGTGCAGGCACCATTAAAAAAGAAAAAGCTGGAGATGCCATTAACTCTAAGTTTTAAAGAAGCAAGTTTCTGACCAGTTAGCTTAAAGCCAGCAAAACAGGGATCAGTGATGGCAACTGTAGTGTACAAGGTATTAAATGACAAACTTTACACAAATACACTGTTAGAAATTTGTATCAGTGAACACTGAAAATCTGATGATCTGTTCTTTGGAACAGTCAAACAGAACCACCTTAATTTCCAGTTGTGCAAGCCCTTGAAGCATCACACAGTGTTCTGTGCCAATTTCTTGCTGGCTGTGTAGTTACAAGGATTTATTCTGTCATTAGCAGCTAACAAACTTATTCCACATGTTCCTCACAAGTGAAAAAAGGCAAGTCTCGTCAGAGCACAGCGTGGAGATCATATTTTTCTGCACACAAACACAAGAGGCTTTGCTAGTATCAAAAAACACTTTCTCATGNTCAAGTATATGGCGTTTTGGGTTTTTTTTACTACACAGGTGATTTTCTTTCACAACTATTCTTAAAAGAAATACTGGAATTATTCTCAAAGCCAGATTACGCAGCTATACTTGCATGCATTCTATTTTATATATATATATCTATATATATAATTTCACATGTAAATCAAATAGAAAATGTATTCCAGGATTTCTGCAGAAGATTATGTGCTTTTACTGCCATTTGTGTGAGGAAAAAATGTTGGAAGCTGTGCTTGAGGCTGGCAACAAAATAGAGAAATAACAGGCCTCTGCAGGCCTCTCCTCCGCAGATGTAAATCACCTAGTCTAATACTGTGAATGATGTCTGTCTCATAAAAGACAGGTGACACATTTGAGTACTACTGTGGCTCTGCCTCTGTTACAGCATAATTCATATTTCCATAAGGATTCTGGGTAAGAGCATTTGTAAGGATTTTGTAAAAAATAATTTGAGTCTGAAGTATTTTTGCAGGTAAAACAGTACAGTTATGAAAGAATAAACAGATACATTAGTCGTAACACCAGAAAGGGATTAGCCGTGTAGGAAGATTAGGTTAACAAAGGAATAATTAGGATTAGGGGCAATCCTGCAAAAGGATACATGTAATCAATTCATAAGTTTATTTTTTTTTCTGTTAGATACTCCTTAGTGGTAACTCAGAATACACCAGCTCTCTTCAAGGACAGGACTGATTCATCTCACTGGCATACTTTTCTTTTTTTATTCCTCTGAGTATTAAGGCATCTCTTCTTACTGCCGCTCTGTAAATTAAGGCAGCAATACAAAATAGGAAAAAACAGGGTCATACATGAAATGCAGAAAGGATTATATAGGAGTTGCCTTCTCATTTCATCATAAATGTCAGCCTGAGATGCCACCTGACAGTGAAGATTCCTTAATACACTTCCATCTGGGCCTTTTTTTTTTTTTTTTTTTTTTTTTTTTTCTCAGTTGCCTCATTTGCTCTTTCTCAGAGAACCATTTCCACTCCCTGAAGAGTGCAAAGCCTGGACAAGCAGCGTGCACTTCAGCAGCACTTACTGACATTCCTGACTCATCCGTCTGAGGGAGTCAACAAGAGGGCACTTCTCTTCTTGACATAAAGAGACTTCACTCTGTCTAGGAGGTGAGAAAACAGACTGCCAGAGTTGCAAGCAGACTCTATTGTCATCTGTATTGATTCTGGAATCTTGTTCCCTGTAGGTGTCCTACACAAGAGCAGATAAAAAAGAAATTTTCAGAGTAACAGGGATAAAAGCTTCCTTGCAGATGTACGGTAGTGCAAAAGAAGAGCTTTCCCTGATAGCTGATGCATCCTCTGGCATTTTCTCTTATCTACTCTTCCATTTCAAATATATTACCTGTGTAAAGAGTTGTGCGTAGGGGACAGTAAAGGGAAGAAGAGGTTTAAATTTATCATCTCTGATTGTAACTCACGATTAAAGCAATTTTTTTTCCTAAGGGCAGTATATCTGATAGAAAAGAATCCAGTCAAAGATTTCTATTTTTCAGTGAAGGTTTCTTTAAAGCAACATTGCTCCTCCCGGGCTGCTTTTCTGAAGTAGGTCTGTATGAAGCTGCGTATCGGTGGCAGGATTTTTCCTTTTATTGTTGACTAACTTCTGTGGATTTGGTGTATGATTATTTTCTCAACATATGCAGTTTTAAAACATTTCAAATCAAACGGTAGTTTCTCAAGATAAGAAATGCCTTTACAACATCTTCTAATCACTTACGGTAAGAGCGATACGTATTTGAGAATGAGTTTGATTTATTTATTTAATTAGCTCTTACAGTTACAATTCTGGTGTTTCCTATGGTTTCGTTTTCCTTACCGACAACACTTTTGAAACTGTAGATAACTGTATACATACATTGTCACTCTTCACTTCGTTAAGAAACAAATTCTCATTATCAGGTCCAATTAGCATAGATGTATTTAATATAGAAGTCTAAACTTCTTTGTTTAGGGAGTAAACCACAGTATGATGTGATCATTTTCTTCAAATAGCAGCAATGTTAACAGAGATGGCTTTTCTTTCAGAAAATAACTAGGTGGCCAATATTAATCAGAAGCAAGCAGTAATTGACGTCAGCACAATATATTGGGACTTTTCATATCTCTACCATATAAGATTTGGATTTTTCTATTTTTTCCCTTTTCTCTAAGATACACGGTTTTTACACAGGTAGCTGCACTGTACTCTTCTCTGTTCTCAGGAGTTCCGAGATCTTAGGAGAGGGTATTTACATTATAACTTCTGAAGCACCAGGCAAGAAGCAAGTCTTTAAAACTGGAATGAAGAAATAACTTTTGCAGTAGCTGCTGTTTTGCCAGTGTGTGCACTTCAAGAACACAAGGGCCAGTAAGTCCCTGATCCAAGCAGAGTCAGACAGAAAACGTCCAGTGAAGAAAATAATCAAAAAGTTCATTAAAAAAAAGTATGTATATATACGCAGCTTACCTTTTTCTGCATGCTTTCAATAACATGAAAAAAATGTCTGCTTTTGCATGGTAAGCATATTCTGTGCTCTTTTTGATAGTCTTTTTCATTGTACTTTGTATTTGGCATATTTATACTTCATGTCTGTACTTCAATAGCATTGTATGGATTAATACTTATTTAGATTGAGATTAAGCTATTTTGAGTGATTAACACTAACAGATTTCTCCTTAGAAATTTCTCCTAAGCCCCATGCGTAGTTTTTGTCAAGTGCAGAACCTACCTTTCCTTTCACTTCCAGTCTGGGCTGGACACTTTCTGGGAAGCCTTTTATAACTCCAATGCATACTCATTCTTTTTTCTTTTTCCTTCTCTCTCCTCACAGAAATACTCTTATAAATTCCTGCATCAATAATTCAAATTGACTGCTGAGATCAACAAAAAAGAAATGATAAAATTTTTTCTTATGGTGAACAAACAAGGTCAAACAAGGCTCTCCAGGTATTATGAGCATATAGAAATTCATAAGCGGACAATGCTGGAAGCTGAAGTAATCAAAAACTGTCTCTCTCGTTCAAAGGATCAAGTAAGTTTTTTAATTCCCTGGTTATTTTATTGCACATAAGTAATTCTAGGAACGTATTGGTTTTCTTTGTAGGTCATTATTTCATTTGTATCCATGAAGAACAAAAATATTTCTAGATAGCGTTAATGTAGAAGAACCATTATCTGTATTGAATATACCTTTCCCTGAGGTTTACAATGATTTTGGAGTTTTCTGTATCACTGTCATAGAAGAGACTTCCTTTGCTTGAAAGAGTTCAGAAGTCCAGGAACAATTTATTTTTTCCTGTTATTGCTTCCCTAGTAGTGATCTATAGATAGACCTTAGTCTTCTTTGCCAAGAAGGGTGGGGTATAGCAAGGACAGCTCCAATTTTAAACAAAAAACTTGTTAGAGAAGATTCCAAATCACGTAGTACCTAAAACATAAGGTTTGTTGTTTGTTGTTTTTTTTTTTAAACACATTTTTCAGCCATCTTGGGCCAAAAATGCATTTTTAGCCTTTTTAGTTTCCTTTTATTTTTAAAGTTTTTACACACTGTGCATGAAAGTCAGAAAGCTCAGCCTTTGGAATTTCTGTTAGATTGCACTTGAGATTTTCACGGCGCACATAATTGAGCTGGTGGTTCTTTAAGAAAAGTACCAAACTTAGCAAAAAATTCAAGATCACTGACTTCCATTCAGTGAGAAATGTGTGACTGTGAGTGCATTTTTTGTTTTAATTTGTGTTCTGAATTCAGCTTATTTTTCATTAATTGTGTGTCCCGGAACATTGGTCTTCACACATTTAATTCTAGGAAAAAAATCATACAAAAAACCAGTGGGTATAAACTGCAGATTCACAGACTTAACAGCTAACTAAAGAAATTAACCTCCTCTGTACTGCTTGCAAGAGCATGTCTGAACAGAAACTTCACCAGAAGAACTAACAGCATGCTGCCATTTCAAGGACCGAGCAAAATTTTGCTTAGGGAAAGGTTATTTGTAAAGCTGTGTGTAACAGCACCATCTACTGGCTCCTGACTTACGGTGAACTACAAACGGATTTTTCCCTTGTGTTTGAATATCTAATACAGTTAATATTTATAAGAATATTAACCATTCGTAAATATGAAAATGATCTTCAGTTGCCTCTTTTGTAAGTTCTTCTAATTGAAAATTTAGAGGAAATATCGACTGCCCTTGAATTACAGCCCTGAACAAATTGTTTCAGTTCTGCATGTTCCAGTTTATCCATATAAGAAGCAGTACAATGTTTTCTGTCAATAGATGAAAGGTTTAATGTAAAAGTCACCCTCCTAAACTTCTATCAAATCAAAATGACTTGTTGGACATTGGGAAAACAGTTGGTTTTTATGTACCTTATATGAAGGAAAGATTAATAATGTTTCAAGCTTAACTGGCAACTACTATGTTTGACAAGTTCTGCTTTTGCCTAGTGCTCTTTCATTGAGTATAAGGACTTTAAGTTGGTATATCGACAGTATGCAGCCCTTTTCATAGTCGTTGGAATCAATGAGACAGAGGTAAGAAATAACATGCAGTCTTTAAATGTAAGCTTGTAGTAATCATAGGCAAAGAACTCAAGCTTTTTTTCCAGTATGGAATTTGCAGTATATATTAGAGAGCTTCAATTAGACATGGCAAAAAATATGTACTTCTTGTAAATAAAAGAGAAGGCTCCAAGGAGACCTTATAGTGGCCTTCCACTACCTGAAGGGGGCCTACAGGAAAGCTGGGGAGGGACTTTTTAAAAAGGCATGTAGCAACAAGACGAGGGGAAATGGCTTTAAACTGGAAGAAGATAGATTTAGACTAGATATTAAGAAGAAATTCTTTACTATGAGGGTGTTGAGATGCTGGAGGGAGGTTGTGGATGCCCCCTCCCTGGAAGCATTCAAGGCCAGGCTGGATGGGGCTTTGAACAACCCTGTCTAGTAGGAAGTGTCTCTGCCTATAGCAGGGGAGTTGGAACTAGATGATCTTAAAGAACCTTCCAAACCATTCTGTGATTCTATAAACGTAAAATTGTGGGGTGAGGTTTCTTAACAAATATCAGCATTGCAGTCAGCTCAGTTGTCTCCTGTGTAGTGAATTCCCAGCTGCTGCCTGTTTTCAACTTCCTTGGACAAAGGAAAAAAATCCATACTATTACCTAGAAAGATGCTATTTGATTTCTAAAACAAAAGGAAAAATAAAGTATCTGACTGAAAATTACTAAGTAGTATTACTTAATAAGCCTTGAAGACTGAGTCTGAGCTGAAGTGTTTACATTGATTTACAGTTCTTGGAAATTAATTTTAAGCTTACCCCTGGAGACATTAACTTGTTTTTAACTTACTTTCAGAATGAGATGGCAGTATATGAACTAATTCATAATTTTGTGGAGGTTCTGGACAAATACTTCAGCAGAGTGGTGAGTGAGACTTTGAATCTACTGTGATATATTTCTTTTTCAAAGCTCTAGTGAATGTCTTTTCAGGGAAAAAAAAACAAGGGATTTTTTTTTATATTCATATAGCACTTTGAAAACAGCAGCATGGTGTTACCACTGTTTAAAAAAAAAAAAAAGGAGAAGAAAAAAATTAAGAGTATTAGTTGATTTTTCAGAGAAGCAAAAGCATGCATGGTCTATATATCATCAGACAAGGAATACCACAAATGTTTCTGGTAGAAAAGCATGTTCTTATATGCTTATACCAAGGGATTTCTTCAGGTCATTGCTCTCAAAATAGCCACTGGCATTTTATATTTGAAAAGATTTCTTCTTTACTTTTTTTTTTTTTAAAGCAGTTTAGTACTATGTTCCTTGAATACTAAACTCATGATGCAGACAGTATAAGCATTATAAGCTGACATTACTCTCACTGAACAAAATTAGAGGGATAGAGCAAATGAAATCTCAAAAGCCAGAACCCTCTTGTGCATCCCATACTGTCATCATTCTACAGTGGCTGTCTGATACAACCACTCTTGTAAAGATGTTTGGGTTTTTTTGAAGATTCAAAGACAGAAATAGCTCCAGTTAAAATGACACTTTCTCATTTAGTGTTTTGTTTTCAGAAACCTGGAAAAGGCAGCATGATGATGGTTAGAACATGTGCTATTAATTACAGTTCCAGCACTATTTAATACAGAATTTATTATAATCTCGTTTTAAACAAATTTGGGTTGAATAATACTTAAGCACAATTTTATTTTGGCTATATTAAAGTGTGTTGGATACAACTTCCTCCATAGTCCATCTGTTTGAGAGCATTACATCGGTAATTACATATACAAGAGATCATCACATGTTTATGGTGCTTATGTAGTAGATCCAAAGCAGACATGGCAGAGCGTCCTGTATGAATTCAGGGACATGACTGGAAAACTCTTCTAAACTCTTCACCATTTAAAGAAATTCCATGCCATTCCATGGTTCTATTTTCAATTGCGTATAACATAATAAATGGTAGAACACTGAAGAAGGCAGCTATAAATCTAGTTAGGGTTTCTGTCAGTGACCAAAGAGCAAAAAATATTTTATGTTTGTACTATTATGGATTAATGTTTAGGATTTGCACCATTTTAGAAGACCAAATTATGATGACAACAATGGAAACAAAACTCTGGGAAAGGAAAGAACATCTGTTCTCCAGAATGACACAATCTATTATTTTTTAGGTTTGTGAGCTTTAAACATTTTCACACTCTCTATTTGTCTGATGGAATTTACAGAGCTTGAATTAAAATGTAAGAACAAGTATTAACAGAATTAACTGCAAATGCTACGATACATAATTCTGAATCACCTTCACTTGTGTAATAGCTGCTCAGGAAGAACCATGCATGCTGTTTAGAATACACACTCCAATGTTTTCAACTGCTTTTTAATACTAAGGAAGTTCAAGCTGATCAGACTTCTTAAAAAACAGTTTTGTGATGAATAAAAATGTCTAATTTAAGGATGGCAATGTCACTCAGCGGAGACCTGCAGACCAGTCTGATATAGGGCATCTTTGGACCACAGAAGAAATTGTGCTTCTATCAGTGAAAACTGACTAAAATTCCAGGGCTAGTCTGTGAATGGTGGAATCCATATCAACAAATACAGTAAATTCCTTTAGTAGCAGATATTCTGTGGGAACAGACATTTTTCTTTCAGCATAGACTGGGGAAGTTCAACCCTAAGTGTGCAGGATCTGAGGCTGTGACTAATTGTTTCTAAATTTAAACATTTAACTGAAGCACCCAAGTTAGATGTTTGGTCATCCTATGCTCCCATTACAGGGAGCGGAGACAAACAAGTATCTCTAGAAAGTGAGTCATGTCTCAAGTTTGCTGAGGCAACTGCTGAAGATACCCATCTCACCTACCGACTGCAGAGAGACCACAAGGGCTGCTAGCTCAGACGCTTCACTTAAATGAAGTTGGTGGGGCTGAAGCAATAGCTGTAAGTGGAAGGGGTCCAGCGCATAGAGTTGCTGTCTCTATCCTGCCCCAGCTACCACCACCATGGGTATACACTCAGGTTTTTATAGGAATTATAAACTTTGCATTGCTGTTTTTGCAGAGGAAGAGAGAATATAGGGCTGAAGATGCCGTAAGCAGAGGTGCTGTTTTCTGCCTATTCTCTGGGACAGCACTGCATATATTCTAATTATTACTTGTAAGTGACTTTAATGGGTGGTTGGTTGCTTTTTTTTAAGTAAAATTTTCAGCAATTTAGCTTTTGTTAGAGGCAGGTAATACATCAAATGCAAAGGAGCAGCACAGGAAAGAACATAGAACTGTGCAGTCCATAGGAGAATATTAATCAGCCTATTTTTTTTTATTCTCTATTTTGAAGACTCTGTTTATCATCTGAAGGGATATGTAATGTTTAATGCCTATGAGATGAAAATCAAACCATAATTCATGTTCATCTCTTTTTCTTTCAGAGTGAATTAGATGTATCCTTTTTGGTATCAGAAAGCCATTTGTTTATCTCTTTCTGGTGTATATTCCAGCTCATACTGGAACTAATAGCACTGACTCAGTCAAGACAATGCAGAGATTTCACAAATTCTGCATTTAAAACAGCAACCTTTTGTTATCTATAAGAAAGCATGGCTGACGTTCATGAGGGCATCTTATTTAAATCTTCAGTCATCAAGATAAGCCTTGTACCATTTAAAGGCAGGGAGAGTTTGCTTTGAGAGAACAAAATAATACCACCATCTAGACACTAAAGTTTATATTTGCGGGGGAACTTTCAGCCCGACTTACTGATCACTTCAGGGTTTTACTTTCCATTTAAAGTAAAAAAAAACGTGAACTACAACACTAATAAACGAATGTTATAAATGTGTCTTGAGCAAAATAAAGCAGCAGCATCATTTTAAGATTAGCTTTGCACTTGATCATACTTTATAGAAGTGACACTTACTATCTGTATCAGTGAAGATACAGAAGTGAAGAAAGAAAAGCCTTAGGAGAAATGTAGGAAACTAGACAATGACACAGATATCATATACTTTTTTTTTTTCTTACAGCTGTAAGAAAAATGTTCATGCTTATGATTTGCAGGGTATTAGCTAAAACATTACTGAACTAAAACCAAATACAAACATATACTAAAGTATGGTCATGAATGCTTAAACACAAATTGTAAGCACACAGAATACAATACTGAATACAACTGAAAATGAACCAGGAGAATGCAGCACGAAGTCCCTTCTCTCCCATATCTAGTCCCTCACAGGCTTCTCCCTCCTCAGTTCCTTCAAGGAAAATAAGAGGAGCTCAGGCATACTACAAAAACGAATGCTGACTAACTAACAGCCAGTTAAATAACTACCTCTTCAGTAGCCGTGGCTTTTACAGGAGCTTCTGTGTGTTGGTGGTAAAGCATTTTGACCATAATATGATGTTTGTTTTCATACTGGGATTAAGTCAATCATACACTTGAGCATGCCTTTGATGGCAACAGGTAACATTTCTAAAATGTTGTGCTTTTTTTTTTTGTTTAGTGTGTTTGTTTCTTGGTTTTGTTTTTAATTTAGCATTGTTAGTACAGTTGAATAAACAAGTAATGAAGTTTTCCCAGTGATGCTTCTTCCTAATGTGTTAATATCACTATATAAGCCTCACTTTTATGTATTAAATAAGTGGGTGGAATTTCAAGTAGCTCTAAAACCACAGCTTAGGTAGCATAGGAGCTACTTTCCTGGTGTGACGATCACAGACAATAAAAATGGAAGTGTTATCACAGCAGCTTTGTGGGGAACAACATGCTGGTAAGCATGACAGTTTTATAAAATTACAAAAAGCTGGCTTTTGTGTTGCTTGAACTGCTGAAGCAGTGCTTACTTGAAGATGTAAGTAATATATAGAAGACACATATTTACATTCTCCTTGTGGGAGGAAGAAGGTAGTGTTCTCTAGAACCAAGTATTTGAAGAATGTTGCCTGGATCCAAGAAAGAACATTACATTCCATTGCAACTAGCTGATTCTTCTAGGATAGGAAAAAAGCTTTGATAAAGGGAATACTTTACGTGAGTCAAGTGTATTCTTCTGTCTACTTTAAGAATACGGCACATATATATAATAAAAAAATTGAATTATGAATTTATATTGACAATTTTTAAGGAAACAAGTTAGTAAACTATAAAATAAGTGGATGAAATGGAAACTCACAGGGATTAGCTGAAAATTGTTCATGAAGGAAAAGCTTCTCTCTAGGGTCGTGATGTAAGGGAATGTGCTCACAGAAGGAGATCAGCCACCTTGCAAACTTCCAGAGAATTTCTTCTGGAGTAGGAGCAAGTGACAGAGAATATCACAAAACCTGAAGGCACCGCTGGTCTCCTATTTAGTGTCAGTACAGTCGTCGGAGTAAGAAACAGAAAGCATTAAACAGATTTCCCTGACTTAAATTCAGCTGCTGTTAGATAGGCTAGAAGTTACCTAAAGCAAACATCTGGAAAGATAAAATGACGACACATGGTATTTCTTGAATGTAGATTAAAAGAAGAAAAAAAAAAAGCAGCAACCTCAACTAACCTTTAGTTGAAGATGAATGATCCAGACAGAAATAAAAGTTCTTTAATACTGTATATTCAGTAGCAAACCATATACGTACTCACACTATAATCTACAAAGATTTTGTTTGTGCTCCTGGGTGTGTTACCTGATCACAAGGTGTTGGTTGTACTTTATAATCTCTTAAGCTTGTATACACCCTAAATTACTTGCCTGGAATATCCTGAGATATCTTAAAATGTGTATTTTTCCCTCCCTTCTTCCCCACTTAAGTATCTGCCTCTAAGTTGTTTCAGGGAAGGAGACACAGGATTATGTCACATTTACCTCCTTTTAGCATGTGTGCCACGTAAAAACTCCTAGTGAGACTAAAAAGTACTGTTAGGGTCTTTCGTAAGGGCAGCTCTTGGAGTTACCAAGAGCCAGCAGAACATATAAATACCTCTAAATTATCTCTACTGCCATGTTATCTAATGGCCAGAACTGTATTTACTATTCTTACAGGAAGCAGGACTATAAATGAAAGCTCTGGATGATGTACATGTCAGTACACACCGTATATAGCTTTTCCTGTTGCCAGCTGCTCAAACTGGCTTGCTCTGGTGTTTTTCAGCTGGGTGTGGATCTATGACTTCAGGGCTTTAAACCCTGAAATTTGGGGTGAATTGCCAAACAAGTGACAGGTGGAGAGGATGAGTGTTGCTGAAAACCAGAAACATCTCTCACTGGGCAGGGCAGGCAGATTTGAATGGCTAAGCAGTATTTATGTCGAGATGTAACAGCAGAGAAGAGTCATGAGACTTACAGGAAGCCAAGATTATTCACCGTGCAAGTCTGACTGTTTGCCAAGAACAGCATGGTAAAGTGAGGTGTGAACATAACTGAAGAAGGAAGCCTATGTTTGGTTGAGAGGAGGGGGTGAGTGCTGTCCCTCTGGGGGAATTGTAGTGTTGTTATCGCTGAAGTTAGTAGACTGCAAAAATTAAAAGCCAGCAGGAGTTGGCTTTATTGCCTGTTGAAACTTGAATGGAATGTTATCTAACTTTGTGAACAGATCCTCACTGCCCTATGTAGGTCAGTGTCACAGTTGATCTAAACAGGAATAGAACAACTCTCCCTAAAAACTGTCATGTCACCGTAATAAGGAAGCCATAACTTCTCAGAATAAAACATTTGTGTGAAGACCAATCTGCCTGAAAAGTAGAATATAGGAAGAAAAATTTTTAAGTCTTTACTCTGCCAAGGAAAGCAAAAAAAAAAAAAAAAAAAAAACCACAAAACCTTGTCTCTGAAACTGAAATTGTTCACGTTTTAAGGACAGTACTGTTCCTCAGTTTTGAAAGGCATGAGTCTGATATTTAGAAGCAACTTCGCCTACAATCAAATTCAGAAAGAGGTCTGGAATTTAAATACAACCTAAAATTAAATTAGGTGGTTAAGTTTGCCTAATTGGAAACTATTTGATGAACCACAGACATGGTTAAAGCACAATCACTTTTTGAGACAGATGTTAAGTAACATAAAGGAAAGAGACACGGTTATGGAGAAACTTCAGATAACATGAAAGTATGCATTCAGTTTCCGATTATCTTCCTTCGGGTGAATGTTAGATTGCAAATATCTTTCAGAAAGTGTGTAATTTAAATACAATCCATTTATTTACTTTTAGCCTTCTTCAAGATTTATTACTAGATGAATGTATTAACTTTGTATCACACTCCTCTTAAGAAGCTATTTCCAAGAAAATCAAATTGTGTCAGCAATTCAGGGCAAGGAAAATTATACTCGAGAATCAGATTTTAACAATTCAAAAACTACCCTGATTAGAAGAAATACAAAACATTGGCATCTTCACATTCAAATCATTACCCCTTGATAACATTTCATATTCATGTGATAAATGGTGCTCAGGCCAACAGTAAAATTAATCACCAACATCTACATTCAAGTTTACTTTTCTTTTACTGCTGTGTTGTAACATTGCAAGATGTAACTTCTCTAGTACCAACTTCTGATATCCCCAACACTGGCCCATGACAAGCATCAGCTGACCTGTCTCCTTACAAATAGACACATAACTAGCACACTTTAATACCAACTTTTTAAAGTTTTCTTTTTTTTAGATTTTTCTCTGAATTTATCTTCAAGTAGTTCAAAATATACTTAACTTGTAACGTTTCTAGATCATGTTTAATTTGGATAGAGTGCACATCATACTGGATGAAATGGTGCTAAATGGCTGCATTGTGGAAACAAACCCCAACAGAATTCTTGCGCCTCTGTTTGTGCTCGACAAAGTGGCAGAGAGCTAGGAAGATGCAAGACTGACTGAAGCATTTAACAGAAGATGGTGAAATCCTCAAAAGCATACCAACAGGCAATCTTCTGATTTTGCAAGACCAACACATACAATATTTAAATCACCTGAAAAATATTTCCTGCTTCTCCTGTACCCTGAAAAAGACAAAGAACCACAAAGTGGAATCTTTATTTTCAGATGCAACATTCTAAGGACACAGCAGAAGCCATCCTAAAACAGCAGAAATGTTCCTCAAGAATTGTTTTTTCTTCAAACAAACTAAGAATAAAGCAATGGAAACTTACTTGTGACTGTGTAGGTACTGCTCCGAATCATGTAGCATTCTGCCAGACCTAGAAAGACAGAAAATATGGACAAACAATTTCAAACTAACTTTCAATGGCACTTCTTAAAGCAACAATACGATTTTTTATTTTCATACATATGTACTGAAAGTTAAAGTTCAGTAACTTTTATGACCACCTTTAAACTAGATTCAGCCTTAATCAAAAAGCTGGTCGTCTTGACCACAGAGATCCTCTGATTTCGGTTGCAAAATACATGTAAATAACACAAGTGTAGATGTATGTAGGATTCCTGCACACTGTGTTATGTTGTAACTAGAAATTACACTTATAATGTTATAACATTAATAAACTAATTAAAATCAAAAGGTTTGATATTTTCTAATACACATATTTGCTTCAGAAATCACACAATATCTTTTTTATTTTGGAACATCACTGTTAGTGGGTTTTTTTTCTCCCCTTTCTATTATTCCGTCCATCCATCATGATTAAAGTCTACAGAAGATGAACAAGAAGAAATATGCACATCTCTCAAGCCATTTATGTACCAAATCAAGTCTGCAGTAGGCAGACGTAGCTTACAGTAACTTCTATTCACAAAGCATACAAAATATCCCTTTGCATCCAAATGCTCCATCCCTTAAGTCACTGAAGTCAGTAATCTGCAATTGCTTTAATTTACCCTTCTAGAATGAAGTTATCAGGCTCCTTCTTCGTGACCCCCAAGCCAGTGCTAGATGTAACCGGACACTGAAAGAGTATTGTGAGAGCACTATGTTTGAAAGCACATTGACAGCTGCATTTGAATTGTACAGAAAGCAAGGCCTAGTGAGTATAGAGAGAAATGTAGCGCAGAACAAGCATTTACAGCTTACAACTTCTAAGTTCTCTTCCTACCAGCCAGGAAACCTCAGCATCCTGAGAAACAGGTGGCGTTCCAACTTCTAGAACAGAGGACACCACAGAGTACAGCATTTCTTGCAAACTACCACATAAACTCAAACTTCCAATTAAGGTTAGTATGTTGATCTCTAATTATAGATAACAAAGCGCCAGCTGACTGCAGCCTAGTCCTTTATGTCAGCAGGTTGCCAACAAATATTCCTTCCCAATGCAGGACAATGCTACAGTTAAATACATCAAAAAATACGTACAAAACTATTCCCTTTAATTGACAATGAAAATACTTAATGATGAAAGCAGAAAACCCACGAAGTATTCATCCATAAAGAACTAACTATATGGGGAAAACTTGCCAGGTTCAGCACGAAATCCAAATTCTAACATCTGATCCTTAGGCTACTAATTGAGGCAGAATCTTTCGGCAAGCCTTTCCTCAGCAGGGGTCCAAGCAAGAACGATTACCAAAGAGAACTGGCACAGAACAAAAAGTACCACACAGACGGATACAACTAAAATTTTCTTTTCTTTTTTTTTTTTTTTTAAGCAAGCATTAAAATATGTTTAAAAGACACATTACTTTAAATGACATCTTATTTGCTTTGCCTTGCCATGAGCTGCTTTCCGTGCTTTCCGCCAATAAACATCTCACCAACGTGACAAAACCAAGATAGGCGCTCCACCTCAAGTGAAGAACCTGCCACACCATGGGACCCAGTTTTCACTCCAATGTAATAACAAATTAAAATCTCAGGCCATGGGCCCACTGAAAAGCACCAAACCCTGCCACATGCAAAGTTATCACTGCCAGTTGCACTGCGTAACATTGAGAGTTGAGCACACAGACGAGTTAGTGACATCAACTATTGCCATGTAGTTCTTTTAAACCTTGACAAAAGTATGGCCCCTTCTTCAAAACACATACATAGATTTAGTAATGTAAGAAGTATTAAGAAGGTATTCAGAGGAGACAGCTGTATATGTTGCAAACATTTTAATGATTACTGTTGAGCTTACACATTGGGTGTTTTGTTGTTTTTAAACTTCAAACTGCAACAAGTTAAATAAATGTTTATAATATACAAAGAAAATACAACCAAAAGTAAAACTTTCTTTAAGTGTGCCTTGCACTAGGAACCAGTGTTTTTTTTTTCTTAATAGCTTTATTGTTGAACTGCACAAATACACGTAAGGATTTGATCTTCATAGCAGGGCATTCGAGAAATCAAAATATATTCCCACTTGAAAGAAAACAAAAGGTTGTGCATGATTATATGCAAAAACCCACTAAAATACTCCAATAGTGCAGGCACCATTAAAAAAGAAAAAGCTGGAGATGCCATTAACTCTAAGTTTTAAAGAAGCAAGTTTCTGACCAGTTAGCTTAAAGCCAGCAAAACAGGGATCAGTGATGGCAACTGTAGTGTACAAGGTATTAAATGACAAACTTTACACAAATACACTGTTAGAAATTTGTATCAGTGAACACTGAAAATCTGATGATCTGTTCTTTGGAACAGTCAAACAGAACCACCTTAATTTCCAGTTGTGCAAGCCCTTGAAGCATCACACAGTGTTCTGTGCCAATTTCTTGCTGGCTGTGTAGTTACAAGGATTTATTCTGTCATTAGCAGCTAACAAACTTATTCCACATGTTCCTCACAAGTGAAAAAAGGCAAGTCTCGTCAGAGCACAGCGTGGAGATCATATTTTTCTGCACACAAACACAAGAGGCTTTGCTAGTATCAAAAAACACTTTCTCATGTCCAATATTGCAGTCAACAACTCAGTTGAGATGGAAGCCTTTCTCCATCGTGGCAGCTAGCAGACGCTCTCTCATAATCTCCTCAGAAGAATACTCAGGCAACTTCAGGTAATGCACACATGTATTCACAGATGGGTAACTGGCATCTGTAGCATCAACCTGAGGAAAAGAACGAATGTTCACAGTTGTTCGCTTCATGTGCTTATGTAACATAAGGATGCCAAAAAACAATGGCATCAGGAAAGCTACAGACCTAAAAAATTATCTACTTTATTTGTACGTTAAATCCTTTCTAAGCAAATGCGATGTCAGAGAATGGACCTGAAACACAGGGTAGTACTGAAAGCTTGGCATAGCGACATGAATTAGAAAAGGAAAGAAAATTAAAACAAACAAACAAACAAAAAAAACCACCAATACTTAATATGCAGCAAGGACTACATTCAAATGCCAAACTAGCTGGTTTGAAAAGGTAACCTGAAGAAACCATACCTTGCGTACAACAGTCAGCCGGGGATGTAGGTTTGCCAATCCTCCTGGTGGAAGTGTTGAGCAACCAGTGGTGAACTGGAGGAAAGCCTTTCTTTCATCTGAAGACATACCACACAGAACTCTCACAAATCGAAGGAATCCAGGGCTTAAAATAAATTAAAACGATCAGTTACGATAACATTCTATGACAGATGTTCTGCCTCCCCCCTCCAGTTCTTCTTCAGACAGAAATATCACAGAATCACAGAATCGTAGGGGTTGGAAGGGACCTCCAGACATCAAGTCCAACCCCCCTGCCAAAGCAGGTTCCCTACATCAGGTCGCACATGTGGGAGTCCGGGCGGCTTTTGAATATCTCCAGAGGAGGAGACTCCACAACCTCCCTGGGCAGCCTGTTCCAGTGCTCCGTCACCCTTACCGTAAAGAAGTTCTTGCGCACATTGGTGTGGAACTTCCTATGCTCCAGTTTCTGGCTGTTCCCCCTTGTCCTGTCTCCACACACCGCTGAAAAGAGTCTGGCCTCGCCACTTTGCCCCCCACACCTTAGATGTTTATAGACCTGGATCAGGTCTCCTCTCAGTCTTCTTTTCTCAAGGCTAAACAGACCCAGTTCACTTAGCCGTTCTTCATAGGGGAGATGCTCCAGGCCCTTCACCATCTTTGTGGCCCTCCACTGGACTCTAAGAGATCCCTGTCTTTTTGTACTGGGGAGCCCAGAACTGGACACAGTACTCCAGATGAGGCCTTACTAGGGCCTCATCTGGAGGGGGAGGATCACCTCCCTCGACCTGCTGGCCACGCTCTTTTTAATGCACCCCAGAATGCCATTGGCCTTTTTGGCCACAAGGGCACACTGCTGGCTCATGGCCAACCAGTCGTCATCCACCAGGACACCCAGGTCCCTCTCTGCAGAGCTCCTCTGCAGCAGGTCATCCCCCAACCTGTACCGATGCATGCAATTATTCCTCCCTAAGTGCAAGACTCTACACTTACTTTTGTTAAACTTCATCTGATTAAATATCAGCATCTTTAGTAGTGCCTAAGTAGTCACTGTAAATTCCAGTGCCTGTTCAGTAGTCGGTTAAAAATAAAACATCATAAAACACAAAAATAGTTCTTTAATCTTCCTGCTGAATATTACATGGAAAACTGCAGGTAGATTAATAACAAATTCTCCATACTTATCCTGGAGCATTATGTGGCCATCTTCTGTAGGAACAGCTAGAGAAGACAACAATTCAAATCTATTCTACGAAGAATCTGACTAAGCTTAAGACCTTTCACGTACCACCTCTGCAGTATGAAGCCACTTCCATTCTTATGAATTTGTTTCTAACTTGATGAAGACTTCATGCAAAAAAAATACAAAAAAATGTAACAGACTACAACAGATCTTCAGAGAATTCTCCAGATACCACCACTTTTATCTGTGTCAGCCCAGAAAATGAGGACCAGAGGGCATGTATGAAGAAAGCACTACTTTCTGCAACGTGCCCTCAGGTATCAGGCACCGCATTTCAGCTGTATCTTTGTATGCAGGGCAGGCTGCACTCAGCATCTCAGGCTGATTAGGATCCTTCAAAGCCTGCTTATACTAACACAGTTCCAAATCTAATTTCTATGTTATAGCTACTAAAAAAGACGAGCAGCCAAAAACAAACAAACCACCAAAGACCACCTCCCAGTAGCCAATCAGCAGTGTATATTCTGACTGCATAGTATTTTTTGTATCAACTACACTTGAAGAGGAAGAAATAAGAAATAAATGACAAATATTAACCACAGCCAACTGAAGTCGCAGCCACCAACAACACAGACAGAAGTAAAAATTCTCAAGTGATACATTTTAGTAGCCTGTATAAGTATGCTGCCCTTATACTTCCACTAGTTTGAGACTTAAATGTTTTCTTTTTTTTTATCCTCATCATGAAAACACCAAGTTCCCTCTAATCTGTCTGTTGTAACACACTTATTTCATATAGACAATTAGTTGCTCTTCAATCACTGCCAATTCCAATTTTGCATCTTTACCTAGGGAACATTCTAGGTGTTTCGTCACATCATGCATCTAAGTGATTTTTAAATCACTTCAAACTAAAGTACCTGTCCCGTGTATACCCCAGTTTAGGTTCCGTATAATTGATGATATCCTCTGCTGCCCAGGAAGGCGACTGATTTCCACAAAGAATCATCTGAACTTCTTCATGGCTGAAAGAACTCAGCTTCTCCATTGGGAAGACTCTATTGAAGCCATCTTTAATATATACAAGATACCGTTATAAACGCACGCCAAAAGAATGTTTAACAAAATAACATCAGCACTTCAGTAGTACTTCAATCAAGTAAATATCTATCAACATTTTCTAAACTAACAAAACTGAATCTCTCCAAGGTTGGTAACAGTACACCTAATGCAAAAGCATTATGAAACAAATCTCTTATTTACCTGCTACATCCTCAAATGTTTGTTTCTGAAAGCCATTCTACACCACTAATTCAAACCAGGACACCCCTGAACATCAGTAAGTCCGCTTAAATAAATATATTCTGCCATAATTAAAATTACCTCTGAATGCCTCCATCTGTTTCTGTATACCAGTATGCATACAGAAGTCAAACATGAGATCCACATACTCCTCTGCATTATCCATTGTTACAGTCTGCAAAAACAACATATAAATACTCTAAGAATTCACAGTGCATTAGAATTACTGCCAAGATTTCTGAAAGTTGGTTGATTCCTTACCTCATCTTCACCACCTGGCTTGAGATCTACAGCTGTAAATCCATACACTTTGGATGAAGGGCAAAACTGAAAATTTAAACTTCAAGACAGAAAAATCATTAGCTGCTAACTGGAAACAAGTTTGCTATTGCTTTTGTAAATACGCAAGATTAACGAACCCTCCCTTTCTCCTCCATTTCAAAATACCACGGATCATTTTGTATATTCCTACACAGTGGTACCATAGTAGAAAACTACAATTAGTAATGGACTGTGCAAGTAATAGATATTTCCTGTCTACAGTATGCATGTGTATTTGCTCACTGCTTACTTGGCTTTGCAATCAAAAATTGCTTGCAGTTCTCTATCTTTAAACTATAAGCCTCAAAACAACTCGAGCAGTTTAATTTAGTTCATGATCTCAAAGAATCATTTACATTAATTTCCAATACTAATAGTTACAGAGACACTTAACACACTTAGGCCCTTCAATGGTGGTACTTGTGCTTGCTCTCACTCTCTCTTATGTTAAACTTAAGACAACAAGGCCATAAGCAATTACCGAACCCTAACTATATCATCCCTGTGGCATAAGATGATTTTTATAAATAACTCATACTACAAGTGTTGTTTGAAAAGAAATATTTTGAAACTACAAAAGATGACATCCTGACTCAAATTCACACAGGTATGAGTAGTTTTGTATCTTCCAGCACTGCACTGATGTCTATTAATACATATCCACATTTCAGGAAAGCTCAAAGGGTTCTCTTTAAAAGCTCTTCAGAAAGTTTAATAAATTTCAAATGGACTTAATAAATAACAAACGGACTGATTCACATGTTTGTAAAGGTCTTAGCAAGTATTTAGGTGTTCCTACAGAGTCATAACGGCATCATGGTGCAGCCACGTTTATGGTAAAACATTAAAAAAAGCCTGAACAGGTAAGAAGGAAAACCCCTAAAACAATTAGGAACTAGAATATAGCTACAGACAGCAAAATGGATTTTGCTGCATCTCCAATGATTGCACATTTCCCCTCACAATGATACTATTTAAAACAAAGAAATCTCAATTCTTATTAGATGTGGTAATGTTTGTCTCTAATACAATACTGTTTGTTTACTTATAAATATGAAAATTCTTACCCCAAATCCTCTATGCTAAGTGGTGGCCCAGAACCTGATGGATTCTTCAGCATTAATTCCTGTAGTTTTGTATTTTTTTCATCTTCTGACAGACTTTTGTTGCTTAAAATTTGACGCCTTTTAATAGCAAGGTCCTTAATTTCTTTTAGAAACCTTGCTCTATGTGGATTTATTAATTCAAAGTCTTCCCACGTTAGAATTCCATTAAACCAGGCAGGAGGTTTAGGTTTTGGTGGATCAAGAATAAATTCTGATTTGGAGTCTTCTTCCAGACTTCCTACTGACAATGAATCATGCCCTTCTTCCGTAGAAGCCTCTGACTGACTTTCAGTACAGTGCAAGTCCCTGTCACTCCGTGATTCATATATCAACTTACTCATATTGCTTTTAATGTCTCCCATACACATGAGTTTAAAAAAAGGCTTAGAAATGGGTAAATCCACAAGTCTATTGTCTTGAATGCATTTAGCCAAGAAAATTCCAAGGAAATGAAAGAGTTTGGTTATCCTTTCAAGTTCATCACTGTCCTGTGGGAATGGTGCTGTGAAGAGTCCACATGATCGCTGTACGTAGTAACCAGGGGGTTTTAATCCACCACCAATATCAACCTGATTTAAGAGACAGAAAATAAACATTAAGAATTCATAAATAAAAATTAGCATCGATAAAGGTGAATTTAATCATATTACTGTACTAGTTGACTTACTATACCATACTTTCGTGTTATAAAGAAAAAAGGTGAGAAGGAGCTGTAGAACATGGTGGTCATTCCTGACTATGATGAGTGGCTGCTCACTGATCAAATGCTCTTTCCTTCCTGGCTATCTAGCTCATTTTTCTCTTTCATAAGTTTTGAACACTTAGAATTTAAAATGCAAACAGAAACAGACCTGACGAGACTCATCGTCTGGAAAATCATCATCACAAAGCCAAGCTCCCAAATCTGTCCTCTGAAATTCTGCTGCTACCAATGCATAAAATTCCAAGGTAGGACCCAGGCCCGTTCCTTCCTCCCCTAAAAACTCAACCTATAAAAAACACAAGCAATATTAACAATAAAAGAAATTTCTAGTGAAATGTTCAGTGTTGGTTATGCAACAGGATATTCCATATCCTGGCCAGCACATTAGAAATGGCTATCTAAACTCACTCCGTTAGGCAGATATGCTTTACCTCTAGAACAGATTTTCTGTCTGCATGAATCTGCA
This sequence comes from Pavo muticus, assembly GCA_016647715.1. NCBI lineage: Eukaryota > Metazoa > Chordata > Aves > Galliformes > Phasianidae > Pavo > Pavo muticus. Next base: position 660,486 of record JACDJE010000299.1, read on the forward strand.
TGACATTTTCTGCCCATTCCATCAGGGATTCACCTCGCGGAACTTTCACCCTTTCATGCTTTAGGCGTCCCACTCTGAATTCCCCCGGATCATCACGTCGCACAGTGCTGGTGGTTCTTGTTCTTTCAACAGTAGCTTCGCGTCTGTTTTGTAGCCACACAATCGCTCTAGAAAAAAAAAACCACAAAACAGTTGTTTAAAACTTGAAAGTATCCACAATTAAAAAGTTACTTTGTTAAGTGCTAATCACCTTTTTCAGAATTATCCAAAACACACAAGTATGGGCTGCTTTATATTTTACGAATTTTGCAAACTATATGATTTTTCATTACTATGAAGGGTCAAACATAATGTCTAATATAACAAATAGCAATGAAAACATTTAATACATTATTTGAATTACTATAGCTTTGATGTTACAAACGAATGAACAGAGGGCATCATGCAGTTTCTTTCTAATGGTAGATGGTCATTACAGGTTACACTATGCTGCAGGACAGTTGTACATGAGCCCATTAATAGTGACCAAGTTTCACAGCACAATTTACTTGCTTACACAATAATCAGAGAAGCATTAAACCAAAGCTGAAGTGCAGTCATTCACATATAAAATGACATTAAGTTATAATAATTAGAGTAATAACAGCATAATAAAACACTTACCTATATAGTTATAGGTAAGAGTACAAAGGAAAAGGTCTACTTAAAAAAAAATCCCAACATATTACTAGTGTTACAGGAATTATATGGGTCCTTTGTTCCTCCATAGTTCCAAAAGACCCGTATCAATTAAGCAAGAACAACTGCCTCTAATAACAGTACTTATATGAAGGCAAAGTTCAAAATTCTCATATGGATTTTCATCTGTGCAGCAATCAACTATCTACAAGTCTACCATCTGTTGGTTGCTTTGTTTGACATTTGCCCAGAGGTGGTGGACACCCTGTCCCAGGAGACATTCAAAGTCAGGCTGGACAGGGCTCTGAGATAGGTGTAGGTGTCTCTGCTCACTGCAGTGGAGCTGGACAAGATGACCTTTAAAGGTCCCTTCCAACTCAAACATTTCTACAATTTCTCTGCTAACCAAAAACAAGAACAAACAAAAGTTATGTGCTTTGGTTTATATTTTCAAAAATCATTAATTCACAGTTACTTTTAAGAAAGCTCTTTTATTTTTGTTTTTTAGTTCGTTATGCAATGAACTGCAACCCAACTGAATTACTACCTGGTATAACTATCTACAGGAACCCAGCCGTGTCTTCAGATAACATGCTGAAGAATGAAATTTCTTCAAAGGATATGTCCAGGAGAATATCAGACAAAAGATAAGCTACTCATCATAAACTTCTAACACAATGAATGAAAAATGTTACAAGTGTCCCACAGCTCCGAAGCTTCCCAGCGTCTTCTGATTTTTCCTGCTACCTGCCTAAAATGCTTAATAGCTAGAAAGCCAAGTTTATCTTGTTAGGATGAGATTTTTCTGTGAGTTACTAATTCAAAAAGCTATTTTGAAAAATAAATAAAATAAAAGCAATCTGAGAGGTGAAGGTTTTTTTTTTTTCCACTTGTTTGTTTACCTTGATGCTCCAAATGCTGTGCAGGTGAAGTATAACTGTCTAGTTTCAAATGGAATTAAGAAAGGACACTTGCTTGTTAGCTGCTCACACCAGTCTGGCAAAGCTCCACTTGCTAGTGCCAAGGGTTCCTGTAGTTTAATGGAAGAAACAACAACAGAAAGTATTTCTACTACTAGACTCAGGTTGATCCAGCAAGTTTGTAACTAATAGACACCCAATATACCCAAGCTGAGTTTTCACCTATACTAGAGCAAGTTCCTTGCTTCTTAGCAAACTTTTTTTTTTAAATGCCATTAACAAGATGTTCCCTGAGTTTCTAGGGTTCGAGTGGACACAGGATGCTTTGGCACATACACTAAGAGCTGTACTAAATCCTTGGGATACCTACTGGTCAAAGTATTGTGCGGAAATCTCAGTAAGTAATTATCGAGATAACTATTTCTGAATTTTACTCAAAAGTGGTCAAATACTTCCTTCAATTCGGGAAGGCATCACAAAAAATTCAGTGGTAGTAGAGATGATCCATACTGAAATATTACTATAGTCTCTTCTATAGCAAGTAATTCTGGCAAAGACTGCCAGAATCATTTTATTACTACAAAGATATTTGGGTGCCTAAACATCCTTTTTTAAGACCATGAAAAACAAAATTTCTTCAATAATTAGCATGACTTAACCGTAACTAAAGAACCTCAAAAAGCAAACAAAGAAAAGTGAATCAAGAATCTTCGTCTTTTTAAAATCTTTATAAAAGAAAATGTAGTTCTACTGAAGCATAATTCCATACCCCCCAGTTACCTGGGATGGTGAGAGTGGAAGATATGACATTAAATAACCCCCCCGGCAAATCCTCTCCTGCCCTACTGTTGGAGATTGGAGATTGCAGGATTGCAACAATACCGTCAAGACGACCTATGCTCAGTTACCACATATCACGATACTCCTGTTCTCAATTTTGACTTCCAATTTAAAATAACTTCAAGTTTTTGCTAGTGGATGAGTAACTACTCAAGCAAAACCAAAACACTTGCAATTCTGATTTTCAGGAAGAAGTTTGACATCTATAGAGTTAATTCACGAAACCTGTTGATCAAAACAACTACTTGGAAGTATGTCATCAGGTCTCTTCATTATTTTGTAATGAAATCCACTGGCTCATTAGAACAAATACTGAAGTTTGACTTAGTCATACTAAGTTGATTAAACTTCAATCAAGACAGTCCAGAGAGTATCTTATGTAAACAGAACACTTACAGTAAGCTGATAAGCACTTTCTTCCACCTTCCAGAGGATTTCACAGTTGCTTAGACATAAACTAAACCATAATTTTATATATATATATCAAGGCCTGTGTTGGGGATCGTAATTGCTATCACTTCAAAACAATTATCTCAATTGGGATGAAAAAATTTTTTACTTTCTAACCATAACAATCATAACATTCATTGCTAAGTTTCTATTCAGACTAGTTTGCTATGACAGAATTTACTCATCCAAAATAAAAGAAAAAAAATTTTGTATGAAACAATTCAAAAGGCAAGACAGCAAAAAAAGCTAATACGTTTCAACAGTTTAAGTAAGGACGAGTTTTACCTCGATCTGCTGCAGAATTTTTGTAGTAATTTTTTTGCTTGTGAATTCATCTGGTGGAAAGTTAAACTGAGGATGCTCATCTCCTTCTGAAATGAAGAGAAAAAAATTCATTTATTTTGTGCTCACTAAAACATTTGAGGAACTTTGCTTTATAACTCACATACCTTCTTGAGAAGTTCGCGCTGTGTAAGGGTCACTAGCAACTATATACAAAATGCGAAGTAACTGCAAAACATCTTCTACTCCACAGGAGTTCTGCCCACTGCCAGCTTTGGCTTGAGGTTGCTCTTTCGCCAAACTAAGGATATCAGAATTCTGAAGAGTAGAAATGGCGCCCTGGCTTAATCCAGATTTTGATCCATGTTCACAAAAATCCTAGGGGGAAAAAATAATGAATAAAAAAACATTATGAATGAAAACTGCATATTACCATCCTTATGCTCGTGTGCTCCAAGTTAATGATTTGAAAAATCAGAATGGTTACTGTGTTTAACTTGAACGTTTAGTTCAATTGTTGATAATTCAAATCATCATTCAAATATGCTTTAACACAGCTATATTTAACAGAAGACAAAAAAAAGCAAAACACAATTTGCTATTGGCCTGTGAACATTCAAAACAAAGCACACAGCCATACATAAATAAAAAGATTGGATGCAGACATATACCTTGTATGCAGCTATGAGCTGGGAACAATTTCTGTTTTTCCTAATACTTTTATTAGTGCCGGTTAATTTCCAGTGGCGCAGGAAAGCTGAATCTGCATTCTTCTGCAGGTAGGTTATCAAGTCATTCTTTGGTAATTCATCAGTGCCAAGGTACTGCTCCACATGCTCTACTGACCAGCAACCCTACAACAGGAACCACCAAATGTTGGTTTTTCCTGATTGTAAAGTCTTAAAGATTTCACCATGCATTTTACATTTGAAAAGAACATGCATTAACAAATATATTCACTAATCCTTCAGCTAACTGAAAACTGTTAGTTTTTTTAATGTAGCATTTCATAAACTGCAGTAAGATTTACTTTGCTGTTGTTTAAACAGCCACAACAACATAAGCAAAGGCAACGTCTTACCATTTTTCCACTTTCTTTTTCTTTATCAGAATCCTTCATTTCTCTGTACATGATTCTAGATATTAAAACAATGAATTAGTACACCATACTCATAGCATGTCCTCAAAATTGTGAAGTTACACATTGAGTTGTTAGACACAATGACACTTAAGTAGCACAATCCAAAAAAAGCAAGCAGCTGATTTTCACTTCCTAGAACATCCAGCAAAGCTCTTAAACTAGTACAAGTATGTAACTTTCACGGTGTGAATAACTTAAATGCTTTGCAAGATAACCACATTTCTTTAAGTCAAGTTTGAGTACACAGACCATTGTGCAAATTTCCCAACATGGCTTTAGGATCTTCATTACATGAGCTCAGTGAAGCTTGAAATTCTAGGCTAGTTTACTGCATTACTTTATTTACTTAGGAGACTTGCATATTTACAAATATTTCTACTGCTTTTAAAATATTTTTTTTAACACAAAACACTACTTTTGACACAAGACAACACAGACAATAGTTGTGACACAAACGCTGAAAAAAATATTCAAAATTAAAAAACTGCCACAACCATATTGCTGTTGTTTTCATATGCATTAATTTTCCAGTATGATAGAAATTATGTCAGTATGGTAAATGAGACATGCACAATCACAGTCTTAGAATTCCTATTACCATAAATCAAGTAAAGTCAAGTCAGGATAGAGAGAACAGCTGAACTTGGAATGGACTCCATTTGTGTAACAAATGCTCTTAAGCCCTTTAAGCCTTCTAAGCATCCCAGATGCTTTGCTAGAACTTGCTCTGGGTCCACACCCCTCATAGGCTCTCAGGAGCTCTGCAGTCTCTCACTAGCACTGAGGGGAAATATTTCTTTCTTCAGACTGGTAGGAAGTGCTCAATGCTCTTCCTACCAAAGCCCAGGATGCCAATGACTTTTCTTTGCTGTAAGGGTGCATAGCTGGCTCATGTTCAACTTTATCTCTACCAGAACACTCATGCCCTTTTTTCCAAACTACTTTCCAGCCATATGGCTCCCAGTCAGCACCAGTGCTGCATCCTAACCTATTACCCTTCACACCCCTCACTAGGTTCAACTCTGGACTGGCACTGACTTTCCTTTCCCTCTATTTGCATGCTCAGACAACGTCTCCATATTCCTCCTGGGTCACTTGGCACCCCTTCCCTCATTTGAATGCTTCCTTTTAATGTTTTGAGCTCTTTTGGGAGTTTCTTCATCCATGCAGGTCTCCTACTGCCTCTGCTTCACTTCCCACACATTGGGAAAGACATTTTTGAATGTGGAATAAGCAATCCCTCAAAAAAAAAAAAAAAAAAAAAATCAACCAGATCCCTCTTCTCTCTCTAATACTGTCACAGTTGAACGTTAGAGATCATTATCTTTTTTTTATTACTATTTTTGAAGTAGTCACAGCACTACCTTCAAAACTGATATGAACATCTGAACAAAAACGTAAGGAGAAAATCTAATTCTAGCATTGCTTCTTACAGAGGAGGGAGAGATCTAACATTGTTTTACTTCTGTCTCATAATCAGTCACACAGCGCTCTCTTAGCAGAATAACAAACTTGTGAGCTTACGTATATGTTGGCTCCCAAATACGTCTAAGTTTGTCAGATTTCACATTGCCATTACAGGAAAGCTGTAACAATTTCTGTACGTAGTAAAATATTGTGGATCGAAAATTTGTTAGGGGCAGTTCTACTTCTCGAGTTGTTCCGAGACCTGAAACCTTCAATGTAAGTGCTAAGCGTGGCGAAGGCATGCACTCAACCTCTTCCAAGAGTTCTGAATGAGGTGTACCTGGATAAGAAAAATCATTTGACATGACGTTAACATAAAATACATAAAGCATGACAAGCTGGCTTAAACATTAATAAAGTGGTTCAATAAGGAACTATAAAGATTTCCTGCATGCAGGCCAGCAAGTTTAGCAAGTACTGAATTAAAACTACGAGCTATTACTAAGTGCCATAATTATACCACTTCTCTATGTGAGTAAAGCTAACATCAGTTTTTGAAATCCATGTTGATTCTTACACATTGGTAACATTCTCTTTAATATAATCACAGCACATGAATTATTTACTTACATGGTCACTTCCTTTTGTATTGACTCTTCAGTTCACCAAAACCAACAATGGTTCATTTCCACATAAGCCTAAAACCATGCACTCTTTTCTGTAATGAACACTAACTATGCCTCCAGAGATGAACAAGAATGAACTAAGGAACAAGAACCTATGCTATGCTGCTTGTCATACAGACTGCTCAGACTGTATTAATTTTTCCATCACCTAGGCTTTGGAATATTTCAGCAGGCCCTCTCCAATCAAAGCTGCTCTAGGCAGCTCAATACAGAGATTATTCCCTGTAGGTTGACCAAGACATAGCAAGAGATCTATCACTAATGTGAGTTAGACTCAAGACTTTGACTATTTTACACGGTGCTTAATTAACTTCTTCCTCAATGCTTACACATGCAAAAGCAAATGAAGCTTTCATTCAAACAATGAAAAGCCACACAGACACAAAAGCATGTTGTACTGGCTAATAGTGATAGGATCCCTGGAGCCCAATGGGCCCTTATACAGCCTGATCAAATATCACAAATACACCTTGTCAACATACCCGGTGGAGGGATTTCTAAATCAGTTGTTTGCTGAACATTTGTTCGCCCAGGTCTTGGGTCAAAAGCGGGAACGAGAGCAGAAAATTGTCGTTTCAATACATAATCATCATCCCATGTTCTTCTACGACCTCCTTTGGTCTCATACTCCTCTTCCTCCTAAAATAAAGGAAGTAAAAAGGAATCCGTAATAATAAAAATTCTGTATCAGAGAAACATTTCATCAAAAACGTAAAAGTTAGTTATGGAATACAGCAGTAATGATGACAAAAGATAAAAAAAGAACACTGTTAAGTACCAGCTATTTAATTGGTCAAGCAGGAATCAAAAGAATTAGGCAAAACCACCAACATACAGAAACCTGCACTGGTAGGCTAAACTTAGAATAGGTATCCTCATAATTTCTGCAAAAAAATGAAAATTTTTGTCAAGCACCAAAATGACAGAGAAATTCACCATCATGCAGGTCAGCAAATTTGGTGTAGATTTTGTGTACTGCACAAACTTTGGAGTATCAAAGACTCAAATAAATCAATACTGTCAAAATAAATGCATTAACTTTTCTGAATACAATAGGGTTTTTTGCATATATATAAATACGTTGCTATATAATGTGCATGTGTTTTATCCATTGATGAAATCAAATACCAAAATACTGTAGCTATTACGGCAGGAAGAAATCTGATTTTCAACAAGCCTTTGCAAATATTAGCTACTTATGACTTTTCTAAAACAAGCCTTTAATCTGTTCAGCTACTCACTGAGAAGAATGACATAGTGTATGAAAGGGAACCCAAGAAAGGAACGTTTTCTTTTGCAGATCTGGTTCCTGGAATCTTAACCGAAGTCTAACTTACCATTTCTACTTCTTCCCATGAAAAACAGTAACAACTTAATTTAAACAATTCTGCGAAGTGATTGACAATTAATAAATTGTGCTTATTGTTTGCACTGTAGCTCCATTTAAATAGTACTGGCTTTCCCATTCTTAAAATAGCATCTTGTGCAGAAGGTAAATTAAATATTTAGTGACGTACTTGAATTTCCATCAAAAGCATAATCACAATACTTAAAAATGTGAACGTTTGGTTAAAATGCTTACAATTTCAGCATACTAAGAAGTGAAAGTTTCTGTAGTTTCATAAATATTTACATTTATATAACAAGTATTAAACTAACATTAGTGAAGTCCTACATTTTTCCTCTTTCAATACTCATTTGGATCAACTTGAACGGCGAGAGAAGACCAAGCATTCATCATAACACAGCATAACTAAATAAAGCGCCAGGACTCATAATAATATAGGCAAGATCCATGAGACTGATCTCCTACTTCTCTTATTCTTTCCAGATATTCCACCAAGCATACTTAATTATTACAATTTGCTTCACACAGGCTTATAGTTAAACACATACTCAAACTGCATCACAAAAAAAACCCACAGGAGCCTATCCACAAAGTTACACCATTTCATCAGCCAGTGAAACAGTGATCCATCACTTCTGCTTTCTGTCAACTTGTTTCCAGGATGCTTTTTAAGATGTCAGTTCTGACCTATAATGTCTCAGAGTGTGCTGATATTCAAAAACATTTATCTTGAAGAAATACACCCACTTAGCTATCCTTTCCAACAAGGCCTCTCAGTTTTACTGTATCCATGTGAATGCATAAGAAAACAGTTTTTGTTAATACTCAGGATATACGCAAGAACGGGAAAAAAGCACAATGAACTGCCTTCTGGAAGAGGTATCCTGTTTGCAGTGCCAGAGAAGTATAAGCTGATTTTATCCTTGGCATTTCATTTAGAGCCTTAATGGATTGGTATTCATAATCAAAGAGTCAAAGAATGGCTGAGGCTGGAAGGGACCTCTGACTCCTGCTGGATCAGCAGGGTCACCCAGTGCAGGTGGCCCAAGACCTTGCGTATCTGCGGTCTTTGAAGAAACCTAAGGAGGTAGACTTCACTGCTTCTCCTGGCAACATGTCAGTGCTCAGCCACACAGTAAAGAAATAGATCCTTAAGCAATTCTCCAATTTAGTAGTCCTAAACCTGAATGCTTATGCTTTAATTAGAATCAGAATTATTTGAGTTGAAAGGGACCTTAAAGAATATCTAGCTAAGACTCCATATTGCCAAAAATATCTGGATTTTTAATGCATCTGTTAGCATAGCTAATTAAGGTAAATAACTATACTGTACCATAACTTCCTCGTATTCTTGATCTTCTTGGTTATCATCTTCATTTTCATCATCTTCTTCATCTGGTTCAGGTAGATCCTCATCATCATCTAACTCTGCCAACAGAGTACTAGCTCGACAGCTATCCAGAAAATCTATAATATACATATTTATATATTTATTTGCAAAATTAAAAAAGATCTCTTTTAAAGACAAATTAAGAAAATGTAAAAACTTTAACATCGAGAAGACTGAAAAAACAATTCTCACAAACAAGAAAAAGAGAGAATTAAACCACTACTGATATAGTATATCTAACAAATTAAGCCTATAATGTAGCGTAATTAAGAATAACCAGAAAGTGTTCAGTTTTTCATTTGCTTTTATCAAACATGTTATAATTCCATTCATTTTAAATTATGAAAGACTGTAAAAATTAGTACACTGGTTTATGTTGTCTGATTCTATACTTAGTTTTAAAAACAGGTTAATGACATAATTTCCACTATGAATACGTGGCTTACATCTCAAATTATACTGTAAAGGACATTTTAAGAGCAACATTTTTGAAGATTTAGTTGTTACTGAATTTCTACAACTAAAAGCTGAAACTAGATACAAAGTTCAATTTCAGCCAACTAGTACTAAGACTTAAAAACCAAGATTTCCCCCAAATAAACAAAAACAGAAAATAAATTCACAGTGATCCAAGGCAGACTATGATAGGGAATTACTGCATTTTTCTATATACAAATAAACCGTTCAAATACCCTCTGAATTGTTGTAAAGTCCCCAACAGACACTCTAGTGTAACTTCTAAAAATATTTGTTCAGTTGTTTCTATTTTAAGACTTGTAACCTGATCAAAATATTGACACTTAAAAGAATAAATGGAGATGGCATATGTAGATATCTTAACCAACTCCAAGTGGCTCAGTTCCAATGCCCTGCTAATTTGTGAACAGTCAGAACAGACTTCACAATAGGCAACAAAATAAAACACAATTTCCAATTGCTCGTTCAAACAAGTTTTTACACAATTCATGCATCTCTTCTTTCAATAATCTCTCCAATCCAATCAGAAATACTTTCCTGCATCTAGTTCAAGTTTTTCTTGACTTCATCAACTTCATTCCTTGATTTCATCATTCAGCCTAGTTAACTACAATCCTCTTTCACAGCATTCATATCCTACAAATAACTTCCATACTAATATCCTGTATTTAGCATATAAATTCCATGCAACTTTGAATTTTGTTCCTCAAATCACAATTCTATTCTTTGTGTCAATTTCATTTCTGCATTCTTTCCAATTTCTTGCAATTTCTATGGTCTGGAGACACTCGGAACCTCAGATACAATTTTAGTGTACAGCACGTCTAATGGTTGGATGTTTTTCAATGAGTACTAGAACGTATCTCGTAATGAGCACGTAGCATGTTAAATGAGAAAGAACACCGTGATTTTAAGTAGAGGCTTATAGGCATACTACATTAAAAACCAAAACAATTTGATTAAGGTAAAGATTAAGTGCCCAAAATAAACCATACCATAAATAATCATCATGTGATACAGAGGTTACTGAATTAAGATGACCTGAAACCATAAGTAATATAATGCTAACAAAGTAATATTTCCTCAAGTACTGCTTCACAGAACTAACAAATGAACAACTCAGCTTCCAAATTCTTATCAGTAAATAGACTACTAAACATAAAAAAATAAAATCATAACAATGGGAAGAATGGAAAAATCATTAATGGGAAGTCTGTTTACGTTCATTTAAAAATGAAACTTACCATATAAAGAATATTCTGCCTCCTGCCCTGTATCGCTCTCACTAGATGTTGATGTTAGGCTAGTAGTTAGAGTATTACTAAGCGACTGACCAACAGATAAAACTGTAGTTGCTGTAGCTACATTGCTGCTGCTAGTAACACTGGATGTAGACATGGTCACTGTTGATGTGGTACCAGTTGTAGTCAGATTAGGAAAACTTTGGGCACCCATAAGAGGAGACGCTATAGATAAAGATATGGTAAGATAAAATAAATGATTTGATGACTTGAAGAGTACAATTTACATGCATGAGTCCTGTGTTGAAAAATATATTTTGGACTGAAAAATTATCTGATGTGGTATTTTACAATTAAGAATAACAGACTTAATGGGAAGAGATTCCCAGTGCAGAAGTGCATGCTACAATGCAGATGCCCATATCTGAGCATATTCCCTTGCGCACAGTTAAAACAAATAAAATTATTAAATAAATCCCCAAATCCCCACTGTAAATCTGAAATTACATGAACATAGGAAAAGTACTCCTGAAATTTGTTACTCCAATATTGGCTAAAGCCTTAAATTTTACTTAAACCTCTAACATCAATGAAATTATACAAAGAAAAGAATTTAACTACATATAAATGAAGTAAGAACAGAACATACAACAAATTTTAAACCTTTTTTGCATTTTCCTTAACGTTCTTAAAGCAACTCTGGCTTGTTATCTTACACATAATTCTTAGTGCATATATTCATGATGTACTAGCAGTACTGTGAAAAACAAAATTCAGTAATTCCTGTTGGATAATTTATATTAAGCAAGCAACAACTAACAAGTTACCTTACTGCACGTTCAAATACAACATAGCAAATGCATTTTAGGTTAATGACTGAAACAGAATTTCCATTCACCATAAACTCAATAGAAAGAATTTCAGATACTGCACAGATCTGAAATAGTAGAAATTAATCCTATGCATAATTACGCATTTACACACCAATCTTAATAACATTTTCTTGCATTCTTATTTGCAAACACAAATGGTGAATCACATGTTTGCATATGAAAATCTGAGTGGTCATCTGTATTTAATGTGTACTTTTTTGTTTTTTCTAAAATTTATCAAATATGAGTTCTACAGTTTCAAAAGTAAACATTTTTGTTACTGCAACTTATTAGCAGCACTTCAGTTTAGATAACTAAAACTAAACTAAATTTCAGACTACCGATGTTTGCAAAGATTACTACAGTTGAAAGACAACACAATGCAAACCACAACTCTTCCCTCAAGGGCATTTGATAGCCTTTTGATAAAAACAAGCATCATATATTTTTGTTGTCTGTCAAATACTGTTGAACATAAATACGTAAAAAAAAAATTTAAAAATGCAAACTAAAATCAGCAAAGGCAGTTACTGCACTTGATTTTTTTGTTCCACATGTGGGCACGAAGAGAGAAAAATTTAGATTTAATATGTTATCAAACCATATACTCATCCCTGTAAACAAGAATCATGGAATGTTTTTTTCACTGTTGTTAAGAACTTGACAGTCAGTTGCTCAGTATCCACATCTTTCATCCAGTTTAAATAATAACAGTAAACTCTTTGCTCTTATAAGCAAGAGAAACATAAAAAGCCACTATCAGCATTTCATTTGCTCCAATCTCAAGAACAAAAAGAAGCTGGCTACCATTTAACCCCTGACAAATGCCAATGTTTCCAAATGCAATTACTACAGCAAATCCAAAGAGACTTAAATTACAAATCATGATTTGTAACACATTTGAATTTGCTCATCTGTTTTTTAACCAAAGCTTTTCACAATGCACCAGTATTAACTACCACTGCTGAGATTGCTCAAATTTAGTATCTAATCTCTTTTCGGGATGCAAGTTCTCATTTACAGTTTCTATTTGTAGATAATTCCCACGAGGGATAATTTAAATGTATTGATTTATTTTTAATGTTAAGAACGCAGAAAAAAAAACCCTGTACTTATTTCCAACTATAATATGGTTGTTATACCAAACATGCTTGAAATCTGACCAATATGCTATTAATTACATAATTACTACTTAGAGGCACTGGCTATCTGTCTAAAATAACTGATAATCTGAATTTTTCTGTTTGCTGTTTTGTTTACTTTTTTAATGCAGGCAACAAGCCCTTCTCTCTCCTAGTATCATAATAATACGGATGTATAAATACATATTAAAATCCACCCTCAAGTAAAAAAGAACAAAGCCAATACCCACTATCAACATTTAAAAAAAACACTAAAAGAAAACAGCATATCTTTAAATAAGAAAGCACAGAAATTTTAGGAAAGCATAAAATCTTAACAAGAAAATACAGATTGCTTCCCTCTGGTTAGGGTAATTTTACTTTTCCTAACTCATCTACCTCACAAAACACTGAACATCATACCTAATATAAAGCTGGTTAAGTAACATCTCAGATGGGAGTATTCTTAAAATTCAAAAGAGTGAACTCATAATAAATTTATAGTTTATCTGCTAATACCTTAATCCCACCTATAATCTCAGTCAGAACACGAAAAAGTTGAAGTTGTACATAATCTCATTTAAAATGACATTAACAACATATATCTGTAAAATTAACATGCCTGAAAGATTTGCTAAATCTAAAGCTTAATAACAATGGCATTTTTAGAAGACACGGACAGTATTAGTATACAGTAGATGACTCAGCCTGCTAGATAACAGGGAATTACAACAATTTCATCACTTGTTCTTTCTACTCTGCTCTTCATTCCTAAGTTTAGACAAACAATTGGAAATGAGTTTGAAATGAAAGAATTTCAAATGAATTATGAAAAACCTGCCTTTTCTCAGGTAAATTATAAAAATCAAACAACAGAAACAGGAAGATAGAAGGTGAATGTACAAATTCTACACAGAACAGATAGTACAGAAAGAATATCCCACATAAGCTATCACTGCCACTCTTTTTGTTCATCATGAAATAAACATCAAATTCCAATTATTTTCCATTTGATGGTACCACAGTGCAATCTGAAATCAAAGAGCCGTAGAACACTCTCCTATTACCTACAATCGTGTGAGCTCTTCCTCAGCTCTGTAAACTTGCAAAAGAACAAAGCTGCTCTCTCTGTATATTTCTGTTAGGCCAAGACAATCCAAACTCCTTTACTGAAAACCAAAGAAACAACAAAAGCTTAAACTATGAAGGTAAATATTTCTTACTTACTCGCAGTACTCATGACGTTTCTTCCCAGAGTATTAGTATTGTTATCACTGCTACTTCGACTTAAATTCATGTTGTTTGTGGCATTGGTACGTGCTATGTTTGCCACTCTTCGTACAAAAGACTCCAGGCTCGAAGTTTCTCGAGATGATAAGTTAGGAACACTTGCACTGGAGCTCATTGGTGCCCCAGCAGCCAACAAAGAGCTAACTGAAAGTCTGTTACTTGCTGAAGAGCTTAGAGGTCGTTGGGATGCTGCTTCTTTATTAGTCAGTTCGGAAACTGAACTAACATCAGGAGAACTTACACTAACAATTCCCATGGAGATAGCACTGGACTCCCCAGGAGTACGTATCGAATTATCAGGACCTAACTTCCTTTCTGTATTTTCATTTCCCATGTCCGCTGTTAAGGTGCTGGTGCTTGCACTGGAAGATGACCCTACTTCAGCCTGAGGTACATTATCAGCAGAAGACAGAACAACAATTGGTTCGTGGACATCAGTGCCTGAAACTATATTTTGCTCCATTACACTTTCTGATCTCCGCTCCATTTTGGTCGAACCCAAGCTGATGTCGCTGCTACTGGCCACGCTACACACAGAACTGCTGCTTCCTTTTCTACTTGAGGAGCCTGCAGCAGCAGTCGTCTTGTCTGGACAGTTGTTTTTCACCAAGCTGCTCCATGACTGCGTTGTGCCTGAAACAGTGGATGAAACAGGTTTGGGTGATGCCGCTGAATCAGGGTCGTACCCTGGTGCAAGCTTGAGGTCAAACTTTCCTTCTGCGCCCATACGGTAAGAGTTAGAGCCACCAGCATCCCAGGTGACATCAATCCAGCCTGGAAAGGGACAGGAGTTTGTGAGATCCAGCAGAAAGCAGACAGGAGCGTCAGACAGTAGCTCCACAATGTGGGATCAGCTTCTCATAAGGGCTGCACGTCTGAATTGATAAAATTACTGAATAACCCTTAAAGCCAATTAAAAAGGAAGAATGGTTATGCAATTTGGCAATGTATTGTGAAAATTAAGGCAGCAAGCATGATCAGCTTCTAGCTTCAGGATCCCAGAATCCAGCCAAAAGCAAAGTTTGCTTCAGGAATGAACCTGACCTACTAGGATCTCTCAAATTTTTCTTATTAGATGCTCTAACATCAGAAACAGTAACAATGTAACTTGATTAATATCTGGCAAGAATCTGTAATTCCTGTATGAACATTTTATGTCTTTCTTTGCTCAATACTTGTATATGAGCATTTTATTAAATTGGTTACATTTGGATTTGATACTTTTTCCCCATATACTAAACGGAGGAGTTTAATGATACACAGCTTTTTGGCTCAATAATTTAGAAACTCAGGCATTTCTTACTCACAGGAAAAGTCTCTGAGCAGATAAGCACTACTTATTTCAGGGTTGCAAGAGGAATACTTCTCACAGAAAGTTAAAACATTATATTGGGATCAAAACAGCACTAAAAAGAAATGCTGTTCCTCTTTAATTCCTTCATTAAATGTTGTGAGTTAAACATATTAAAGCTGTAATGATAATATGTAAAATTGAGCTAACTAGAATAGAAATGGGGGAAAAAAATATTTTTGCTTCTCTGGTATCTACTATAATCTGTCATCTAAAACACTTCTTTCAAGTATTTCTTATTGTACATTAAATTTACCAAATCTTGTGCCACTACTCTAATCTATTCCATCATCACTTCAGAGTGGAATAGAAGATCATAGGCATTTTTCTGTTTAAAAATATCACTCTGGAGGAAGAACATTTAAAAAAATGGATAAAGCTTCCAGAAGTAGACACATCATCCCCATGCGAGCAGGCTTATATCACGTTTTTCTTTTTTACTTCATCTACATGACCTACATCTGAGTAATTCCACACCACAGAAGCTCTGAGAGGTGAACTTGCCAAAGCCTAAGTACTTTTCTACATTTTAGTGGTCTTTCTTACCAAACACACACAAAAAAGTTCCACACAGTTAACAGTATGATTTTTCCTCTTTATGTGTATCTGGATTGGGTATTCTGAAAAAGCACAATTAAATTACTGTTCCTTTTTTGTACAGTTCCTTCTATAATATTAATCACAAACAGTTCAAAACCTGCACAATTTTTTAAAATACGTAGTATGTACTCGTTTCTTTTAGTTCTTTCGCTGCATTATTATGGCTCCCAAACAACTCAAGATTTGTCTATACATGTTAATAATTGCAGAAAAGCCAATGGGATATTAATTTCTGAATCCTATTTGCAAGACAACTGTGGCAGGACTAGTAGTATGCTGAGAGATTTTTCACATTTTGGCATCATTTGACAAATGAACCTCCATTTCACCTATGCTTAAATGGGAAAAGTTTACCAGAATGTAGGAACAAAACCCATTAATTTAGTAATATACTATTCACAAATTAGATTTAACATCTTAAAAGTGAGAGCGCAGCTATACATCTGGGTGATAGGATGGTTCCCTACAGGCTACACTGAATGGCTTTAAAAAGACTCAATTTTTCAAAACATTTTAGATCACTGCACCTTGGACACTACTCAATTTTTTAAGAAATGACAACTAGAAGTCTGGCTAAGAACGACTTAAAATGCTTCAGAAACAAGGTCAGTCTTATGCACACCAAAATAGAGATCAAGGTGGGGGAAATCGGGAAAGTATGTTCAGCCCCTTCTGTTGACCTTTTGATATCTCACCCTCTTGAGCAATGACTCCCCTGGCTGTTGCAGGTTTCAATTTTGATCCCTCATTAATTTTTATTTTTCTTTTAAATCAACAAAATAACTCAATCCCAATGAAGCTAGCAAGGTAGGAAAGGTACAGGACACAATAAAAGTCAAGAAAAATACTGCAGATGCTAAGCTAGAAGAAATGAAGAATGTAAATACAGATTCTGCAGCCCCAAAGCTTAATTAATCAGTAAGCATCAACCAACCTGGCATATTTTTATTTCTTTGTAATGAATGTCAATATAACAACAACAACAAAAAAAAGGTCTAAAAATATTTCATTTACAACAATGATTTCTTTTCCATGCATTAAAATGGAATTTCACAAGTGGACCACCACAGTTACAGCACTTAACTACCTCCTCCCCGTAAGTATCAACTTCCTCAAGACACTACAGTAGAAACACTGCGATGTTACCAATTCCACATACAGATAGCAAATAAAATATCAAATAGTCACGCTACAGAGATTTGCAAATTCAGACAATTTGTACTCACCATTGTGCAATTCTCCTGTAACAGTGCCTTCACCCTGTGGGCTTCCATCCTGATCTCTCCACTTCCAATCAATTCCTCTGATTACCCGAGCTCCTGGAACCATGTATTTCAAAACTTGAGAACGGACCAGACGTCGTTGCCTTCGCAGATTAGCTTCAGCTTCTTTAGCAGCTTTTCCTTCAAGAAATATAAACTGGAATTAAATTACTGGAAAAGTATAGCAATATTGAACAGGGAATAATTTTGAGCTTGTTTTTAAGCAAGTTCCAATACAAAAGTCAGCCTGGCTTTTTTACACTTACTTGTATATTTTGTGTTCATTAGTATTTTAAGGGAACAAAGAGGACAGACGTATTATTTTTCTTACCCAACTGGTCTTCACATACTCCATTCACAGTGCCATAAAGTTCAAATCCAGATAGGGAGAGGTAGTGTGTTTGCCCACTGGCATTCTTTCCCATCTGTTTTATTCTAACATGCCTCCAACCTTGTTTCTCATCCTTTGGAGGATCTAAAGGCCATGTTGCTGTAGACCTTCAAATTTGTTAGAAAAAGGTATGGGTAGAGAGAGAAATTTTTTNTTAAACAGAATACTTCAGTATTAGTATCAAACGAATCACGACAGTGATCATTTATGGATAAAAATCAGAAAGCTGCCAAAAAATAAGAAATACAAAACCTAGTAATGTTAGGACCAAATTCTGGATGAGTGCTGGTGTTACTATTTTCTTAAAAAAAAAAAAATATTACAAAAAGTGAATTTACAATGACAGAAAAGTATAAAAGACATTACATGAACCATACACAGAACTTATGAATCACTTATTACCAAGGATGGATTGGAAAATCTAGGTCACTCCTTTATGCAACTACGCATTGTATCCATGGCACGCATTAAATTAGAACACAGTCAAGTATGTTTTTAACTGAGCACAATTTCACAAAAACTAGTAAAATGCACTGACATACCCTGGTTCGTTGAGACTACAGTCATCAACATGAGTATACAAAGTAGTCCAGTTCTGTCCATCCTTAGATACCTGGAAAACCCAATTTCTGAGAGCAGATCGTCCATAACCTCGAGCATGGCGTAATGTGTAAGCTGATGGTATAACCCAAAGGCCAAGATCTATGGCAAACCAAGCATTCTTATCATCATTAGTATGACAATTGAGAGCTGAACTGTCACGGCTTAGGATGTCTTCTAAACGGCCATAAGGCAGATTTCTTCCTTCTGAGGATGTAACCACTACTAACCCATAGGCTGCTGGATTTACCCACTCATATGCAGTTCTATATTGAAAAGAGAAATGTACTGTTCAATTATTACTTACATTAAAACATAGGTAACACTAACATTTGACAGTTTACTCTAAATTATTGATTACAGCAGTTTATTACAAACCAAAAGAGTTAATATCATTTTAGATAATTAGAAAACTTCTTGAGAATGGTCCAAACACTTTACTTTGCTACAGTAGCTAACAAATATTCAACCATCCCCACCCCTTCATTTTACTTTACCCCTTCATACAAACTAATTCTCAAGCTGCCTTCAGATACATTTTTCTATTATTCAAGAAGAGCCAAAAATAATTCTACTGATCAACAGTAAAAGCAAAGATAACTCAAACTCTTAAAAAAAAAAAAAAAAAAAAAATCAACAGACTTCAATATGAATTTTCATTTTCCCCCCACTGGATGTCATTTATTACATTGGAATTCAAAATATTTAGCTTAAACAAAGAAACTCACTTTGCATTTGTCCCAATCCAGTAAATAATTCCATTTTCATCAAAATCATGTTGATGCCTGAATACAAACGTTTGGCCTTCACGTAGTTTTCGTACAAAAACAAATGAAGCCCTATCAAAGTCGTACCATTGCTTTGCAACCTACATATAAATGCAAGAAAAATAATAACTAGGGATGAAGAAAGCAATTATTCCTTTGAGCTGTGTGCATAGTACGTTGCTCACCATTTTCAGAAGATACTGTTCTAGAGATTCAACAGTTGCCAATGGCTCCATCTTTAGCATTCTGCCAGTTCTATCTATTAAGGATGTTTCCCCTGAAGCACGTTCCAAACGAAACCTCAAACGTCTTGTCAATATCTGAAAGAGTATCTAAACATTAATCCAGGCTTTACTGTTTTAAGTTTTGTAGTTTTAAGAAAAGCAGTATATTTTACTACAGCAGTTCCAGCGGTTTATCAGATATATTTCTGCGCAATTTAAGAAATGCTATATTCTAATTTTGTGCTTTCAAAGGTAATCCTCTAGTGCTCCATTTTTGTCGCCCCAACAATTCTACAATAACAGGCAACATATAAGCCAACTAACTAGATAATCAAATGAATATTTTCCTATTTCATGTCTGTTCACAGTTTTAATTTCCAAATTACGTTGACTAAAACCTATACTAATAACAGAAAACTTGGAGTACTGAGTTCAGCTCTGGGGTCCTCAAGCTTAAAAAGGACATGGATCTGTTGGACTGAGTCTACGGGAGGGCCATGAGGATGATCAGAGGGCTGGAGCACCCCTCCTGTGAAGACAGGCTGAGAGAGCTGTTCAGTCTGGAGAAGGCTCCAGGGAGATCTTACAGCAGCTTCCAAGGACCTAAAGGTAGCTTACAAGAAAGCTCCAAGAGGGACTCTTGATCAGGGAGTGCTGGGATGGGACAACGGGTAATAGCTCTCAGCTAAAATAGGGTAAGTATAAATTAGATATTAGGAAGGAATTCTCCACAAGGAGAGTAGGAAGGCAGTGGAAGACGTTGCTCAGAGAAGCTGGATGTGCCATCCCTGGAAGCGTTCAAGATCAGGCGCAACCTTATCCAGTGGAAGGAGACCTTGTCCACAGCAGGGAGGTTGGAATTATACCGTCTCTAAAGTCCCTTACAAGCCAACCCATTCTATGACTCTATGAAATTCATGTAATATTTATATAATATATAAATATATATATATATACACACACACACACAAAATCTATCTATATATAGGGAGATTTTTTTCTTCAAATCGAAGCTTTCCTTTACAAGAAGCTACTAATCATACAGCTGAGATGATACCATATTGAGCATACAGGAGCCCTTTAAACTATCACAGCCCATCTTCAGGCATCATAAATGAACTTGTTTTGTAGTTGTCTTCAATAAACCCTTCTTTTTAGATACAACTACAAAAGTTGTATTCTAGTTCTAGTTATGAAGATATTCACTGGGGAGCATATTCTTACATGAAAAGAACATTCAAGGACAAAAAAAAAAAATCACTATCACTTTTACTTCACAGTATGAAAGTAAATGAAAGCAGAGGAAGATCCAAACATTTAGGGAAGGTATTAAAGCAATTAAATGCCAAGAATCTTGTTATTTAGTTAACTCTATCCAATTTACAAGAGTCTATTTCATACAAATTTCATGTGTGTAATTCTTCCTGAAATTCATATAAAATACTCAGTTGTGTAACAATATACAATACTGTGTGATATCACTGTAAATTTACCTGAAGATTATAAGTAGATCCTGGTGTATCATACAAGTGAAGAGGTAGACGTTCAATAGATTCTAACACTGCTATTAATTTCCGAATTAATGCAACTGCTGGTCGACTGTAAAGGTGAACAGTTACTAGGTTATCACACATACAAGAAAAAAAAATCCACAATATCTCAGTGAATAGTACCCAGACGTAGCAAATATTTCAATATGCTATTTCTACTGGTGTAGCTTGAGTTGTTCACCTTTGGCGTCCAGTCTGGCTACAGCACAGTAAGAAAAATATTAACTTGCAAACAGTAATGAACAGAAACGACACCTTTATTTTTGTCAACAGATGCACATTCATCACAGTTGACTCTTGCAGACAGAAGTAATTCAATTTTTCTATTAATTACTACTTCAATACTCAGTGTTAAATGCAGTCTTTTAAGACCAATTCTCTATTTAATCACAGAAAGACAAATTGTAATGGAAAGAAATTCAATTTGCCTTCAAACTATTTTAAACATACATTACTTAATCACAAACCCTTGTTGTTTTTTATTTTTTTAACCTACCTTTCATCATCTTCATTTTCACTGAAAGCTGTTTTGAATACATTAATTCTTTCTACTAGTTGACTACAGTCTTGTTTCATATCTAAATCAACATTCTAAGAGAGAAAAAAATTATATATATTATGTCTAATACAGTGCAACACATTCATCCTTTATATTGGCAAAATATCTGTTTAGGCTTACTGAATTCTCTACTTAAAAATCTATATATCTAAAGCTAAACAATACCAGCCATAAGTGACTACTGTTAACTGAAAGACATTTAGCAGCATGTTTGAACTGAAGCTATCTGTAATGACAGTACATACTTAATGGGTCAGATCATTGACTGGTGCCAGTCCACTTGATTTTCATCAAGACAGAAAAAAATACATTTATAATAGATCTTTAAATTAAGGCCCACGCCTACATATTCTTTCAAAAGCTTTTCTTCAGAGACTTATGTTCTGTAAACTCACATTATTTAAAACTGTAAGCAATGATTGAACTAATCCACTACTGCACATTTCATACGGAGAAATGGTATTCTCATCCTTCAAAAGTACAATTAAGTTTTCCAAAGCAGTCTTCATTAAATCTCTCCAAGTGTTTTCTCCCTCAATACACTGAAAGACAAAAAGACAATTATGGTGAAACAAGGCAACTGTTTTTTCACCTGGCCATTTGAAAAATAATATCCCAGTAATGCACATTAACTACATGCACTAAGAAAAAAAAAAACTCATCAAAAAACCCCATCCCACAAGATACCACTATAAAAACACAGTTCAGATATAGACACATTGCGCCTTTCTCTTACATAATTACACAGACAAGTCTAAATGTTGCTATGTGAAATCCACTAACTTCATACATTACAGAATAAAGGAGACATGTTTACCTGTCTGTTTGTATGAAGTTCCCATGCAGACTCTAACTGTGTTGCTATGTTCCTCAGTGTTACAACTACTCCTCGAGGCATGCTTTCAACAGCTTTAAAATGATCATCATATAAATCTCTTGCCATAGTGCGTACCTACAAAAGGATTTTCATAATGTGAATGAGACCACTTTACTATTCGAGATTCCAGAAACAGAAACCTTTCATACAACATACATCATAAGATGAAAAGGCTGTGAAAGGATAAATTACACAGACAAACATAAGTAAATAAGCAGAATCTTACTGAAACTTACAGAAATTAAGCTTTAACAATCACCAAAATATTCCAATCAACTACACAACTTCCATCAATTCAAAACAACAACTGGAACAAGCAATAGATGAATCATGCATTATATATACCAATAACTTAAAAAAAAAAAGATTCACAAAAGATAGTTATGTTGATTGCAACACCAGGAGAACTGGATTTCTTTACAATTTAAAAAAATAATTTGTTTTCCTTTAAAAGAGTACAGCAAACAAAATGCTCTGGACAAAAGCAGCTGCAGAACTGCTTTGTTGTAAGTTTGGCTTTCCAGCTTTCCCCTTCAAACTTAAATTGTGTGTAGCTGAAATTAAAGAATATCTTAAACCTCTAAGAGAAAACTATATCTCCATACGCATAATGAAAAATAAAACAAAGTCAATTAACTTTTAAGTATAAAACTCATAGATGTTTGCCAACCTTCTGCTTTGTCTTCTCCAGTTTAGATTTTAGCTTTCTTCCTCTTTTGCCAGTCCAACCAGTCACAAATTCTGATCCTGCAATGTATTTTTAGAAGTGTCATAATTTCCCACAGGTATGTAAAACAAAGAAACAAACTACCTGGTATACACGTGCTCATACCTGTGCATCATACATACCTACATACTTACCCAGAGAGGTTTCAGCTGTAAATGAATGCTTTGTTCCTCTGTTAGATTCAAACACAAAGCCTGGCAGATCTTCTTTCAGTATTGTAGCTTGCTGACCATCCGAATTGTGGATAGCAATTTCTCCTTCTTTTAAACAGGTAAGTGACCAATTTCCCACAGTAAGTTTAGTTGGCCCAGGCGCTGACAAAATTGGCTGACTTGCAGTAGATGGCTTTACTTGGCTTCGAGCTCTTTGCAGCTTCTCAAGGAATTCACTTCTACTTTCTAGTTAAAAAGAAACAAGTATTTTTTGTTTCTTCTAACAGTTGATTTCACCATCGTGTATTTCAAGTAATTTTTTTCCCCAAGAGCAAAACAACTGAGCACATTCAATGCAAAATTAAGTTTGAAATTAGAAGTTGTATTTTAAAATTCTCCCCGCTATGTATTCCAGCAGTGATGTATTCCACAATCACATCAAAATGGACCACAACCCTTTATTCTAATATCAAAGAAATCCATGATAAGCTTTGTTTTGTAAAAATAATTTAAATCTCATTATTGCCAGCATGAACTACTCATGTTTCATAAACAGAAAACTAAATGAATCTTCCAACTGGAAGAAAGCAATCAACTACATTTAGAGCAAGTAGAGGAAAAAAAAGCATAGAAGCTGTATAAAAAATGGAAAAAATATCACAAAAACTTTAGAGACCATGATGAGATACATGTGCCAAAACTAAAATAACAGCTACTTGTTCAGATTAACTGTCACAACGTCAACAAAAAAGAAAATACTTTTACAAGCTATATTAAAATTTTAAATTATCTGCTTTGTAGAATTTCAACATTCACCACCTCCAAGAGAAACTAAATCTAATGGTGCCAAATGAGAACTGATAAGAAGCAGATTTTATAGAGATAACAGAAAACCAAACAGGCTCATATCCTACTTTTTGGATATGCAGGTCATCTAGCTTGAAACTATTCTGCACAACTCAATTTTTAAATTATATTTTGATATTGCAGTAATTAAAAGACTGCATGCTACATTAGAAATGTTAGTTAACATAATTCCAGAATATCTGATGAGATCATAACTACATTTGTAGCCCATAAATACATAAAATTGCTGTTTGCTGCAATGGCTTACACTCCACGTTTTTTAAATCTGCCATCTTTTCTGCTGCTTAATACATTTTAAGAAATGAACAGTCTTCTGTATGCAAAAATAAACTTGAAGCGTATCACTCTTTAGTGCTTAAAATTTGTAGCACCTAGTGAAGTTCATTAAAAAAATCTGTTAATGAAACTCTTACAAATTTCTGTAATTATACCTTTACCTATTTATTTTATTGTACATCACACTGAAAGTGCAATGATTATGCATAGCTGGAAATCATTTTTGGGTTCCTTCAGACAAAATTTTTAATCTCACTTAACGAATTGCCATTGAATTTCAATTTTTGCATTGAATTTTTTTTTTTCCCTAGGAATTCAAACAAACAATTATTAAGCTAAGGTAGAGAGGAGTGAGAACAGACCTTCCACAAGCATTTGAAGTATACACATTTCTCCACACTTCCCCCGTCATGCAATACACACCAACAAATTCCATTAGTCAACCCTCTATACTCCTGCCAGTCATTAAATTACTAAAAAGGATACCATGGGATTAAATCAGCAATAATTTAGGACAGCAGAACATATTGTACAGTTCATGACGTAAAGAAACCATTCTGAATCAATACTGCGTTGTAGGATTTTTAGTTAAATCTTAAACACTAGTTTTGTATCTCAAGAGAAAGAGGCTGCTGCACATGCTTAACAGCTAGCTAATGGTTAAACATCAAGCAATGACACTGCAATGTCAGCACTCCTTAGCAGATGGCTGCTCGACAGAAAAAAATCAAAAAAAAGCCTAATTTAACCCTAGTTTAGCTACCTCTCTTCCATAATAACCATGCTAGAGATCTTGTTCAAAAACTTGGGATCAGTAATTAAAAATAAATAAATAAATAAATAAAGACTGATAGGAACAGGCATATAATCTTAAATTGACAATCTAAATTCTCTTCACTCCCATTAAATTACTCTTCTGTAGAAACAGTAGAATTCCATCCCATTCCACTAATTGGAAGGAAGGAAGCAAGCAGAAGTGGCTGGCATGCAGGGGATATGATGACTAAGAAACGAATCTCGTGGATTTTCTTAGAATCATGTTGTATCATAAACCAGTATATCAACACAGAAACTGCTGGCCATGTTTAAAGAATTTGAGAATACACTTTGTCGAAAAAAAATGAGAAGTGGTTTCCAGTTGTGTTATAATCTAGAAATGCATTGCATCTCAACTTGTCTTCACATCTAAAAATTGAAGGATGATGACATTGGCACTTCACTTCTATCCCCAATCAAAATATAACACGTTCTGTTATTTCACTCTACAGCTTGTTGAAAACTTAATATCATAAAGCATTTTACATCTCTTGGCTCATAAATATATGAACTGCTGCAAAAAAGATGAAACAAAAAAGAAGGGTTGTTTTCACATCCATAACAAGTTGTGTATTCTGTACAGAAAATTTAACAAAACTCTACATTGCCAGTGTATAACGTCTGTCCCCTTATCATAGAATTACAGAACCGCTCAGGTTGGAAAAGACCTAAAGATCATTGAGTCCAACCACAACCTAACCATACTACCCTAACTCTAACAACCGTCTGCTAAATCATGTCCCTGAGCACCACATCCAAACGGTTTTTAAACACATCCAGGGATGGTGACTCAACTACCTCCCTGGGGAGCCTATTCCAGTGCTTAACAACCCTTTCTGTAAAGAAGTTTCTCCTGATATCCAACCTAAACTTACCCTGGCGCAACTTCAGGCCACTTTCCCTCGTCCTGTCACCTGTCACGAGTGAGAAGAGACCAACCCCGCTCTCGCTGTAAGCACCTTTCCGTCTCTCCAACAATTAAGACACTGTAATTTGTTTCCCAGTCTTGATGAGAAACTTTCCGTTACTTTATCTCCAAACACATGCAATTTCATTCTGCTAGCTAGAAGCAAACAACAGATTGCCATTTTCAACCTGCTTTTCCTGGGACAGCCACTACACAGTGCTTTTAATAACTGGGGTGAAAAATTAAGTATGCATGGAGAAGAAACAAAACAAAACAAAGTTAATACACTTGCACTGGCAAAATGTTTACTTTACACAATCCAACAAGGAAGTCAAGTTATGGTCACATGCTATCTCATGAAAAGCATCACAATTAACTGACCACCTTCCACCTGTTTACATCCTTTACTATTTAGTAAGCCAATTCCTGCAAAACAAAATAACTCCAATCAAATTATATAAACAAATAAAATAATCTCAAAACGTAGATTTGAACTGAGGAAAAACTACCTGAACTATCAGATCCTCCCTCTGGGCTTCCGCTGGAATACATTGTGGCTAGTTTTCCATCCAAGATAAATCTGAACCATCCATTACTACCATTAGACAGTTCCAGGGCTGCAGCATCACTCCAGATGTACAGGCAGTCCCTTCCCCTAATGATTGACCAGTCTCTCCAGTGATATGGTTTACCCTGCTGCAGCTCTTTAGCATCCTCCTGTGGTTCATCCTCCTGCAAAAAAAAAATAAATAAATAAAAATAAAATATTTAAACACAAAACACAAAAAGCAGCACAGAAAAACAAAACACAGAAAAACACAGAATACACACTTTTTTTTAAAAAAGATTTAAGTGTAGAACAAACTAAACTCTTCTGCCTGTAAAATACATCTTTGAAAGCATTCATTAACAGAACTACTTTGAAAAAGTTGCTTTTCAGATGCCAATCAACTCAATAACAGCAGTCTAGTGACGGGAATCTACCTCTCTTCAAAACTCACTTTGTGAGAACGGAATGCTTAAGGCAGGAAGAGACCTCTGACAGACATCTTGCCCAAACTCCTTGCTTATACGCAGGGCCACCTAGAATCAGTTGTCTAGAAACATGGCAACAAAACTTAAGGCGTAACTACAAATCTTAATTAAATGAATAATACAAGTATTTGAGCTGTCTGTAAATGACTGTTGGAAATCAGCAAACAACTTCAACATGCATTTAAGCTATTCATCATGTAAAAAATGAAAATAATTTTCTATGTTTTTAATATATTCCATATAAAGATTTAAAACCACCTACAGTTATTTGATACATGCGCATTGAAAGAGATGCACAGCAAATATCAGTTTCCACTTATCATAACTATGTACAAATACGAATACTCTGTAGATAACAATATGCTAAGAGGAAACTAAATTACAAAACAATAGCAACAACAACAACACAATTCAAAAACTGGGATACAATAAGCATTAATTTAGTAACCTATCTAGTTACCTTCCACTGGACATTTTCATAGTACTGAAAATTGTATTAGAAGTGCTGGCTTTATAGGAACAAATAAATGTAGCATTTCCGTACTTACTTTCTCAGGTTTAGACTCCTCTTCATTCTCATCATCAGATGAAGGTCCTGCCAAAGTTGACACTTTACTGATTACACCAAGTCTAGCCAGTTGGTCTAGAAAAAGATCACCACCTTTATCCACCAAATCCCTTATGATTTGCAAGGCTAGCAAATGGCCATCATCATCATCCTGTAATAAATTGAAATGGAAAGGAAACAATAAGTGAGATCTCTTTACTTAATATCTTGACATGATGAACTTCATACCCAGTTATAGATGAATGCCGTGAACACTTTAACATTCACTATTAATAAGCATGTGGAATTGATGAGCATAATCTTTTTTTTTTTTCTTTTAGTGGTTTTGGGAAATGTTACTTTTTCCTACCTCTTGATCAAGAACTGTAGCTGTTATCTCAACCAGTATTGTGGGCAGATTGTGGCCAGCATCAGAGTCACAAACCTCCTTCAGCAGTGCCTCAGAACAAAAATGTATCATTTTTCTAATGAGAGCCAGACTTGCTTTCCTTTAAAACAGATCACATGAAAAAGATTTCTTACAAAGGAAGCAGTACTCAAGGCAACAAAAATGTTCAAGATAAAATTGCTTTTGCACTACATTTATGCAAGTTTACAGAAACAGTTTTTTGAAATAAGTTCCAGTTCTAGAACAGATTGTTAAGTCCCGGATTAACTCCAAGAATAATCCACCTACTGATCTTGATTCTACAATACTATGACACTCTAACATACTTTAGCCTTTTCCACCCTTCTCTAGTCAATTCAATTCCACATTCTGCCTTTAACCATTCTTAGTGATGGCAATTCATTTCTGCGTACACCATCTGACACTTAGGTATCTATTTCAGTCTTCAGTCTATCACACACTTTCAGCATTTTGGTTACATCCCTAGAGTTCTGAAGTCTAAAATTACTATTAGACCATTCCACTTTCCATGTTAAAAAGCAAAATAAATTCAGAAGCCAATTACTTGTGTATGGTTAAAGATGAATTTTTATTCCAAGTGACTTTTAAACAGATGATGCCACCCATAGTATTGCTTTTTAAGTATCGAATTAAATTGCTTTAATTCTCCCAGTAACAAGTGTCTTTCCCAGTTGATAAACACTTAAGCTATGAAGAAGCCTTCTACGATAACTTTTTCCAGTCTTTATGTGCATGTACCACTCCATTAGTTTTCCTCTCCTAAAAGAGCACTTCCATTACAGCAGCTGTAACCAAATAGAGTATCCATAGTGCAAGTTACTACAAGAACACAGTATTCTGTCATAATGCTCCCTGTAGTCAAGAGTACACCTTTCTCTCTCCAACTTTGACTAATCATATTCCTTTCAAGACACCACTTCCCCAGCAAGGAAGAAAGAAAGAATTTTAAATACTAAGTAAAAATAAGACCCTCAACGCTTTTCAAACTTCTATTTGAACAAAAACATGTTAAAATGTCACTTGCATTACTCCACCTTTCAGATGTGATAATTTTTACCAGAAAAAAAAATTAATCTACCTTCACACCTTTATCGGAGACTATTAAAAAATGAAAAAATATGCAGGGAAATGGACAATCATGCCTATTACCTTATTGAAGGCAACATAGTTTGTTGAAATGTTTGTGCAAATACAGGCAATAATCTTTTCAAGTATATAGGTGCCATTTCTGGATCTCCTTTGGGTTCATTACATTCTTCCTCATCCTTGTTTGCATCTTTCTTTTTCTTCTCATCTCCTTTGTTAACAGGACACATCCAATCCCCTGGAAAATAAACAAACAAAAACACACTTCGCATAAAAGTAAAAAGTTTTCTTTATTAACATCTGGATGCCTAAACAGTAATCCATGTTTCTATAAAGTAAAATTTACATGTCAAGACTTCGTAAAGAAAGTTATGAGATAAAGTACTACCAAAGACCACTCATTAGAGTAGCTCAAACTACTTAAACACAAACAAACAACTATCTATGACTGAAGTGCTACAAGAGCCTCACAAGCAGGTAAAGTGCAGTTTACATGTAGAAAAGATGCCAGAGAAGCTACCAAGACTGACACGTCCTAAACACAAAGTAAAATACCAGTCTACGCCCATTCAACAGCTGAAGACCAGTACCACTGGCATTGCTTATGTCCGCTGAGTTTCTTCTGTAGTCCTCCATCTCTCAAGAACATGTGAAATGTTAAAATTTTTACATGTAATTTGCAAGGCTGGTCACAAAACACTATTTTCTCATGAATTTTTTTTCTATATTGAGTAATAATTCTAATAACTGAATCAAAAGGGTAAGGAATTAAAATCTGCACTCACCTGGAGACTGTAGAATAGCTACTACTTCACTGTGACCCCTTTCACGAGCTTTGTCTAAAGGAGTTTTCCCATCTTCATCTCTTAAATCAGGGTTTGCACCATGTCGCAAGAGAGTCTGAGAACATATAATATCAAATATTAAATAATATTAAGATTTCTTCTTCCAAAGATATAAACGTATTTTTCCACACATTCTTCCAACATTTTTCTCATGCTTGCATGCAAAGTTAGAATACAATGTGCTTATTATATATGTAAAACTGATAAAAAACTATTTTTATTCATATTACTGACTTACTGTAACCAAAACTTTGTATTGCAATAAACACGGTACAGAACGAGCAAATATTTGACAGTGCACACATTAAACATACTACATCAAAGAACTTATACGTAGAACAAAGCAGAAATTCAGGATGTAAGGCTTCCTAACAGCGTCAGTTTCAATCTTACCTTTGCTACCTGAGGTCTTCCAAAACATGCTGCATAATGTAATGAGGACGACCTCTGCCCTCTGTTAACATCAGCACCCCTTTCACAGAGAAATTCTACCTATAAAACAAGAAAAAGCAAACAAGTTTTTTCTTGTCTTGCTTTACAGAAATAACCTAAACTTTTAAGATTCTCTGAAATCTGTTTACCATTTCCTGAGTTCCAAAAGCTGAGGCCCAGTTTAGGAGAGTTTGTCCTACATCATCCATAAAATTTACTTCAAAAGCTGAAAGACACAATTAAAAATAATTGAAATATAAAGTATTAAAAGATTAAGCTTCAGCAGTGTTCCTTAAGCAAACGGCAGGTCTGAAAAAAAATTAAACATCTTCAATAAAAGCATTTATACTGTTAACGGTAATCCAGAAAAAAGGGAAAAAGCAGCATCGGAATTATTACCAACAGGAAACGTTGTGCATTTAACAAAATCAACTTGTATATAAAATTTCAAGGTACCACCTAAGTATTACAACGCCATACATTATAAAAACAGAAAGATAAACAAAATATCTAATTTCCTTTTCAGACTATTCTTGCTTACCTCCCGTGTCAATAGCATCTATTAATGCATCAGTATCCTTACTGCGGATGCAGTCTATCAGCTGCCGATGAGAACGTTCACCAGAACTATCCAGTCTTCGCAATCCTGGAATTCTGCCTGTAGATCCAGCACTGGATTTTGGCAGGGCTTTTCTCCCTTCGAACAGTAGCACCAAAAGAAGATCTACTAACCGCATGGTATCCAGTACACATCTCTCATCACCCTGCAACGCACTTTCTATAGAATCTGGAAGTTCAGATCTTAGGAGATCCTGGAAATAATTAAAAGTCTGAACAATAAAAAATATACAAGGCTTTAGAAAATACTATCAAAATTGGGTTTCATTTCCATATGAAATGTTTCAGGTTTTTTTTTTCCTCCTCTTGATAAATAACCTATGTATATATATTTTTTTTCATAGCCTATAAACGTATATATAAAACAGCAACACAAGTCTTGCGTATACTAAAGTATGTACAGAAAAAAGACCTAAGAGAATAAGAAGCTGTAGTGTAAAATGATTTCTTACATGTGTTACTACTGGAGAGCCTCTACAGAGGGTTGACAACAGGCTTACAATAGTTGACACCTGATTACTTAATTTAGAGTCTGCAGCTGTAGATGGTGCTCCAGTGCTAGTTCGGCCAGGTTTGCAAGCTGAAGACGGTCCTGATGCTGTCCCACCAGCAGCTGCCATGCGAGACAACAACTCCTCGGTTAACCCATGCTTAGCTAATGGAGCTGGGTCAACTCCACGACGTGTGAATCTGTCAGCTAATGAAGCAAAACATCGCAGAGCTCCATCCGAAACCTAAGAAAGAAGTGTAAGTGAAAAGATGAACAACCTGTTACTTAAGGTGCTAAAAGGATATTCCCAGAAACAAAGAAAAAAAAGCTCATTTTCCCAAGCTCCCTCCACATTTAATGAGCGGAGACAGTTCAAAGTTGGAACACAACAATGCTTTCTTACCTCTTTCTCTCTTATAATGATACAGGGAGATTGTGTAAAATTCAGTATTGTATCTCCTTAACTAAATATACAAAGAACGAATATACAGCAATATTTAATTAGAAAAACTGGTTATCAAATACATTTAAAAGTTTTTAAACTCCTATGTAGTTATGCATGTTGTTCTTACATGACATACAACTACTTATAATCCCCAATAGTAACTGTCTACTCTGATAACATAGTTCAAAAAAACCAAATCAACCTGCAGTTTGGTATTTAGGCACTGAGTGCAAAACATTTTGATTGTTTTGATGTTAGAAATTGTTGAAGTGATTTTCTAATTAAGCTCCAAAAGGGAAAAAAAATAAAAATAAAAAAAATAAGAGAGTGCACTGAGTTTTTACTTCAACTTTAAGACATTTACTGAATTTCAAATTTGTTCTTTCAAGGTACAAGGGCAATTTTAAAAATATTCAAATTTCATATATTTATAAGATACTCTACTATGTTATAATGGCATAACACTAGTACTACGTTATATTAAACTGCTGCTTTCTTTTAATAGAAATGCTATGCAACAAGCCATTAGCTGAGATACCAATTCAGAACTGCCAAAGCATTAAATTTACTAAGTATTTGATAGCTAAAGTTGCATTTAAAGGTCCACATACTTCTCTTCAGTAAAATGAAATTTCGTAATCGTCCCAAGCCTACAAAAAGGACTAACTGGCAGAAGTGGTTTACAACATTTAGATAACCCCCTGTCCATCTGACAGGGATACGTCGAGTTCTTTGTGAAAAAAAATATACATATAAAACCTGAAATTCAGGTTTCTCACTAAAGCTTAAAAAATAAAAATGCAATCTGCAGTGACACTGTGGAAATAAGGCTTACTGATGATCCTCTTAACAGCCCAGCAGAAAATACTTCTGGCCAACTGCCTAGGAAAAGGATCCAACCTCTTTTCATGCTTGTGTTGAAAACAGAGCAGGGGGGTTGCCTTGAATGTCTCTCATCTATACTGCATGTTACACTAGAAATGTCTCTACTCATCATATCACGGACTTTGCATAGGCACATCAATGTGAGCTGCTTCTGGCATGTTTGCCTTCCTAAACGTAAGGTAGCAAACCAGGCTCTCTCAAGTTTAATTAAAAAAGAAAAAAAAAAAAAAAACCAACTACAGTATCTATTTATCATCAAACTCTAACTTAATACAACTCTTAGTCCCAAAAGTGACATCAATTTCTAGCGCAG
Source organism: Pavo muticus (assembly GCA_016647715.1). Classification (NCBI taxonomy): domain Eukaryota; kingdom Metazoa; phylum Chordata; class Aves; order Galliformes; family Phasianidae; genus Pavo; species Pavo muticus. The sequence continues at coordinate 693,681 of JACDJE010000299.1, forward strand.
CCCATTTTCAAAACGATTATCACGTATAGAGGCCTTAAAGACACTTGGTCATAATCAATACATAGAGTAAGACTGTGGAATTATTAGCCATTTAGCCAGACTCCGTTAAGTTAAAAATCATAAACCTTCACTCAGTCTGCAAGGACTTGAAAAACAAAAATTCTCATGACTAAATACAGCGCTTGCTGGCATGGTCCCTGCATACCAAACATTCTGATTTACCAGCACTCTTTCAAGAGATTTCTTTCTTTATCTTACAATGGTGACCAGACACGTTCTCTAACATTTTGCTGCCATTCTTTGACAGCAAGAGGTATAAACAATTCCATCAATCTTTACGTAAATCATAATGTAAACTTAATTTACCAATTTCACCAGAACTGCTCTGTCAGAAATACACAAGCAAGGTTCAACTTATTTAGTCCTGCACAACGGGCATCAGTTAACAAAGCAATTGTACTGTGGAAGATATTTATACTTCTTCCTCACAAATCATGAGTGAAGTAGAAAGGTTAAAAAAGCAAACATACATAAGCTGTTCTTGGGGCCTCATTCATCTGGTCTGAACTCTTCTAATCAAGTGACACTACTCCCTGACTACCCACACTTGGTCACAAAGTGACCAAGAAGAAAAAAAAGAAAATGACATAGGAAGTTACTGGGCAAATCCAGAAGAAAGATCAACATTTGTCATAAATCCTGAAGCTTCTTCCACAGAAAACACAGTTCTCAAATTTACTTCCTATCAAATGGACTACTCTGAGCTTAAGCAAACTTGTCTTTAAGCATTAAATACTAAAAGACAAAGTTTATGAAAGTTGGAATTTTTGCTCAGATCTCCAACAATCCCAGAAATTGCTTTTTTTCCAAACATTTTAAATTGAGAAATAAATAAAGACTACAGACTTATGGTCTAAACTTCAGAGTTAGCTTGCCTCAGATGATCAGTGATTAATAGTTATATAGTGTTTAAAAACCAAAGTAGCTTGCTCTTTTGCAACAGCCATCTGACAAATGGTTATTTCAAAAAGACCTGAAAATACAACAAAAGCGTAGCTCACAGTCGAAAAGACTTAGCATATCATATTTGGGAGTCTAACTAAACAAAAATAGGGAGTTGGGGTGGAGTGAAGAAAGGAATAGGGACAAAGGCGGGGTAGAAACTGGGCCGGAGAATGGCACTGACAAGAAACCTGGCCAGGATGCAGCAAAGATCTGACTTAATAGCAATTGCAAAGCATTAGTGCGACATACACAAAAGGATGCTACTAGTGGGAAAATTAAAGGAATTATTTCCTAGATTTTACATCAGCTCAAGTTTATTAAAGTGTTGTAAAAAAGTGATGTTGGGTCTATAGTAGTACCGTTCAAGTGGCTTCCAGGACAATATTTTAACATGTATTATGGATGTTTTTGTTGTTTCCCTTAGTCTGGCAACAGAAAAACAAACTGAACTTTCACCTTTTATTTATAGTCAGCATAATACCGACTGAAGCACAGATATAGAACAACAACTACTTCAGATGCTATTTCCAAGAAAAAAGTCACCAGGACATTTCTAAATAAATTGTCAGAGGCAAGATTAGATCATATTCACACAATAGCACTTGCAGTTAAACACTAAGCAGTATTTATATTCTCTTGTCATCACAACTGTAAAAGAAAACTACCACAATATCCAAATATAACCACTACTATGTAAACACCTCGTTATGAAGACTGTATAAAAATACAAAGCCATTCATTTATTAAAACTAATGGATGTTAAATTCAAAATTTATTGAGCCAACAGTTACATTACCTGATGGTCTTCATGTTTTAATAAACTAGACAGTGATTCCACACAGATCTCTAATGAAGAATCCTGAGGTTCCATTTTGCCACACAGCCTGGATACTACAGCCATAGCAGAATGTAAAGTATCTTTATGAACAAGGTGCCCGCTGTCACGAATAAATGTCAGAACACAATTCAACCCTCCAGCTTCAAACACAGCTCCTGACTCACGGGTACAGATTAATTCTAACACCTACAATGAAATGAAATATAAGTATAGCACATAAAAACACAGTTAGCTGTGTATATACACTTACAGAACTTAAGTATGCAAAACAACATAAAGAAAACATAAAAAGATAAAAAAATCTTTTCTTCAAAACCCATAAGGAGTCAAAACCTCCGGTACATTAACAGTTTTCATTTAAGACACAGGACCAAATACAAGAAAATCCCCCCTACAGTAGGTTTTTTTTTTTTTTTTTTCTTTAAGAGGTGTTCATAAGAAAGGCTAAACAAGAGCATCTTTTTCTGAGAGATTATTAAGTTTCAGGTAACACACAACTGAAAGCTCTGAAACTTCCACAAATCCTGTTACTTCAGTTATACTCTTTCAAGTAGCCTGGAATAGCACAAATAAGAAATGTGTAAAGTTTTAGGCAGTAGTAATCAAGGACTAAAACTATGTGCTATTATATGCACACAGGTGCATATATGAGAAAGATTTTGAGGTCTTGTAAATTCTTCTGAAAACTTCACAAGGCTGCACTGGAGCTATGCCCCATGGTAGGGAAGACACAGCAAACAATTTTTTTTTTTTTTAAACAGTAAGCAAATTATCTGTATTACTCCATTTTTTGAGTAAAATTAGCCTTTAGGATGCTAATCATTTCAGACAAACAGGAAAACTTCATTCTAGTATTTTTGGGTTCTCTTCTGTGTATATAGATCTATTCCCTTTTCAGACTGACAATAAAGCTAAGAAGCACAGCTGGCATGTAAACGTTAACATACTGTGCATAGCTTTGCTTCATTTTTTTCTTTCTGATGATATACAGGATTTGAATACAAGCAAACTCTTCTGGAACAGCAAGTTTTCCAGATCACTCTTAAACAAGATTCTACAGAAAACATACCTTCACACACTGCTCAGCCAAATCTCTGCTGGTTCTGTTGTTAAGCTCAACAACTACTAAGCGATTACAAAGCGCCTTGATAGCTCCATCAACTCCGACAATCCTACGGGTGCATTCTGCTGATACATCCAGATAATATGTGATGGCACGAGCTGTTACTTCTAATACATTGTCTGGTGCACTTTCATCAAGAAAAATTTTGCACAATGCTGGTAAAAAAGTTCGAGGAGGACATCTGAAGAAAAAAAAAGATCAATTAGTACACTGTGCAAGTTCCTCTACATTAAGAGATTTCATACATCTTCACATTAAATGATTGATGATTTTCATGCTATTGTGAGTTGCTAGATTAGTTTACAGCTGGACCAAAGCATTCAAATAAAATGCAAGTATCTCACAGACATCCCAAAATTCAAATCAGCAACCTAAAAAGATGCCACAATGGAGGGGGAAACCCAGAAGAATAAAAACATTGTTGAAATTTTGCATACGCTAGGAAAAATATATCATCTTGGAAAGTTATTTTTGGAATTTAATCTCGCTTCACCAATCAATTTATTTTTTCTCAACAGGGCTTCGGGGCTCATAATGACAGATAGCTAATTAACCATGAAATATTACATTCAATAATAAGGACTACAGATCTCAGGTACGCTATGTAATTTAATGCTTTGACTGGCCCTTCTTCATGTTCTTAACATTCTCACTTCCTTTCTTATCCTTTTTCACCTTCTCCCCCAACCCTCACTAGAGCTATACTTTACGACAAATTGTTTTCCAACATCATATAACCACACAGCAATAAGTGACTTAATAAAATGATTGTTCAACTACAGAAATAAAATACTTCAAAGGTGACGATGGGGAATCAACTGAAAGGGCCACATACTGTGATACTAGCCATAATAACTGAATACCTCATTCCAAGATGTAGAAAAAGAATAAATACTGCAACTTTTTTTTTTTTTAATATATTGGTCTGGAAAAGGAGTCCTAACACTTGTCTAAATCCAGAGAGAGCAAAAATGACAGCATGTATTTCATCCAGAAAACAGGTGAAGTACTCATTGACTAATCATTCTGTACACCAATCCAGAGGTCACTCAGTACACCACCTGGTATGTACAGTGAGTGATTCACACACAAGGGCACCAGATTCTGGGAGAGCAATATGCTGTTTGTTTCTTCGAAGATCCAACCATGCTATATGAAGCGATTAAATAATAATGCGTAACAAATCCAAAGCCCAGTGATCCTTAGTGATGTGAATAAGTGAAGCCCTGATAAACATAAACCTCACACTTAACACTTAGAATAACATTGTTTGTGTGTTGGATACATTAACGTAAGGTATCACAGAATTGTTTGGGTTGGAAAGGAACTTAAAGCCCATTCACTTCTACTGTCCTGCTGTGGACAGGTTTGCAATCCACAGATAAAGCTGCTCAGGGCCCCATATAACCTGACCTTGAGTGCCTCCAGGGATGAGGCATCCACACCTTCTCTGGGCAACATGTTCCAGTGTCTCTCCACCCAATATCTAACCTAAATCTCCCCTATTTTATTTTAAAACCATTCCTGCTTGTCCTATCGCACTCTGCCCATGTAATGCTTGAAGATTTATGATTCAACAGTTTATAAAAAGACACCACACAAATGCCAACTTGAATTTTTTGAAAATGGGAATTGAAAAGTTTGAAAGAACTCCACTTGTGTCCTTAAAACAGTTGTCCAGAACTCAGATGATATAGCAAAAACATCAAGTCACCAAGTGACCACCTATCATTTATACTGAATTATTTGTCAGTACATAAATGGCAGTCATGTTTTTCTTGTAAAAACACATATTATTGACAAGAAATTCGTTTCTTGGTTTGTTTGTTTGTTTTTAATTACTTTTTGCCAAAACATCTAGCTAGGTGTCAGGAGTCATACTTTTTCAGTTAGGAGGCAAACAACAACACTCTCCTCCTGCTGTTAAAGCATCTGTCTTCTGATCTAAAGGAATGCTTTCCAGTCTTCCAATAAGGGGACTACGTTGCGTCATAGGGAATCAGGAAGAAACGGTAGCTTTGTCACATACTTAACCTGTGGAAATTACTTGATTCTGGAAAGATAAAAAGCTTACTGGCTTAAGATAAAAATTTGAAGGCTACAGTAACGCACATTAAATTCCTGTAAGAGCAGCAGTAAAGCTATGAACTTCATGTTCCAAAAAAAATTATCCCTTCTGAAATAAGCAACCAATCTAATTTTAACAAGAGCTTTCACAGAAAATTCCTGCAAGTTACTTCAGCCTCTGAACTCTGTGTACTTGATGTTTCTTTTAACAGTTCCATTCCAATGCAACGCCCAACCAAATGTAAACAAATCTATCAAATCATCTACTTTATGTGCAGAGGAGAAATCCGTTCTAAAAAAAACTGAAAGCCGGTATGGTTCATGAAGTATCAGTCATAAAAGATGCGTATAAAGAAAAAAAAAAAGAAAAGCTTTATTACAGCTCATATGAACTTAAAAGTAGCAAAAGTACAAATTCCATTTTACTCAGTTGTTGTTATCAGGAACATAGAAAAAAAATCAAACCAGACATTTTGTTTTAAGACTCCAAGACAACAAACGCACATTTCTTCTCACTTCCTTAGCACAGGAAATATAGAGCTGTGTCATCTTCTCTCCCCTCATGTTTCTCTCAACTCAAACAATTTGGTTCAAATTCTACACAGTATAGTAAGACAAATGAAGTTATTATCCCCAAAGTCACACCAGAGAATAAAATGCGTGCAGAAGTCTGAAGTATTTCTGAGATGGGTCAAACAGGCCGAATCGTGCTTCATCAGCCCTGGGACTAACACTTTGGCCATTAAGACTACCATCAGTAGCTTTATTACTGTTTTCTAAACACTGCCTTAAGAATCTGTAATATGCAACTACTATATATTTTTTTTAAAGAAAGTCATAGCCGGCAACATATCAAGTTTTTCAAGCCCAAAAGATGACAGCAACACCGACAACAACTTTCAAAATAAATTGAAGTCATCATCTGCATTCTCAGATAAAACAGACAAAGATTTGACCAATGCAGTCCACAACACCTGAGATACAATTTTCCTAGATAGGATCTCTAGGATATCGGTTCACTGCTCTTTAACATTGTTCCAGACTAACACATTGCTACACTTCGTTCTGTGCAGCACAGGTCTTTAACATTTATAACCTACAATGCTACAGGTGGAAGAAAAAGAAGTGTACAAGGTTCTTCACTACTCACATGTAACAGCTTCTCTAGTCAGCTACTGACTTTTTATAATTCTATGAAAACATAATTATCAAGCTACATTTGGATGTATTTCTGAAATATGTCTTCAACATTTGCCCAAACCACCTGAAGTAGTCTTTCACTCTTTGGGTTGTAAGACCCCAAGATAAGACAAAAAGCATATCAAAATGGAAATTATTTCCTTCATTTTAAACAATAGTTTGATTGTGCAGATTACGATTAATAATATGTTTCTATGCTAAACTAAACCAAGCAAACTAGTGTGAGCTTCTTGAGGACAAATATCATTGACTGACTTCCACTGACATCACATAAGCAAGCCAGCAGGAATGCAAACGCATGTGCACATACTCTGTAAGTACTAGATGTTGCCTTCTTCCTCCTGAACTTATTACGGTCTTGTGACATTAGACGTTAGATTAAGACTGAGCCTCACTCGTGGCTAGCTCAGAGCCTTTCTCCTTACTACATGATCTGCACCTATCCAGAAAAGTTCCTAACAATCTGCTTAGCACCTCCTCCTCGTCTATTGCCTGTGACATGCAAGTTATTAATATTTGTCATTGTGAGCGCTCCCATCACAGATCAGTATTTCACTGCACTAAGCAAAGAACAGAGTGAACAGACTCCATCCATCCTTGAAAACCTAACAGTTAGTTGAACAACAAGACAGATACAGATAAGAATGCAAACTCATCACCCCACATTCCTCAATCTTATCTCAATATCTCAGCAGTTTTGAGAACTGTGATTTGTTTAATGTATCACATTTTTGCATTAGATTTCCATATTCTAGCTCCTCACATATTTTTAAAGCACATTACTACCCATGTAGTGCCATCACCAGCATCTTCTGCTTTTAAGAGAAAGGCTCTATAGAAGGCTATTTTTATTCCAGCTTCTCCAAGAGAAATCAAAAGAATGAACTGCACAGCTCTCATTAGGCCCGCAGTTGCTACTTAAATTGCCACTCTGCACATGCATGCAAAATGACAAGGTAAGGAAGATGTCCTGCTTTGCTTCACTCAGAGCAATAATATTCAGAACAAGCGGAGGATATACAACCTACGCGCCAAGTACTACTAGTCTTACTGAAGGCTGCAAAAGAACTCAGCCTGCTTTGAACTTGGTTCTGTAATAAAGATGCATCTACTACCAAGGTATTTTGCCTAAGCTTGGAAGATAATGTAGACTCAAGAGCAGCAGCTCAATACAGTGAGAATAAGTTTGTTTCTTGACTAGACAAACCAGGTCATTACTAGAGAGTTTTAAACAGAGTGACTATCTTGTACAACATTCTCATATGGGGAGGAAAAAAAAAAAAAGCAAATTTCAATATTCTACAGTAGAAATAGTGCTGTGTTTATCTTCTGGGGGAAACATACATGTGTTCCACTGGACCAAGAACGTTTTCTCACACTGGGCTCATGCACTTCCTATACAGACAGTTCAGATTCTTTTTTGCCTACAGAAGTCCACTCAGGCCTTAGCAGCTCCTGAAGTTCCTGCTATCCAGGGAAGCACCAGCTGCCACTGACACAGAATGTAAGTGTTGTTAGTCCACAACAGCACAACAGGGAACACATCCCCAGTTGCTCGAGCTACAATAATCTCAAACATGTGGATAAAACAACTACAACAGAACATTACACAGTTGTCACATTTTGAACAACTTCAGTCATTATACTGTAGGTATGGTGCGGATAAGTGTTACAAATTTAAGTACTTTGGTGAGCTTTATAGTGATCACCCTCTAATCCCAAAATCTGCATTAAGCTATTACGTAGGTTTCTAATGGTTGCAACTATGAAAATCTGCCCTACATGCCTAAGGGGTGAGAATATGCCTGTGTGAGTGGTCCAAGAGAAAGGACTGGAGGGAGGAAGAGAGAGCACCAGCAAGTAGGGAAATAAAAGGAACGCAGCCCTGTCACGTCCATACAAATGAAGAGCACCCTTCCATTCTGCAGCTCTGTGAATTTCTGGTTACTGGCACTTGACCCCCGAGACCTAGTGGATGGTCCCCATGCATCAAAATGTCCTAACAGGTTCCAAGAGCAGCCTCTGAGTTTTCCCTCAATCAGATCTTGAGTACAGACAGACACATTGTTACTGAAGTGTAAGCAAAGGCAGCACAACAAAGAGCACTGCCCATCTGGAAGCAATTCTAGCAACCAGCTCCTCAGAGGAAAATTTTCTAACGATCAGCATTATAGGGCTTTTTTTTGTTTGTTTGTTTAATGCAGAATTGGGTAAGAAAATACACTTAACATAAGCAGGAACCAAACAGGGAGTCAGACAAGCCATGTATGTTAAGCTTTAAGTCTGAGATAAATCCTTACTTCCTTAAGGATCCTGGCTTCCTTAGGCAAGCTAGCATAGAAGAAAGAGACCTGTTAAATATTGCTACTGAAGATTAGGTCCATCAATTACGTAGACTCTAGTGCTGTTCCATCTAAGACCATGCTCAGAACAGAAGTGTCCTCTGATAGGTAGCAAAGCAAAGCATTCAGGAGTATCTATATCACAGTGGCCACACGTTGGATTCACCCCTAGAAAGCACTGGAAGAATAATAAGACCGCTGAATGCTCAGCAGCAGAGAAGTTGAGGGCATAATTATTGTACTAAACGGACAGACAGGATGGGGCAGCAATCAACACAACTGTAACTATAGGTTCCAACTGATAATGCTTTGCAGATCTAAGAGAAAAGAACACAAATCTTTCATTATCGTAGGCCTCAACTCCTAGTGAGGGGGAAAAAAAAGCAAGCACATCATTTCTAATCTTAAAGTATGCCAGTATCAAAACTGATTTCATGATGTTGCTTTTATATAGGCTGTACAGAATGACAGAATCACCAAGGTTGGAAAAGACCTACACGACCATACAGTCCAAACGTCCACCAATCACCAATAGCTCTCACTAAACCACATCCCTCAACACAACGTCCAAACATTCCTTGAACACCTCCAGGGTCGGTGACTCCACCACCTCCCTGGGCAGCCCATTTCAGCACGTGACCACTCTTTTGGAGAAGCAGTATTTCCTAATGTCGTATATAAACTAAAAGAATTAACATAGAGCAGAAAAAAAGAAATGACCACAGCAAATAAATAAATTGCTGCTGCATCTTCGAAGTTGAAAAAAGTAACTCTGTTCAGAATGTCTATCTGCAATGGAACAAACGAAAAGCAGTGTTTCCTTTAATATAGAAAAAAAACCATTTTGTAACAGTTCTCATTGTTTCAAACTAGAAAATAATGCCTAACGTAAGCTAATAGGCAGCTTTAAAGTTCAGAACTAAACATTTTCAAAACACTGCAATCATACTGACATGATGTCAAGAAAGGCTAGGAAAACATACAGCACTGTATCAGCACAACTCCATACACCAACACTTATGCCTCAGTCTCTCCTGTTCTTCACAAACAGGAGCATCCGTAAGAATGCACAATTCTCATACAGCCACAGCAGGAAGCTCCTACTGGCGCTAAGCCCTTAAACACAAATGAAGTGACTCAGCTCTTTTGCAGCTTGCCAGTCTACAAAGATACACAGGAAGTAAAAAACAGTCACAGTAAATTCATTTCTGTAACTACTTTTCATATTTTAAGTACATCCAAAAGCTTTGCCTAGAGCAGCAACAACACTGGTAGTTTAAAGACTACCGTTGAATTAAAACAAAAAACCAAGCCACTTCACCCCTCCAATCCAACGGTTAACATTGCTGCTTCCAGCATTACGGTGTGTTAGTCAATTTGAGTGACTGCCGTATTCAGTTGACGCAGAGTCCTCACCACCTGACAAAGCCTCTGGCTTCAGACTCCTGGTCCCAGACATGTGACTTGTGGCAGAAAACCAAGCTCAGCTGCCTGCCAGCACTTGCGCTCAGTCCTAACTGCACATCGTCTGCACACACTGTCTGGACTACTCAGAGGCACAGGATCATTTAAACAAAATACACTTTAGAAACACATTATGAATGCCTTTTTTCTGATCTTAGTCTAGGTAATATATCAAGTCATATCTAAAAAGCGAGGAATCATATCCTGGAAAGCAACTCTGAAGAGAAATAATTACAATGTTTTGTAAACACGTGACTGAACTCTGGATAACTGGTAACAGTAAGAGAACTATACTACTGTAAACAGCACAGATGAAGCCAAGGTTGGAAAATATTTCTAGACTGAAGAGCTGGAGAGGAGGAATAAGATCAGTAGCTGACTAGATCCTTGTGCATGCAAGTATATTCACAGCAACGATGCTACTGACTTGCAACCCATGAGGAAAAGGGGCACCAACTGCCCAGGGCAGACCACAACAGCCAGCCCTTTTGGGAGCATTAACTCCACGAAGTGATTCTGTCAAACAAGATATTCAATTGAGGAGGATCCAAGAGAAATACAGGGATGTACAACATTACACAGGATGTCTATTTAGCTGACCTAATATTCCTGTCTGGCATTTGTTACCATGAAGGTTCTCAAAATGATGAGACAAGGCTAGTTAATCTCCATAACCCCTATGACGAGACCATAATTCCCATTTTACAAAGAGCAACCAGAAAGAGGTTAGTGTGTTAAAACTCTTCACCACTGCAAAAATAAACAAGAAAAACTCAAACCAAGCACCAAAAAAAAACCAGATAGCCTTAAAAGTAAGAAACAGCTCTAAACACTGTGCTGTAACATGACAGCTCCCTGAAAAATACAGCACATACCCCTACTATCTCTGTACTTCCCATCCTAAAAAGGAAATATGTGAAGTACTGAAAATCCCGCTACACTGAAGTCTACCCACAGGGTGAGGCACTGCAGCACTGGCATTCCACTGCTGCCACATCCTCTGCCTTCGTAAGAAGGCAACAAGTTAATGGGAATCACATGATAGTTGCCACTGTAAAGCTTACAAAATTTCATTTATTGAGTGAGATAGCTGCATCAGCCCAAACCAATAATTCACTAAGACCTTACGCTTTGCAGCGTTTAAAACAACAAAAAATGGTAGCCTACAGTTGACAGCAATATTTATCCCCATTTACCTACAGTTGCACTCAAAAAAAAAAAAAAGAGGAACAAAAGAGGAAAAAAAAAGAACCCACAAACCACATATAGGAGTGACAAAACTTTAAACAAATAAACAACAACCAAAAACATCTGGCAAACCTGTAAGGGACCTACATCATGAATGACTTTTCAAACTTCATATGGGTAGAGCTGCCCTCTCAGCCTCTATCATGACTGTTAGGTCTGTGAAAGGGCACTTTACCATCGTCTAAATTACAAAGATGCTTTTAAAGCCAAAACAAACTTTAAAAATAGGTCTAAAAAACAGCACTTCAAATTCCTATCCCTATCTCTACAAGAAAAATTGCTTTTCTGTCTCTATCTAATTTTGACTTACTGGGGTCATACAATTGTTTACTAAACAAAAATAGCACACAAGGAATACTGAGCTGCTCTCCCATTTTGGAATTTTCTCTCCACTACGAACACCAAGCAAATTTTTTTGTTGTTACAAGTTAAGCAGCCTAAAGCAAATTCATGACAAACAAAGAAGTCTGTACTTGTAAGCCATCAGGCTGATGTGAAGCTGAACTTTTCCACAGTCTCACTAGCTCATATATACGAGACTTTCTCCACTAGAAGTTTATCTTACAGTTGTTACTACACATTAACAAATCTACGGCGGAAACGCACCTTATCTCTAGTGAATACATACTTCATGAAAGAACAAGGTGTAACGTATCGTAAATTAACACTAACATATTTCATCCTTAAAAAAAAACCAAAACCTGAAAGGATTTCTGTTTTACATGTTAGAACTCCGAATTCCAATCCTTTCTGCAATTTCTGTTTGTATTTGTAAAATAAGTTAGTAACTCCTGACACCTCATTGTTGACCAAAGCAGAGGTGACTTAGGGTAGAGCCAAAATGGAAGACGTCTTCTCTTCCCAAGCTCAACGCTCCTCTGCACAGCCGCACATGTGCACTAATCGGCCTATCTCATCTGTTCACAGAGTAGGAAAGCTTTGACACAGGTTTTACTGATTGTTATACTATTGCCTTGTTTTACAAGGTTTTTTTAGAATTTAAGAAAATAATTAAATAACATCTTTCTCGCTCAGTACTTACTCTTACAGATAAAGAAAACAGCATCACAAAACCCATGTCTGAGGAGTTTCCATTTTATTTCACCAAAATAAAGCGAAACAAAAGGGGAAGAAAAGTTGCCACACGTATTTGGAGAAGGCCTATAGTAATCATAGGGGACTGTAACTAATAGTCTCTACAGGTCATTAAAATTATCTTTAACAAGTCAAACAATACCATTTCAATAATATTCATAGAAAACATATATTTGGAACTCCTGTTGACTCAATAGAACACCGTTTAACTACCATTTGGGACTAACACTTAATCACAATGAGTTTTGCTGTTCCCACATTCAATGACTTTGCAAAACCACTTCTATTCACTCACTGAGTTTCCACAGCTCACACTACCGGCTGTTGCTGCTGTGGAAATGTTAGCCATACTTCATGCTTAATGACTAATAGGGGCTGTGACTCATTATCACCAGAAGATGAATATGCCACCGATTGATTTTAATGCTAACACATGAGTAATGCTAAAAGCAATTTAATTAGATGTAATTTATAAATCCAGGGAAAACTAAAGAAACACCAATTATTTGGTACTATCATCTGACACTGGATGCACACCCCACGTGTTGTGGTACTGCTACAATACTGCACAAAATACAGCATCGTGCAGTTATGACTACTTGATCTGGTCAGAAAGATTAGTTTCAATATCCACCATTCTTGCACACAGAAACAAATTATTAATTTATAACACACAATTTCATTGAGAACATTTTCAAAGTAGCTCTATCACTTCTCTGCAATATTGCAGTATAACGCTGTGAACCCACCATTTCTTCCTCTAAATTCTATTTTACTTATTTCAGTTTACGATCATTCTTGCTAAGTGAGACTGTATATAATAGCACATAAAAGACTGCAGAAATTCATCTGGAAACAACGCTGCTCTTTCAAGGAAAAGGCATAGTGTTCACGTCAATATTTTTCTTGTGTCTGTTTCACTCTGTCAGTCCTCTCCATACGCAGCTTTTAATCACCAGATGTGCTTCAGTAGAAGTATGAACTTTTTCTTATGTTGTAAAAGCAAATAATTTCTAGTGTCAAAGAGGACTGGTACTAGATAATTGAAGTCACTCTCGCTGATGCCTGAAATAATTTTTACTTTATTCTCCCATACATTAACCACTTCTGAATTCCACCTTTTGATTGTTGAATTCAACAAATGAAAGATTTCCTTAAAAGTTTGTTAGTCAATGTTGTGAATAGCAATAAACAGTTTAAAGATCTTGAAATAACATCTGCACGGCATACAAAAATTTGGGAATGCTCTCCTGGCTTAGCAGAACAGAAAACACTGATGCCTACAGATTGCTTTTTTTATTACCAGAAAAATGTGTCCACATTCTAAACTGCGCATACGCTGAAACCATTTCGAAAACTAGTTACTGAAAAATGTGTTTGGTAATAGTGCTGTCAGACAGTCCCCTTTACTCTTACTTCTTTAAAAGCATTACTGAATAGCAACTTTAAAATAATCCTTGACATTATTTTCATTACTCTCTCTCAGGATGTGACGACGTTGGCTTCTTGAACTCATTTGGAAAAGATTTTAAAAATACTTTTCAGTTTCTTACAAGGAGCCTCAAGATAAAGAAAGTCACCTTGAAACGTAGGCTGTGATACAGCCTAATGAAAAGCTCTCCACTCTAGAGCGTATACTTCTCTCTACTTCTCCCATATTTGCAGTCATACTGTTCCACCTTTAGCGGTTATCAGCCACCTCTAAACTCTGCTTTTATGCACCGTAAGAGCAGAAAACTATCGAGCTTCCTTAGCGCACATAACGAGCAGCAGCAAGTGATGATAAATGGGAGCAGTAGCTCTTCCTTTGAAAGGTGATGAACTACTGCTAGCACACCAAACACCACAGAATCACCACAATCAGTGTACTAACAGTGCCAATTAGAAGTAGCAGCTGAAACTTTACTGTAAAAAAATCACACAAACTGGCAGGAAACCTTGATAAAATCTTCCCAACTCACATTTTATTCTCTTCAGTTTTCTGCTTAAGGGAAGTTTACAACAGTAAAAAAAATAAAAATCAACCAATTAGAAGACCAGTAGAATTATACTGAAACTCAAAACAAAAAAAAAATGCTAAAATCATTTAAATGTCGTTTCTTTCATACATCAGAACTAGCTTTAAAACCATAGTACCGTGATATTAAAGCACTCATTCCATATATTAAAAAAAAAAAAGCACTTCGGACTACTGAATTCATTTATTTTGAGATGAAAGTCTGCTCCAAAAAAAGATACAAAACCCACAACTGCTTTATATTTTAAAAGCTGACATTTTGTTCCTGATCTTCAAATATACAGAAGATATCTATTCAAACGCTTATTCCCATAATTCTATTTGTGTTCAAGATTAAATACACTGAAGTAGAAAGTTCGCTTGAATTTGACAGAAAAAATCATTCTAAATTATCAAATTCTTTTTCTTTATAGAGGTAAATTAATAAGTCACTAAATTAGCTGAAAACATAGCACTGTCCACAGGGACAGGTACAAAGTCCACAGCACCGCTCTACTACCTCTTTCCATTCCAAAATTTCACCCATAAGGCCTTCAAGGCCAAGCTCAGCCAATTTCAAGTTCTAAAGCAGCATACAGAACTTTGATCAGCATTCCGCAACTATCAGAAATCCTAGTTTTATGTATGATGCATGAATTTTGCACTTCTTGAAATAAAAGCAGTCATGAAGGACGAATGGCCTGTCCTAACAGTCTGAAAGCTGTTCTCTTCTTTAGAGCTAGAACACTTACACTCCTAAATGCTCCTAAACCTACACACCTACGAAGCAAGGTAAATGTGAAAGATGCCAGTCATACCACCAGAAGCAAAAGAAAGTGAGACTGAGGACAAAAAGGTGGAAAGGAGGAGAGAAGCAAGCAGATCAAAAGACGAACCAGGGAAGAAAAAAAACCAACCAACACTGCAGACCACGAAAGACATGTCAGATTATGGAGCAGATACAGGAAGATGATGGAAAGAATTCTAAAACAAACAAACAAAAAACCAATCCAAACAAAAAAGTAACAACACTGCTAATTAACTGCTAATAAATGCTAAAAACTCCAATTGTTTTTACTACCTCCTTTCCACACTACTCACAGGAAGCAGTGTAACAAAGGCACAGCAACAGAACTGGTTACATCAGCACTTTGTGACAAATATAAGAAAGGAGCGAGAACAAGGACCGGATATTAGGTGTACAGATGAGACAAGAAACAGAGCAGTGCAAAGACCAACCTTCTTCAAAGAAAGGGCAAAATACTTCTGTAAAAAGTACATAATATCTGTGATTCTTTCTGGTCTGCAGAGCTCAAAAAAGCTCTTAAGGAAAGTGTTGCAAGAGTATGGATACTCTTTTATATATATA
>JACDJE010000299.1:719535-862445 GCA_016647715.1 Pavo muticus
TTTTTTTTTTTTTTTTCCTTTTTTTCCTCTTTCAAGCATTATGAGTCAACTGTAATATATTCGTTCCACTTTCTTGGAAACAAATCTCCGGATCCAGTTGACAAGCAAGACTTAAAGCCTTCTCATAAATAACTCAAAACTTAAAATATAAATAGAAAAATCATGCTTAACTATTTTGCACGTTCTCAGAGCTAATATAAAGACAAGTAGTGCCATCGTGCCTATTCCATTCCCTTTAATATCTCTTTTTCATAAGCCACCCAACTTTCTGGAAGATGGATTCTCTCCCCACGAAAAGACACCAAAAGCTGTATTTCAAATGAAAATTAGACAGCACAAAAAAAAATTGAGATAACAACTAAAGAAGAAAAATCTTCACAAAACTTTTATGAATGCTTCATCTTTTAAAATAGCTCTGAAACATAATAAAAAGAGCTTCTTTAAGTCAAAGGAGAGAAAAGCCAATTTCAGGGTCACTTCTGTTTTTAAGTATTTTTTTAACTAAAAAAACATACACGAGTCATATTTTTTTTAAGCACAGTGAATAATTAAAATAATTCATGTACTTATAAGGAAAACAACATTATTTGTTGGCCCAGTGCCACAGCTGTACATGTGAGCTGAAGACCAAAAACAGTCCCTTAAAAACACTAGGAAGTATTTCTGATCTGTAAGCAAGCACGACCATATTTTTTAATAAAAATTAGAACAAATGTTATGAACCAACTTCAAACTACATACAAAAGGAAGGGTTTTAGTATAGCTTATTAAGAAGAAAAAAAAAAAAGAAAGGTAAGTTCACCAAACTCATGGGAAAGCACAGAATACTGGACAGGGCCCTCACACATGTGGGAGAGAAGGGAGGAAGAGGCCGGATCTGGACAAAGTCTGCTGACTTGTTTACTTGCTGCTAATGAGTTAATAGTTAAAACATAACTCCACCAAGGGCACATGAGAATTTACAAAGAAGAGCCAGATATTGGTGTTACACAGAGAAAAGGACACAGAACTAGCAGTGCTGCTTCACAACAGCTTAGAATCCCAAGATGTGACAAAAAGAAAGTAGAACAAATATGATTTTTCTACCATTAAAAGCCATAAAGACATTACAGATAACTCAAAAACTGCTTGCTGCTATAAATATTTTGGGTTTGCTCCAATCTTGCTGGATTGCAAACTGTGAAAAGTAATTCATGTTACTAAATTCGTTTTCTATACTTCAAAGGTTGCCTACAATACCAAGCTGTTTACAGACTGTATTTCTTGTTCTCGACTAAATAAAATAACAACTGAGATCGCGTTGTAGTTATAGTAGTCTCCTTAATGCGATTAAATGATTAACCTCAAATGGTGGCTGGGGGTGTTAGAGCACGGGAGGAGGGAAGGAAGAAAGGGTGAAGGCAGCAAAAACGAGACATTTAGGAGAGGCAACGAGAGCGGACTAAGTCTAGCACAACACCTGCCGTCCGCGCACTCAGCGGGGCCGGGAGCGGACGGCAGCTAAGAGCCGAGCAGCAAGCGGAGCAGCGCCAGGCTCCTGTGAGGGCGGCCCCAGCAAGGGGCCAGGCCGCGGCGGCCCTCACTCACTCACCCGCGCGCACCCCCAGCGGCCCCGGCCCAACACGAGGGGATTTGCGCGGCCTCCCACCCCGCAGTGGCCCTCACACCGCCTCCTCGCGCCGCCCCGCGCGGCCCGAAGGGCTCTGGGCAGCACCGCCCCGCGGTATCCCGCAGGAAGCCCGGATGGGACCCGCCGCCTCCCGGACGCGGCCTCGGCCCCCGCTCCCTCCGGCCTGCCGACACCGAACCGCCGGGCCGGGCGGTGACGCTCGAGTTCTCGGCGAGCCGCAGGCCTCGCGGGGTGAGCCGGCCCGGCGGCTCGCGAAAGGCGCCGATAAAGGTTTCCTCGCGCCTCCCCCGGCCCCGTTGCTCACCTCGGCTTCCCGGAGCCCCTTCGCCAGAGCCGATCTCTCCTCAGAGGCGCGGGGAGGCGGGGGAAGAGGCGAAGCGGCGGCGGCGGCCCGAGCCCCGAAGCAGACGGCAGCCAGCGGCATCCATGGCGCTCCGCCCGGTACGGGATTGGTGGGAGGAGGGGAAGAGAGCCGCGCCGCGGCCGCGGGGAGGAGCTGGCGCCGGTCGCGCTGCCGCTAGGGGTGCTGTGAGAGCGGTCCGCACCTCCCGCCGCTCCCTCCCAGCGCCAAAGGGGGAACGGCTTCAGGCCAGCAGGGCTCCCGCTGCTTCGTACCGCCGCGTCAGCGCTCCGATCTTCCCCCTGCACGGCCGCCTCTGGGCTGCGCTGCAGCGCCTCTCCAAGGCCAGCGGCCTTTCGGGGCGGAGGGTCAGGGCCCTGCGGCTTCCCCTGGGCTGCTCGCGGGGCCTCCCTCCCCTGTGACGCGCCGTGCCCGGCCTCGGCTGAGCTCTCTGCGCCTGAAGGAAGCCGCAGACTCGGCTTCCTGCCGCGCCAAGATCTCCTCGGCGGGGTGCCAGCCTCGGCGCCCGTGCCTGGGCCTGGCCTCCCGAGGGCCCGGCTGCCTTCGGCGGCGAGGAGCGGGCTGGAGAACCTGCCGTGCCCGCTGGGGCACCTGGCTCCACTGCTCTGTCGGCCTGCGTAGGGATTTTAGTTTTACGTTTATGGAACGATTCAACTCGCGCCATTTTTTTCTGTTTTTTTCGTAAATATGAACTTACATTTCTCCTTGCAATACATCCATTGCGAGTGGTAGGGATGAGTGGGTGTTAAGTGTAGCAGTAACGGTCCTTCGGAGCACAAGTTGTGACTTGCCCTTATCTTGTAGTGAGTTTGAGATATTGCAGTAGTAATGTTTGGATGGTGGCAGTTCTCAAGGTAGAAAATCCCCCGTGACGCTTGCTGTGCTAAGGTATGCAGTTATTTTGCATATTGTCAGAAGATGAAGCAAGCTGCAGCATGCCTAAAATGAAGGACTAAAAGTGTGAAGGAAATTTAAAATGATTTCCATCTCTGCATGCTCACGTGTGTTTTTCTAAGGAATTTAAGCCTATTAATATAAGTACAGTAAATAAGATTACGGTATGTCATTCCTACCTACATCATAGACATTTCCTGTAATTAGACAAATACACACTGAACAAAAAAGTAGTAACAGACATGCTCTGTTAAAACTTGCCAAACACAGACATTTTTATTGTTTGATGTTGTAATAACACCCCCAGAAAGTTTTATCTTTAATACTTCTTTTTTCTCAGTACAAGAAACAATAGTTCCCTTGTTTCTGTTTCACTGAGGCACCTCAGTGTCTTGCTGTACTGTGCCTCTTAACTGACACTTGTTCCAGTCCTGATGAGGTTTGGGAGTGTCTCCTTCATGTATGCTCGTCCTTCAGAGGTGAACAAGACTTCTTAAAGGCTTGAAGTTAAGGACATGAGACACTGGGACAACTGAGTCTGCAGTCTTTAAATTTAGAAGCTTGATCTTCTTTCACTTTCACTGGTACAGAAGTGGCAGCCGAATTAGGCCAAACTTGTGAGAACCGCATCTGTTACGTGACCTTACTACTCCTGTTGCATGATAGTTTGCTTTTTATTGTGAAGAAGATAGGTTTCAATTAAAGCAATGTTACGAATTTCGCCTGAAGATCAGAGTCAAATGGTATTTTTCAGTTGTAACTACTGAGAACTAAAATCAAACAGATGCTTTGCTCTTGTTGCAGACTGCACTTCCTGCTTTGTGGTAGGTACGTGATTATCCATGCAGAAGATGAGGTTATCAAATTAGAGACCAACCGTGGAGCAAAGTCAAAAATACAATATTGTGCATGCAGAGAACAGAAATGATGTGTTTAAAATACTTTTTAATGGGAGTATGATGCTTAAAATTACTGGCAATAGCTTTTAGTGTTATACATCTTCATTCCTAAATGTCTAAAATACTTGCATGACCTGTTGCATTAATTTCCCCATGTGATATATATATATATATATATATATATGTATATGTATATATATATATATATAAAATATTAAAGAAGGTGCATTGCAGCTTTAGGTATGGATTAGGATTTTTTTCTCATTGTGATTCATTTGTAATATATAAGAATTTGCTAATGATTTGTCTTTCTCATAATCAGGAGATTTCTCCTCCCTTTGAATTAAATCTGGAAAAGAAAAAAAAACTGCTCAGTACATAATTTCAGCTCCATAGATTATATACTTTTTATATATGTTCAAGGTCTGATTTACGCTTTCAGTGTCATGTACTGAATGGACATTCCAAATACTTTTCAGCAGTTGTCAGAGGATCCTCCATTTGGATTTACTACAGATGAGCGCTGCCTGTCAGCTGCTGTTTCAGACTCCCTCTACGTACAGCACCTGTATAGACTAGAACTGCCACTTCAGAGATGACTGCTCTCTGGTATTTAATCTGAGGAAAATCATAGCAAATAAGACTACAGTTAGCTGGTAAGAAGGAAATAATAATTGCTTAAGTCATTTTTATGGAATTTTTTGTTGTCATAGTGATTTTCTTATGAACAAAGTTCAAAAACCAAGATTTCCAGCTCATTTGGTTAGTGCTAGGCCTAAGCATGTTGGGTGAGAAGGGTTTTTACATAGTCAGACATGGGATAGAAATAAGGCCATATACTGAAGTGAGAAGTAATGGAGCTAATAACTTCTTTTAAGATTACAATGAAATTTGTGTGAAACCTGCAAAAACAGCTACTGTTCACCATACGTGTACAATGTACGTATTACTCATTCTGTTAAAAAATAACCTCAATTCTAATATGAGCTGACACACACATGTATGACCTTGCCCAAGCCCCTGAGTCACTGCATGTCTCTGTTTCCTTGTTTATTTAAAGCAACAAAAACAGAACAACAACAACAAAAAAACCAACATAAAAACACACCCGGTTTGTAATGCTGGCTGGCATCAGAAATATCTTAACATGGAACACTGAGTTGCTTAGGCATGCTAGTATATTAAGTCTTAAACACTGTAAAAGAAATTCTGTCATTGTTTGAGCAGACCACATGTGTAAGTGCGTGAGGATGCTTTTGTGAAATGGTAACAAGATCACAGGGAGTCAACCTTTGTAGAGCATGATGGTGACCATCGGCTTTGTTGTAAACTTACCAGAAAATCCTGAAAATTAAAACTTCTCTTAAAAAAGAAATTGTCAGTGCAGTTGCTAGCATAATATTATATTGTGGACCCACAAACTGCAAAGAAGGATGTCATGGAAGGGTAGCAAAGATCAGGGGTTGGAGAATTTCTGATGCAGAAAGATTCTGACGTGTGTTATGAAGAACAGCTGATTTGAGACAGTTACTTTTTAAGAATACATCTTGGGTATTCTCAGAATGTTTTGGTTCTGTTTGAAAAGAAGTCACAAGGCTAGAAAAATATCAGGATGGAAAAATATTATCTTTATTTTACTTGAAGCTCAAAAATATATTTATTACTGCTTTTTTTTAATTCAGGCTGGTGTTTTCTATAAAGAGTTAACTGGTGGTACGAGGAAAAGTCTGTTGTAAGTAATGTTGATGTCACAGTGTGGTGGTAAGAGTTGTAAACTTGGGCTGGGAATGATTAGTGTTTCGTTATAGAAAATATAAAACTCTTGCCAAAATCAAAGTGAAGTACACCTACAATTAAAACAAAACAAGACATCTCAGATTCCTGTATATTTTTAATTGATATGGAAAGTAAAGCCTAGTATAATTTGTTTTTGTTAGCTTTGCTGCCCAACTTTGTGCACATGCCAAGTTGATGTTTCCAAAAATATCACTCTTCTAGGGTACATAGATCAATGTAACATAAACAGACCCTGAACACCTCCACAAATGTAATTGAGTAGCTTATGGTAAAGGCCAGCGTTGTGTCCAGCCAAATAAAACAGGATATTTGCAGATTATTTATCCTTTTGCTTTAACAGTTTTTCTCTGCCACTCGCACAACAATGTAGTAGAAAACACTGAATGGTCCTACTACTCCTGAGACAAAATGTGAATAATGCCATACTACACATTTTGTTTTCTTGATGAACGTTATACTTTTAAAAAGTTAATACATGTTGACTACACTTTTCAAAGCAAGGAGGCCAGAAATTACCAAGGACAGAAACTTGTTTGCTGGAACAAGCAGGATTTAGTTTTATAGAATCTGGTTACTTAAACTAATTTACTTCTTAAGCATACTGTTAAAAATATTTTCTTCTAGAAAACTTAGGTGGTTTTTTGGGGGGAGGGAGGGTGTTTGTTTATCTATTTGTTTGTTTTTCATAAGTAAAATGCATTTTAATTTTCCTATATTATCATTTTCCCTTCTTAGCTACTTCACTGCTGTACAAGTCCAGTGAGCACAAACGTAGTGTCAGCATCCTGACTTTCCAAAAGCAAGTACTGAATTTTGCAACCATGGCAATCAGAGAACAATTGTATGCCAGCTGTAAAGCACGGTGTGTTTACTTTGTGCAGTCTTATGCAATCTGCTGTAACAAGCACTGTGTGAGAGGTTGCCTGTTTGGTAGTTCAAATGTTGCAATTACACATGTCGATGTGGTGAGCATGTTACTAATGTTGACGTGATAAATGTATGAGTGACATGCTGGTGTTTATGACAGCACACAGCTGAGTCATTGCTCTTTTTGTTAGACTCTTCCTCGTTTTCAACTTCCAGGGATGTTCTTATCGTCAGAATTGAGTGAATGAACGTACGAAAGAACATAGATTTTGGAAAACTGCAGATACTCCAGTATTAGCTTTTTTGTGAGATGATTCAAAAACGTATGAAGCATAGTGCTTTTTTCCTAAGCTAACTATCTTTGTAGATGTATTTATTTATTAAGTATGAATTCACTGTTTTATTGTTCAAGGCTAGGCAGTGAGAAGTGGGTGAACTTCATATTGCTTAACTCCTTTTAGCTTAGCTTACCTATATCACTTACATACAATAGAAAGTAAAACCTTATCACAGCCTGCCATCACTCATGTCCCTTGCACCTCTGACTGCCAAAAGGAAAGGGAGGCAGAAATTAGACAGCAGTTCTGTATCTCGGGGTGTAACTGTACCTCATCTACCAGTAACATATGCAGTGCCAATAAATCTAAATCCAAGACAAATGCAAGCAAAGATCAGCACCTCAGGTCATAGTATTTCTAACAATTCTTAATGGCACGCACTAGGTTATTACATTCCAAATCAGAAAATTAAGATTTGAGATTTGTTCCTTCTAGTTTTATTCCCTTGTTATGTGACTAAAACACGCATGTAACCCTACCAATCTTTGATGTGGCTCCCAAAATATGAAATATTACAGATTAACTTCAATGATCTGTGTTGGGTAGAAGACATGCAATGAGAATGAAGGGTCTTAATCACCAAATGGTTATTTTATTTTTGTGGATTAAAAGCCCACAGCTACATGGAGTTTTATTGGAAAGAGTGTAATTTTTACAGACTTAAAACCTTTCCAATGCCTTTTACTTTGCTTATAATTAAATTATGCCTCATTCACCACTGTAAAATGTTTTGACGTGCAAAAAGGAGAAACAAGTTTGAATTCTTAAAATCTGAATTACTGGATTACTTACTAAACTATAAGAGCTACATTCTTGATTCAGACCAGGAAAAGATAACTCATTATTATGTTGGAACATGGCAAAGTTCAATACTAGCACTGTGCTATGGCACTTGGGACAGACAACATAAAAATTGTGTAATTTACTAAAAAGGCAAAATTGCTTTCCCTTAGAATCTTGGGGAAAAATTAGAAAGTACTGTAGTTTCATGATGGTTTATTCTTTTGGAAATGTAATCTGTACTCCTCAATTAAATCTCAGATTCGTTGGTTTACAGGAAAGCTGCCATTCCATACAGCTTAAATCTCTGTCAGAGGTGATGAAATTACCTAATTTAGAATTGTAGTAGAATGGTGAAAATAGGTCTCTGCAGGCCTTCAAGTCCTATTCCTGTACTTATGTTCCCCAAGGAATGTATTACTGGTAGTAGACTGTGTATCTGATTTCCTCTTAAATCACTTTTTTTAATAAATACAGATCAAATTGTACATGTTTTGGAATTTGGCCTTCACTGTAATCTTTAGACTTATTCACAAGTGACCAATGTATTAAATAGAACTGACTAAAAATGGAAGCATGATTTTGCAAAGAAAGACAAAAGAATCTCAACTTAGGATGACCAGCATGTTGAATGAGGTGTGATTCAGAGGGCTGGGGGACCCCTCCTGTGAGGCCGGAGATCAAGTTGTTTGGGGTTTTGGGGAGCCTGGTCTAGTGGGAGGTGTCCCTGCTCATGGCAGCAGATTTGGAACCAGAAAGTCTTTAAGGTCCCTTCCGACCTATTCTGTGATTCTATGAACTTCAACAAGATGCAGTTTTATTCTTCGCTTGCTATGGTGCTTCATATGAGCTTCCATGTCAGATGCTATTTTGTCATTCTGCCCCTCTGCTGCCATCTGTCACACAGCAACAAAGTGTAATGGAATGTCATTGGGAAGGTTCAACCTCTACTGCCATACCATCAACAGCCACCTCTGACGTTGTGGGCCAACATAATAAAATAGGAGGCACTACTTTCGGAGCCCTTGTGCAAGAAAAAGAATGAGAAACATAACCTTCCCCGGGATATTTAAAGTAAATTAATACATTTCTGTTTAGATAGAAATCTGAGAAGCAGCAGATTTTGAATGAGAAGCTTTACATCTCAGCTGTACTTATACCAGGCCTGTATTGGATTGAACAGCATCTCTGGCAATAAGAAAAAGTGAACATACTTCAGCAGTGAAGGCTCAAAAACATTACCCATGCTCACTGCCTTTCAAACTGTAATCCAGGCCAATTAAAGAAGATGGTTTTGATCTGATAGAGAGTTTTGTGGCAAGTTTGTAGGAAGATTCATACATAAAGCTATTGTCACAAGAAAACAAGTATCAATATAAAATTATTTTCCTAAAAGCTTTCTCTTATCTAGAACCGCTCAAGCATAATGAAGATCAGTATGCCTACCTTTTAAGGCACATAACGCGTGGTTATTGACCTATTTTTAGAAGTTTCATTGCCAGGTTGCAACTCCTTAGGAATTCTAAAATCCACGTGGTGAGTGAGAGAGTAGCACAGGATAAATTATTCATACTCATTTTTCTTGCTGTACTGTATATTATACCATTTGGCAACCAATTAACTTACACCAGTATGACAGGATTTTAATTAATAGGTCTCAAAGTTACTCCAACTACTGCACAGGATTTTGTAGTTCAGTTCTTGTGTACTCAATATCAGTACCCCCCAAAAGTGAGGCTAGATATAGAGTGCTTGTGATCTAATGCCCTCTCTAAGTTCTTGTGCCTAAGATTTTTCTCAGTGACCTGTTTTCATTGACTCTTAGTTACTTATGGTAAGACACCAGCACTGGTTTATTAGGCAAGCATTTTGTACGTGCTTTTACTGTTTTTTCTATGTTATAGAGTTAGGGTTTTGTTATTGTTATTGAGTGTTTTTTTCCTGTAAAATATTAGCTCGTTAGGGTTTTGCCGTTCATATAAATTTCTGTGTAAACACTTGTCACAGTGAACACAGGTAACTTATTAAAATGACTAAGTACTGTGTGTTTGAGCCTGCAACAAAGCAAGAATGTTTTCTACCCAGTTTCTTCATACAATGCCAACCTTAAAAACAGCAGACCAAATTATCTGTAAAGAAATACAGTTCTACTGAAATCAGTAAGGTCTCACCAGTTTGGGCCAACTCAATTGTTAGAAATATTTGTCTGCCTAATTTTTGCAGTAGTTTCTCATGTACATAGTTATAGCTGCTTAACTACAATGACTAGTCTATGTCCCAGTCACTGCTCTGACCCTGATGGGAGGACTAGTAGCCTGGGGCTGCTGAGTCTTGTGCTACTGATTCCCAGGTATTCACTAGCGGAGAATCTATATCATCGGTAGGAATTTTTATTATCAAAATGATAGAAAGGCCTCTACTGATGTTTAAGCCTTCCTGCACATGTATGTTAAAAGATGTATCCACCCAGAGTTCTGTAAACAGAAAATTCAGAGAAAGGGTTAAAAGCAGATCCAAGAGTAACATAGTCCGCTCTTATAAGCTGCTTAGTAGTTTTAATTCTGAAGTCCCAGATCCCCACTTCCACATGTTAGTAGTCTCCCAGCTATACTGAACTAACTTTTCATTGCACAAAGAAAGCCAAGAGGAATGAAGAAATTAATCTGCATCTGCTGTTGAATGGAGGGTAGATATAAGCCAGCTTGCATCTCACGGCCCAGGGATGATTCACCAAGACACTGAGGATATACCCAGAGGGAAAGATTCACTACCTGTGCTGGAAAGAAGGGGAGCACAGCTAGGATGGAACTAGCCTTTCCAGTTTACACCAAGTCAGAGCTTCTTTCCATATTGGAAAACTGAGATAACAAGTCAAAGACAGAATTCAGCCCAGTCTCACAGGCAGGGCTGGTGCCTCTACCAAGTAAGACTGCCCAACTTGTAGCATTAGTAGTAATTCTATGGGAAAGCAGTAAGCAGTGTTTTCAAAAAACTGATTACGTGCTGCAGAGGTCATATGCAAATATACTTGCCAGTTACCTCATGCAGGTAGTCTCAGGAAGCAGTCTTAAGACAGATATTCAGAGGTAAATTGTGTTCATCACAGTATTGTACACTACCAATATATGAAATTCAAGATGAAATCAGTAGATGTTTTTACATGTAACTGGGTGCAGAAGTTAGCCCATAAGTGCACATGAAAGTCAGAGATTTCTCATGGTGTCAGGCAAGGAGGATGAGACTTCTGTATTCAGCATTAGGCAATTCATGTATACTTTGGCAAGAACTATGCTATAGCAACAGGATATCGTGTTTTAAAGAATAAAGATGATAATGACAGACTTCAAGATTGAAGCCCCATCTGCTTTTCCTCTCTACCTTGATTAGCGGCGATAGTAAAAAACAGGATCCTGGGACTGATACTTCCATGTCTCCTAGAATGGTTAGAAGATGCAAGCATCAAAACATTCATAACTGTGATACACAACTTTTCTATAAATGGAACATCTGACTCTTTACTGTCTTCTAGTAGTAATCCATATCCATTGCGGGATTAATTGCAGGACAACAGTCCCTGTGACCTCGATCTATTTCTATAAAGGGACACAAAGCTGTCACTTTGCTAGTTGGGAAATCGACGATGGCACAGCAATACTCAGTCTTCACAGAAAGCTTTTTCTAATACCTCCATGATTTGGTTTCTATTTCTCCACTCATCCAAAGAGGGAGGCTTGCACACTTATTCATACTTTTGAAAATCAGTTCCTCTCTCACACCCCACTTTGTGCAGACTAACAGTTTAAATTTATTCAGAAGAGGGGAGTAGGAACAAGTCACAGTTAAAGACTAGAGATATTTACCCTCTCTTCCCTGCCCTCAAGGAACTGAGGTGCTGCCAGCCATTAGAGATAGTTGGCAGTTCCCCCGGGATTACAATAAGCTGGAACCAGTAAGTGCACTCTGTTCTCATCTACCTGCCCTAGAAAAGCTCAGTTGCCTCTGAACAATAGCAAGCACTTCACAGTTCTCTTTGAATTCTTTCTGATCTCTGAAAATCATCCAAAATGCAAAGAATTACTGTTTGAGGTTAAAATCCTAATCTAGGAACAGTGGCAAAATTTTGTAACTCATGTAACTACTCGTAAGTAGTTTCAAAATCTTTTAGTGAAAACATAAAGTATGCATGTTTGTGTGTTGTAACCAATACTCAGAAGACAATGAAAACAAGATTGAGTGTCTGCTGTTGCAGTTGATTAGTTACATAATTTTCAAACCTCTCTTCCTGCTTTGCATACTATTTAATCATTTTCATGTTTCTGTGGAAGCGGCACAGCTTTCTGATTAAGCTTCTGTCTGTATTCTGGCTGTTTTTGTAGTTTGCTTGGAGACCATACAGAATACGATCAATTTACAGCTGCTTGCATATGTTGTCAAAGGGTATAGATTCTCCGTTTTGCATGTATGTAAGTTTCCATTACTTCTTATAATAATGTCATTAAGTTGCCTCATCCTGCGCTGCACAGTACAAAGTGTTTTGCTTTGATTTACAAGGCTGATTGACAGTCTCTTTATTTCCTGATTATGAATAATGGACGCGGCAAAACAGAACGAGCACAGGTAACATATAATAAAATTATGGAAACTTTACAAATTGGAGTAGTTTCATATGCAAAGTATGTATAGGATTCCAGTCAGCTATGAAGCTGTGAAATAGAGTGGACTCATAAACACTGGGATTATGGGATTTTAATGTGGCTCATCACATCCTAGGTGAGTACCCTCATCAGAAATGTGATACATAATAATAATAATAATAATAATAATAATAATAATAACAACCAGATGAAATTGAACAATCACTTCAATATGAGATCACAAACAGCTTTGTGGCACCTTAAATCTATAGGGTAATCTAGCCCTACAGGAACACTCACCTGTTTTGGTACAGCGGGAAACTAGAATGTGTTGGACTGATTGTCAGATTCCAGGTGATTGCCTCCTTGACAGTCCTTCCTGAGAACTTAAGCTGTGTCCTTTTGTGAGAATGAGTAGGAGAGTTTCTGACTTGCTGTTACATCAGCAGGTGGGTGGCATGTATCTCACACAGGCCATTTTAAAGCAATGACTTTACCAAGTAACTGATTTAATTACTATTTTCTTTCTCTTACTGCATATGCCTTAGTAGCGTCTGTTCTTTTGTTCTTCTTCGCCCTTCCTTCCTCTCTGTCCTGTTCTTAACCTTCAGCATTCATTTGATTTGAAAAAGAATCCCTCAAGAATATTGTTGCTTCCTCTGCAACCTGTGTAATGGTGCCTTTGCTGCTGCTTTTCCCAGTGGCCTGCCTCATCTTCACGGGAGACTGCCTTGCTTCACTTGTCTGGGGCATGTTGCCCTCCTGCACTTCTCCTGAGCAGAAGTTGCTGACTGAGTCACAGCTGGGTGTTGGCTGGCTGAAGGTAAGGAACGTAACCAGTAATGATCTCTAGCAGTGAGTTCTATGTAGTTCTGAGATATTAGCTTGAACAGAAACTGGATTTTAAATGCTTGCTTGTCTTGTGCAGTTCTTGCACTTACTAGAGGCACATAGATATGAAAAAACATTTAAGAGATTCACCCATTTTGGGGGCATTGTTTGTAGGCTAGGTACAGCTTTACAAACATACACAGTCAGGGGAGAATTCCTTGCTGTTAATATGCTTATTTCATCCTGAAGGAGAAAATCATGGCACTGAAGAATCCCAGTTTGGATCCTGACCACCAGCTGTGAAGTTGATTCAGCCAATATGTACTGCAGCCTAGAACAACCAGTTTCCAAAGGCAGCAGCAGACACATTGGGCTCGTGGGTCTCTCACTTATGTGTCAAAGACATTGTAGGTTTTTCACAAATTTATATAATGGAAAAATTCTCACATAACTACACAAAGGTGGTCTGTGATACACAGAAGTGTTGCAGCCATGTTCTTCAGTTTGTACTCAGCAAGCAAGGTAAGTTCCTGTTCCCTATTCACTTTCTCCTTCACAGAAGCTTTGCAGTAACAGTCCCATCTTCCATATCTGCTTCAGTAGTCTCTCTGCTTTATAGTTAGTAAGTCCAACATTCTCTTCACCTTTGTCTTGATCAGAAAAGCTTCAGGAGTGTTTCTGAATCACCATTTCTTATCCTGAATCATTTAAGTTCATGGTCCTGAATGTTGTTGCAAGTACACAAAACTGAGCAGGACTCTGAGCAGATAAATAAATACATATGGAATGACAGGGCTTCAACAAACACTGCTCTGGAGGACATAAAGGAGAGAGAGAGACATGTTTGTATCATAGTGAAGACCGCTTTGAAGGCAAGCTCAGGTCTATGCATCTACTGAGCTTATCTGACAAAGTCTAGTTGCATTTGACTACCAAGTCTTGGCATGGATGCAGGCTGCTGGCGCTTACTGAGCACCATTCATGCAACTTGTTTTCATGAGCTGTGGGAGCTGTATGTTGCAGTGTGATCCGAGACCAGGCAACTGTTGTGAGCAGGTACTTAAAGAAACCTTCTGGAAAGGCTGGTTTCAATTGCCCATTTGGAAAAAAGAGTTTTCACTCATACCTTCCCCGAGTTCAGCTGCCTTCAGCTGTAGAAGACTGCTTTGGTATCTCCTACCATGCCTACTGATTATCTTTCATCTTTGCACCTACAAAGGGTATGTGCATGGCCTTTCTGCCATCTCTCCAAATTGACATGGAAAAATCAGGATAGAAGCCTCTGACGTTCTGAGGTCCATGTGTATCTATTCTTACTGTGTATTTTAGAGGGGACCTAGAATGAAATACTACTTGTAGCTAAAGATCACACGTTTGTATTTGTGAGTATCTGTCTTCAACTAGCTTGAAAATTCTTGTTATTCCCAGGTTTGTTGGCCTCACAGAGAAAGAATATGGAATAAAAAAAGTCAGCATAGCTTCCCACCGCCCACAAGAGACAATAGTATTGTTTAGGCAGTTATGCCTCAGGCAGAACTGGTCACAGTACCAATGAAATCAAGATAGAGCTTCAGCAATTTGACTGTTTTAGAATGATGGCTGCAGTGGTAAACAAAAACTGGGCAAGGATATCTGTTGCTGCGAGTAAGTAGTGAGCTGTAGCTAGACTGTGTTTTGTCTCAGATTCAATATGAGAAACCATTTTCTCTTACCTTTGTTCATCTCCCAGTGCCATCCTTGCTTGCTTGCTTAACATATTTGATGAACTATCATAAAAGAAAAACTGAGATTTCCTGCAGACATTTTTTTTTTTTAATTTCTCTAACTATATTTCAAGTAAATTCAGTGACAAAAGTTTGATCCCATTATGACTGTACCTGTTTCCTGTAAAACATGCATGCAGCTTTGACAATTATTCTTATTTGGTGTTTGCCATGAACCTTGCATAAAAGGAGATGAGGTTAAGAGAATTTGCCTTTGTAATAACAGGTTGTATTTTCATACGTACAAAACTTCTATTTTAGGTATTAATCAAAATGGTTTCCAAAATCCCTAAGGCCATAATGCCTGTACTGCCACAGGAAACATCTTATACAAAATTTTCTATTTTTCTTTTTTTCCAGAAAAATAGATGCTGAGGAATGAGGCACCTGGCAATAAATAAATAAAAAGCTTACAAAAGTACTTCTCCAGAGAATGTTATAAAATAAATAGTTCCCAAATGTAGCAACCAGGCATCTCAGCAATTCCGTGTTGCATTTCATTGGCAGTGAGATAGCTGACATTAATTTTAATGCATGAATTTTAACACTGGCTTTAAGAAGTCCAATTTTAGGCTAGACAATTGTGATTCATAAAATGCGGCAACTTACAATAGGATTTTATTTTTTTTTTAATATTTTCTGTTACTACATTCAGCTTCTTACCACCAAGCTTCAGAAAAAACTCTCGTCACCTGCAAACTTGACCTATATAAGCAGAGGACTTTCCTGTGCAGTAAGTGAACAATTTGGCACAAATAGCAATATGCATATGAAGAACATGCTCTACTATGTCTGGTACTCATCATCATGATTTGTTTCCGTCTGTGAGTGCTGCCATTCACTAAGCAGCTAGAACGCAGGCACAGAGGATAGAGATTCAATGCCACATTCTGCCTTCTGCAGTCTGATTCTGCAGTTCAGATAACTGGCACTACAGAAATGAGAATAAGACCACAGATCAAAAATTATATTCAGCTACAGAGTAAGTGAATTTGGGTTAATCCATGGATCTCTTACAGATATTTTGGAAGCCTGCTTTTGTTTTGTCTTGTTTCTTAGAAAAACTCTTCAGCCCTACTTTTGCTGTATTTAGATATCGCTTCCTCATACGCAATAAACCATTTATTCTCCAGAAAATCCAGAGAATATTAAAAAAAATAAATCTATGACCGTACACCAAAACTAAGAGAACCACCACAAAATTTTGGTGGCATAGCACTGGCATTTAAGGTTTCCTTGCAGGGATGACAAAAGATCTTTTTTATTCTATTCTACATAATCAACTATCAGTATTATACATCTAAAAATATCTAAGGGACAGATGAAGTCATCAGACATGCTTTTTATGTCTTTGAAACTATACACTGCTGTCATTAATAGCTGGAGCAGCATATGTGAAAATGAGCTGCTTGTTAAATACTTAGTTAACTGGAGTCCTGTGTGACATTGTCAGCAACAGCTCAGAATGTTGCTAAGCAGAGAGAAGTGTGGACAAATCTTAGTTCATCTTGGAACACTTGACTGCATGCAAATACAGTTAAGCTTTATTTTATTGGCTATTTTAAAGAATCAGAGGTTGCAACTCAACAGCAATTTCATTATACTCTATACTGAGAAAATTTACTTGGCAAAGTGTGGTCAGGCCACATGGGTTACCTATGTAGAAAGCAGTGTCTAGCAATGCACACAGGATCACAGCTTTTGAGAGGAGCTGAGCAACACCACGTTCAGTGCATAAGGGTGCAACTCTTCTGGGTTCTTTGACACCACAATGCAGAGAAGAATAAGCTACCTAGCTACATGTTCTTTTATTTAAAGACTGAACAAAGAGTGCTCGTATTCTAAGGATTTTCCCCCTTTACTGTGTTGTCTTGCTTGGAATTGCATTGGCCAAGTTTTCCAATGAAAGAAAACACAGGAAGTTTATTAGTAGTTTGAAAGGGGTACAGACTGATTTAAATCACTATTGGTTAAGAAACAGTATGCAATTGCAGAAGAAAGCTTCTGCCTTATGACCCGCTAATAAAATGGAATTACATTGCAGGAAGCCAAAGCCAAAAAGGGTTGCACCTAGCAGAGAGATTAAGGATGAAGCTTTAGAAGACGCTGTATCAAGCAGCCCTGCAGGCTGAACACAGCAAATCAGAGACTGAGCAGTGCTGGGCTAAACAAGCCCCTCAGAAATGCTGTCTGTTTCACTGGATTGCCACAGACATGTATCAAACTGAACACAACCACATCCCAGCTGTGCAATGCCTTTACATGGTTATGACTAATTCCATTTTGTTGCAGGCAACAGAAAGTAGTTTGCAAATGATTACTGCATACCACATATATTGCATTCTGTGATGTAATATTTATGTATACTCAAGGTTGGGCAGAAGCAGAACCTTTTGTTACGCAAAAACTTTTGACTTTGAAGAAACAGTGGAAACATACAAAATGAACATGCATGCAGGCCACAACCTTTGCTGCACAGAATAATTACTGGATGGAAGTTTACTGGTGCTTATAGAAAGATGGCAAAAAAGAAAAAGCCAACAAACAATCAGCAAGGAGGCATTGAGGCACAGGAAGCTGTAATAGTAAAAGTGAGACTTGTTCATGGCTAAGCATATGGTTGGCTCTTTATTTATGTTTGTCTCTTTAAACATAAGAACTTGAGAGCCAAGCAATGCTTAGAAGAGAAGAGTAGAATTAAAGCCAAAACTACTTTGTGGTCTTTCTTACCTTTTCAGGGGGAAAAAAAAAAGATAGGTACTTAGTAAATTGACAAGACTGCATCAAAGATATCGGATATCCAACTGAAACAAGATCCTAACATTGTTATTTGAAGTGCACATAATAAAGCACAGCTCAGGGCAGAGGTTTTTTTTACTATTTATGTGGATAAATTATCTGCATGGATTAAACCCTTGCATATAATCCTACTTTGCAGATTACAGAAAAGCACTGATAATGTTAACAATTGACAGCGGTTCTCTTCAATGAATCTTGCTTTTGTTTCTGCATTCACAATATGTAGATATGTTCAAAATGGAGCTTTGCCATATGTGGTTACACGACTTGACCAAGAAACATCACAGTTATGACTCTTGGCAGTCTGACTAAAAAATATCAGCTCCTGCTGTGAGATTCCATAAGAAATCCAGGACAAAGCTCTTCTGGCTTTTAAAAGTGTAGCTTGGTGCTCTTGCAACTCGAGCATGCTTCTTAAAGGCAAAGTAAGATTTTATCAGATTTTATTAATGATATTAAAAAAAAAAAGTAGTGTAAAGAGAAAAAGGTGGCTGCTGTTATTACATGACACAACTCAAAAAAGTAACCACATACAGGTATTGTAGCAGGTAACATTCTCAGCAATACACTTGGCCACTTTCACAGTCAGCACAACACCTGAGTTGTTTAAGTCTCAAGTCTATGATTTTTCCAGAAGTGGCCAGGAGAAAAACGAACAAACAGGAAAACCTCTGTACCAAGTCAGCTGTGAAGGGAAAGAAGCGACTGAAGAGATCAAGATCAGTAACTGACAAACTTCACATACTTCTCTTTTGACACAGCCAGTGCTAACTACAGATCTGACTGCAAAGAAGATGTGGAACAAAACATCTGGTTCTTCAGGGAAAACGGAGGTCATCTCAGCCATCTTCTCATAGATCACCTATGCCAGCATTTGGCACAGAATAGGTATGTACATATATAATGCATATCTCCCCGATCCCCCTTACTTACCATTGTGCTGTGCAGAACAGAGGAAGGCCTACCACGTTGGCACAGACTTTGGTGCATCTGGCCATGACCCGTCTCATTTCCAAGCAGCAGCATACAAACATTTCTTTCTGTTATGGAAGTCCTTAGAGTTCCTCTGCTATTGGGTAAAACGACTAAGACAAATCTTAAGTGAAGAAAATTAGCTTTATTTATGTAAATTAGAAAAATGAATTGTTAGAGCTTTGGTCAAATGGTTAATTCTGTACAATTTACAATTATATTTATATACAAAACTTTTAATAAAATACAGTACATCACACTTTTCCTGAGTCACAGTGTGTTTCTCAGTTCTCTCTCTTTTTTTATTTTATTTTTTTTAAAAGTAATTAGAATCAAGAAGGAAATACTATCCTCAGTTTAATAGTGTTTGGTTTAGACAATACTGGTATTAAGAAAAAAAATCAATACTATATGTAGAAAATACTTTATAGCCATTGCAATTTTTAATAGTTATTTTTCTATATTAAAATATGTTCCTTAATAAAAATGTTAATTAAACACTTCTTATTATGAGTTTGTTGTACTTCATTTGACACAAGACAAGCTGACTTCAGGTACACATCCAGCTCTCATTGGAGAGATGCATAGATTTACGTGATGTGTGTATATATTCGATCATTTAAAGATCAGGAAACACACATCCAGGTAGAATAGATGTCTGAATTGAGGCACAGTATATTAAAGTTGCTGTCCTGTCACGGACAAGATATTTGAGCTTCAGTTGCCTGGCTAATGCAATACTGAATTAACACAAGTATACATCCTGAAAAGTGAGACAATGCCAAGCAGCAAGGCACCAAGCCTGCAAATGCTTACAGATGCACAACAGCCCCACAGTGTAAAGCACTACTGAGTCCTCAGTGAAGAAGCACTGTAAAGCTGTATTTAACAGCATTTGTTAAACATTGGCCAGCTCAAGAAGTTATTAAGATTACAGCTATTAATGTTACCTTTACTGATTTTTTTTTGAGATCAACAATAATTTATTGTAAGGCTTACAAGGATATTTAATTTGCTTACTTAATAATTCAGTGCGTTAAATTAGTAATGAAGATACATTACCACCTGCAAGTAAATTTATATTCCAGTTGCATCCAAAAAATGATTCGGGTAATTTATTTTTGATAAACATTGATTTAAAACAAAATTAATTTTACTTTTTGGCTAACTGTGGGCCACTCCTAAATATATCTATTGTAAAGTTCACTAAAGACTTTTAATATAGGCATGTGCATTTCTGGTACTTTAATCCAAAACACAGATTAGGTTATTTCTGATAGTCCTATTCATACTGTTTAGAGAAATCTGCTAAACTAACAGGCAGTCATCTAGAGTTTCATTTTCTCTTAAAAGCTTTCTATAATTTTTCAATGCAAACTGAAAAACATATGAGAGCAACTCACAGAAATCCTCTGATTAGAAATTAAAAGGAGTATTTTTTGCTGTTGATATCAAAGTGCAAATAGGAGACTTCAAAGAAAGTTGGTCTTCAGCTGAATGCTCGAACTTTTCCCAGGATTCTTTGCAAGTTTAGCAGTCTTCACTTTGATGCTTTCTTGATTGCCTTTTACAGCTGACTCGAGCCTGGCTTTCATGGTCGGAGAGGAAGCCATTAATTTTTTAAAAACTGATGAGTACTGCGGACCAATTTGCATCAGATTTTGCAAAGCAAACTCATGCAGATTTTTTGCTGCGTTTGTAGCAGAACCCAGGGCATTTTCATCCAAAAGAAAGGAAATAAGGATGGGAAGAAGGCAGGCCACCAGATGAGCACCTGTAAGCATTGAAAACAGGACTTAAAACATACACTTTTTAAAAACAGCTTCATGTTGCAAATAGAAGCATTGCATGAACCAAGCTAACATTTAACATTAGCTGTTTTACAATTTGTGTTATTTGAATTGTATGTTAGAAAGAACCAACATTCTAACAGTTCTGTTAGCAATTACTGTTGAGGAGTCAATTCCCAGAGATCCTTTTGTTCTAGTTTATTACCTGTGACAATAACAGTGTGTGTAATGTTTTGGATGCAAATAATGGAAGCAACTTACGGTTCTCTTCCTCAGCAGCAGCTGTAAGAGCTGTTACCACCTTGATTCCCTCCTGAACAACCTGAAGTTCTGCAGCATTTTCAGGTTTTGATTTTTCTGTTTCCTGCAATTTTCCCACAATGGATGATGCTAAAGAGTGAATGTAAGGATATGACACAGTTTTGTTTGGATGCTGAAAGATGGAGTGCAGCAGCTGGTAGCATTTATACTGTACCTAAAGGGAAAATCAAATTCACAGTTACAAAGTGTTATACCTTGAAATACAAGCCAGAGTGTTTTAAAACTCAGTTTGCAGGATAAAATTTCAGGCAGGGAGAAAAATCTGCCTCACAATGTGAAAATAAATCAGTTTTCAGGGTGCTAACACATAGTAATTCATTGAAGCATTATAACTTGTAATCAAATTAATAACAACAACTAGATCATGCATCCTCTTTCTTTTCACTGAATCCTACATCTCCCCAGACTTTTGAGTTAAGGAAAAAATATTCTTTTTGCGTTAAGATTATGTGTTAGCACTGCGTCGCTGTCAATGTGTGAAGCCCTGGGTCTGATGCAGAAAAATGAGAATAAAAAATGTTAAGAATACAGAATATTCTGCATACAGAATAAAAAAAATGGCAAAATGCACTGCTGGACATGGTTTTGTTAACTTGTTCAAACCACTCCAAAATACAGCAGATATAGGTGGGACAGAATTAACTGGAGTCAAAACATGAAGCAACTGAACAGGAAATAAGCTAAAATGCCTTTAATATGCTACTGATATTCTTACAACTTCATTAGTACTTACAACAGGATCTTTTGACTCAAGTGTTACTTTAAACTTCTCAATACAACGCTTTTGAAGGCACTCTATGGTAGTAACTTCTGGACTGGTGGACATAATAAATACTGTGATAGCGGTAAGCAGGCTCACTTCATCGAGTTCTCGGAGAAGACCATCTGCTATCAATAAAGCAAGTGGTCTGTTAGATTTGCATTAGGAAGTAATTCTACGAATTCAAACGTTACCAATAGGTGGAATAGAAATGTCTAGATCTCTCTAGGAATCTCTTTTTTCAAATACGTGACACATTCTGATGCACTGCTATGGTTTTGTACTATTACAAAACCCAAGGCCAAAGTAAGAATTCAGGAGTGGTGACATGCATATTTAGAAATACCAGCATGCTCCTATTCCATTTTTTCTTTGTAGGCTGTGCAATAAATATCTTTGAAAAGCTGCTATGACATGTTGGAATACAACAACCTATTTTGACAATTACATAAAATTTGCATTAAAAACATACATCCTTTTTGGTATGACTGAGGCTTTTGTTCAAATAAATTAATAACAGCGCTATAAACAAAAGTTCCAGTATCAGCTACAGCTTTGAGATTAAACAGAAGGAATGACAAAAGCCAGAAGTTCAAAATGGGTAACTAAACAAACAGTACACACAACACTAACATGAGGACAAAAAGGTATTTTTCTTAAACTCTTGTTTTAATTCACTTTGCTGCCAA
The DNA here is from genome assembly GCA_016647715.1 of Pavo muticus. Taxonomy (NCBI): domain Eukaryota; kingdom Metazoa; phylum Chordata; class Aves; order Galliformes; family Phasianidae; genus Pavo; species Pavo muticus. Next base: position 741,661 of record JACDJE010000299.1, read on the forward strand.
TACAGACACTAGTTTTTGTAAAGAAATCACGTGTAGTACAAGTGTCTTATGCTCATCTTTACATTGAAGTTACAACTCCTGTTTATTCCATCACACAGTGTAACTACATGGTGGCATTGTGTAATACAGGTGTACACCTGCAGTTCCACATTTATCCTTTACAGATTGTGACTTCTCATGTCAACTGTAGAGACAGGATGGCACTATAGTTTCAGCAGTACTTATCTGCAGGAGAATTAGTTGGCTACTGATTAGACTTTATTTATGTAACACATGCATAAATTTAATCTAAATGAAACGAACTTGTCCTTACCTTGATCCCAACAGTCGAGTACAGTGACCAAAGCACTGCGCAGAAGATCTGTCCACGCAGTCCGACTCTTCTCTGCTCGAGCCATTGGTGAAGACAGAAGTCCTTTAAGAGCTTGTAGAGATGCAGCAACTGGCAAAGGTAGCTGGCCATCTTGCTCTTTGACTGCAGTTTCTTTAAGTACACCAATAATTAGGTACAAAATAGTAGGAAGAACTGAAACACTTCCTGTAAAACAATGCATATTAATTGTAGTGAAATGAAAAGTTCAGGGAGATTCGATATTAAAAAAAAAAAAAAAGGACATAATGGGCTACAGATGGAAAAAAGAAACCATGTTGTACCCTACAACAATAGCAAGAACTGTTAACTATTCCATTTGGAGTACGTTAGCCCCTATAAAGAATTCTGTAATAGAGCACAAATGTAAGAAAAAGAAATTCACAGAGCTGGTAAAGGAAATAATTTGCATAGGGAATAATAACACAGATACCGAAGGTGTGAAAGGCGGAGTGTGACACAAATGGCTTACCAGTGTGCTGTCGCAGCACTGAAAGATCATATGTATGAATACAATACTGCTGGGGATAAAAACACCTCCTTTTAAAGGTTGGTGTGCATTCAAAATGAATCATGGGGTAAAAGTCAATTAATTTGAAGAACCAACCATAACTACTTAAGAGCAGGTTGCTAATGTTTAAATGATAGCTTTAAGTGAAATTTAACATGTATGTTTGCCTTTTAAATTTAATTTATGTCTATATTATAAGTTCTGGAACAGAAGATTCAAGTAGGATAGAAGCATGCATCTACTGTACACTCCTCTGTACAAGAGAAATCTATTAATTGCACTGCAACAACACAGGAGAAAAAGAAAAAAGGCTCTTTCAATTGCTTTGGTAGCTTCTGTTATCTGACAGTCAGAAAAAAAAAAATTAGAACAGAAAATTGTCACAAGCAAATCATGAACCTTGCTGCCAGATTTATCTAGCTGAGAAAAGTAGGTAGTAACCAGGCTGCTCAGAAGAGCCCAATAATCTTTCATTTAATCTTTCCTTGTGATGAAATAGCATACCTTCAGGAGAGCAGATTGCAGGAACATCAGAGAGAATAAATAATGCTGCTGATACCAGCCTACTTCCGTCTTCTGATAGTAACAGATGTTTTCCTGATTGAACTGCAGGGCTACAAGTTAATTTAGGGTTGAGCTGGGGAAGCTGTCTGACAAGAATACAAACACACAGCTCCAGTGTTGCAAAGACCAAGGACTTCCCAGGCACCAGTCCTCCTGTATCTTTGCCTTCTCCAAATTCAGGTAGCGTTTCCTTTTCTGCAGCACCATCATCAACTACAACAGAAATAAAAAATATGGCAGAAATCCGTAGACTGTACCTCGTTTCCAAAAAGTTTACATTTTAAGACTGTTTCATCATCAAATGACAATCTTGACTTCTATATATATATGCGTGCATATGTATTCCAGCTTCTACTGGCAAACGTCCATCCTTCTGAATAAGCAATCTGTGCTTTGATTGTGGAAAGGCACAAGTGGATGCAATAGATTTAGACTTCAAACATGCTGAGGTATGATGCCAACAAGACGTTATTTTGTTGTTTTTCTCATTAACTTTAGAAAGCTATCATCAGAGAAACTAGTGGAGTCCAGCTTGTAACAGCTGTGCGTGTGTGTGTGTGCGCGCAGTCTCTCTATTGCTCTATTGCAATTGATCCCCTTTTCTCCATGAATTCTTCCTCCCTGTCACCACACAAGGTTATCCCAACTGCAGTCTGCATTTTCTCCAATTTTTCTCCTCAATTCATGCCTCTAGTCCAAAAGCATCTGCTATCATGCCTCTCCAATTTCTGAAGTCAGGCACCTGGGCTGACTTAAGTGAACCAGGATTAGACACTACCTGTGAAGAACTTCAGTTAAGATACATGTTGGAATACCAACTCCAGGAATCCTACTTTCCAAGAAAGAATCACCATACCCTGAAGAATATATATTCAGCATCTTGTGCCCTACTGTACCTTCTGCACTTCTCCGCTTTTCCTTCACATGTTCCTGAGCTGCAAAAAGAATCAGACGAACAACTTGAAGGGCAGCAAGCTGAATATCAGGTGATTCTCTGGTCAGTATCAGTCGATGCAAAACATTCAGCAGCTCTACAGCCAACTCCTATAGTAAGAAAAATGCTTAATGTATACCCACTTTGATGCAGAAATTTTAGAAACAGACGCTCCTTACCAAATGGTTAATAACAATTAGAGCGAACAATATTACTCTTACTGATTTGATCTCTCTAAGGAACACAACAGTATTCTTCACACAATCACAGGAATTGGCACTTTATTGAAGTCCTATAGCTGCTAGCAGCAGGGTTCAATTCTTTCTTATGACTCATGACAACAGGAGTACTATCTTGGATCGGGCCTACAATCCCTCCTGTAATTTCCTTGGAGACAGCAACAATAGTTAGCAGAACTTGAGACACACCCACAGACATCAGTTGTGCTGTTAGACAATTGTGTGGCACAAAAGGTGGTATAAAGCTTAATTCAAAGTAAAAAAAGATTTTAGTACCACTCCTTTTGTACAGCTTTCTTTTATCCTCTTCGGTATTTAAAACAGCATTAATTGCACTGTCCTTTGACAGAGAGTGTAAGAGAACTTATGGAAGTATTCATTCTGAGAGCAGAAAATGAAGAAAAACTAGATAGAGAATCCTAACAAACACATAAGTGGAATCTGTTTCAAAGGACAGAGGAAAGAATATCTGGAACATGCTTTTTCTTCTCCACTGCTGAGAAATCCTGTAGCATAGCTTTTTCTATGATTCCTGCCCTTTCCACAAAGAAAGATCAGGAATGTTAAGAAAATTGTGTTTTTATTCTCTATTATTTACAGGCACTGTTTTGAGCACCAATTCTAACCAGTTTTTATTGTATGTGAAGAAAACCACTCTTGCTGAAATCCCTGGTAACTTCATTTCCACCACCTCTGGAACCACTATGTCATTGCTCTCTAAATTGCCAGTCATTCCACCACAATCAGGGATTCTGGAATTCCATCTCTTAGAATCAGATGATTCTAATCTTACTTATCTAATTATTCCTTCCCTACAAAATCTCCTCAAGTTCTCTGCCCTTCCCCATCTTCAACAGGTTCCATGTTCTGCTCCTGTTCTCCTCTCTCCTGTTCAAAAGAGGATCTTGATAAAGCATATAGCTCACCTACTACTTTTGTGCTGAAGATTCTTGGATATACAATACAGAGTAGGGATACTGCTCAAACTAAAGTTATGCTTTAAATCTGGCTTTTCTGTAAGGATGTCATGCCCAAAATTAGCACTTAACTCTTCTCAAAAACTTCCTTCATTTTTAGGAATAGCACCTGCTTCTAGTCTGTCAGTCAGCCTTACAACCTGGATACAATCTTTGACTCAATCTTATGCTTAGAACCTTACACCCAATGTTTTGTTTTATAGATTGTATGAAGGATTTAGTCTACAAGATGTTACTTCTGCCATTTTCAAAACTAAAACTACAATCTATGTATCTAACCCCTCTCATTACTACTGCTCCAGAAGCTTTTTTTTTCCTTTGGCCTCTACAGTCATGTCTAGCTTAAAAAACAATCCCATAGTCATTTCCAAGTATGAAGCTTGGATTATACCACTCTCTCTTCTTGAAACATTCCTGCCATTTTCCCTGTTTATTTTGATGAATGTTATGTTATTTACATGCAAAAAAATTATTTTATATTAAAAGTTCAACGGCCAGAACTAATAAAAGTAAGAGGAAGACAGTTTTGCAGATATGAGCAGATATGACATTTGTCTCTAAAGAATAAACCACATTTTCTCTAAATGTTTACAGCATTATACCACTTATTCTTTAATAAAAGGTAATTTTGGGAAGACTGGCCCAGACTTGTCCAGTACCAAGTCTGTATGGATGTGAGTGGCCTAAACAACAAGGAGCTTCTTCCTAAGTCCTTCAAAGCTAGCTTGGGATTCTGATCAATAACACATTACCTGATCACCACCTATTTTAGATCTTGGCCATGGAACATCAAAGAGAGCCTGTAGGGCACGTAAGCAGGCAATAATGTTCTCCATTGCTGCATCTGATCGAGGAGAGCAGAGAAATTCCACACTAATTCCTGTAAGGATCAAAAGAAAAAAAAAAAACCATAACATTTTAAAAAGTAATCTAATAGTATGTTGAGCAGACATACAAATAGCATTTGCATTTTATATTAAGTGGATTCATTTCCCATTCTTATTATTTTGAGGAAAGAACTCTTACAAATAAGATAGAACTATTTCCAAGTAAAACATTGAGCTCTAGATCTGATGAATAGGCAGTATCCTGGCTTCAGCTGGGACAGAATTTATTTTTGCTTGATAGTGGCTGATATATGTTTTAGATTTAGGAGGAAAACAATGTTGATAGCATACTGTTTTATTTGTTGCTGAGAAGTGCTGAACAGAGCCAAGGAGATTTCAGTTTCTCAGATTTTCATGCTGCCCTGTCAGTGAGGGGGCTTCGGGGGCACAAATTGCAGTGAGGGGACAGTACCAGGACAGCTGACCCAACCTGGCCAAAGGGATATTCCATACTGTATAGCATCATGTGAAAAAAAACACTAAAAATGGTGGCAAGTAGGCTGGAGAATCAACTGCTGTTTCAGGACTGGCTAGTCGTTGGTTGGCAGGTGGTGAGCAATTGTTTGTGCATCACTTGTTTTGTGTATTATCATTCTTATTATCTTTATTAATATTATTATTATTCCTTTATTATTTTCTGCCTTAGTAAGTATTTTTTATATCAACCTGTGGGCTCTACTTGGTTGTCTTTTTTTTTTTTTTCCAGTTCTCTCCTCCATCCCACAAGAGGGAGGGGAGGCGAGTGAGCAAATGACTGTGGGGCTCAGCTAACTGCCGGTTTAAACCACAACAGGCAGACAATTCATAACACATAGATTCTTTTTTGTAACTAAAAAGAATAACAGAGAGGTTAACAATATTTCCTAAACTCCAAGGCTGGGGCTTCTTCTTCTCATCTTACAGAAATGCAACCATCACAGCTGGATCACCAGATACAAGTAAATTACATGGGCCTAAGCTCACACATTCCAGATCACATAAAATTGGTCACTTCTTTCTGAGGTTTGAGGACTCTTCAGATAATATTTTGTGACACTGGAGATAAACTTCATATAAATTGTGATCCATGTTCTCAACCCAGTTTTACAGCTGTAATTCCAAAATAAGTGATGACTTAGGAAACTGATGTCACAGTTTTATGATTTTTGTCATCGCTATTCCACATCATAACATCACGTAAAGCACTGGGAGTTAAAGAGTTAATGCTCCAGTTCCATGGACTCTCGATTTTTCTGGGTACTTGGTTCTTAGAAGGGAAGAACCACATATCCTGGAAGACTTCCACTGTTCCATTTCCATTTTCTGTTCAGAGGGGAAGATAAAACTGCTCGCAAATCATGAGGCTGCCCTACTTTTACAACTCGTCACTGTGGTATGTGCTCCCCAGCCATCTTGCCTTCAGCATTACAGTAAGGCCTTTGGTTTTGGACACGCTCTCTCTCTCCTTTTATTTATTAATTAGCTTCAATTCCAATTATATTGTATTATATTGTGTTATCTTGCATTCCGATACCATACTTAGTAAACTAGTTTTTTCTCCCCTAGCTCGTTGCTGTTGTTTTGTTTTTAGGCCCATCTCCCTACCTTTTCCCATTTTTCCCCTTCTCCCTCTCCTGGTGCATAGGTCCATGGGTCCCATAAACTGTTGACAACTGATCAATGTACATTTAAGGATTGCTGTGCTACAGAAAGCGTCTATGTTAAAGTTTGTTCACACAATTTGAACTTGCGTGTTTATGAGCACAGCAGGAAGCACTTGCTTTAGACCTTGTGATAGTTAACTGTGAGCTAAACATTTGGGAAAATACATTACAATTATGTCACTAGGACTTCAAATTCACTTGACTATATTTTTCTAAGAGACGATCAAAATTCAACAATGCAGTGAAGCGTGAATAATAAAATATTTTTTGCAAACAGCTTTATCGATTAAAAATGATCAACATTCTTGGTGTTACAGAATCAAGACAGGTTATACACTACCCAAAATAAGATGAAACCTGTCAGTATTCACATCCTCAGGAGATTTTACTGAGGGCCTGGTAGAAGAATCTTGACACATTGTAGTTGGCGTGACAGGTCTAGAGAGATTATTAACTCCTTCATCTGGATCCGCAACAATGAAACCCGTGCTAGTAAGCCATAATGCTGTAGCATAAAGTATCAGTGCCCAGGAGCTGTAGTAATGAGGTCTGGCATTTTCTATTGTCTCTGCTGTATAAAACGCACCACCTACAAAAAAGAAAAGTTATGTTTCAAGGATATATTTTATTTCCAATTACAATAATTCCTCATTCATTAAAAATTGGGATTCTTCTTATTGAAATATTTACCATATTTTATGACTTCTTTTTCTTTCAAATGTGGAATACTGAAATTTAGGCTAGAAATGGAAATTTATTTTGATTTATTTGGATAGAATCCAACACAATTACCTTTTCCTTCTTTCAACCATAAAAATATCCAACCAATATGGATAATGAACAAACTACTTTTCACATCATTGAAAGCTCTTTTCTCATAAGCAATCTTTATTTATATTTAAGTACACAAGTATGTGTATTCTCTATACAATGTTATCTTATTGAAACCTAACACAAGTCAGCTAGGACATCAATGATTGCAAGTGAGCTACGAAAATAAAATTTATTCACCTCCTTACCTTCAGCAGGTAGTTGTGATGCATATTCTGAAGGCAAAATTAAGAGAGCAAAATCCTGAAGTGCAGCAAGCCAGAGTTTGCTCAGTGTTCCAAGATCTGCCTGTACTAAGTCCACAAGACCACTGGCAGAAGATGTTACATCTCTGTAGCTTTCTTCTTCAGAGTTTGCAGTTTTCAAGGAGTGATTGTGTGAATCACTTTGATTTTTTTGCTTTTCAATTGCAACTATGTAAACCTGTTTATGTAGTTGGAGAAACATTTACAAACATTAATACTTGGAAAACTACCAAGATCACCACTGCCTGTTGCTCAAGCAAGAGATTTCCTAGAATCTACCCCTGCTTCAAGTCCAGTAGGTGTGGATTACCTGATTACAGGTCACAAAAACTTATCCCCAGTTTCTTTTGTAGTAGTTTTTCATATCTCAAATCCAGTAGAAAGCTGAAGGGTTTACTTTGGAGATTTCTAGTGGCTGTTATGTATAGATAAGAAGAATCTACACACCTTCACTTCGAAAAGCTGTACTTCACAGAATCACATAATTGCAGGGGTTGGAAGGGACCTCTGGAGATCATCAAGTCCAACTCCCTGCTAAAGTAGGTTCCCTACAGTAGGTTGCACAGAAAAGCCTCCAGGTGGGTTCTGAATATCTCCAGAGAAGGAAACTCCACAATCTCTCTGGGCAGCCTGTTCCAGTACTCTGTCACCTTTAAAGTAGGTAAGTTTTTTTTATAATGTTCAGATTGAACTTCCTGTGTTTCAGTTTATGCCCGTTAACCCTTATGATGTCACGACCAACACTAACTTCACATTTAATCTGAATTTTGCCTGAGCTTCTGACCAGTGAAACAATTATTGTTATATGCCAGTAAAAAACACTGCTCTATGTAATCATTTTAAATTTAAAATGGCACCTTATCTTCTCCTGAATAGATAAAAGAAGCTGACCTACTTAAATCTCTCAGTGTAAACATATTTTCAAGACTTTTATTCCCATTTGCTGGCTTTTCTCTGATGGCATCCCTTTTTTGCTAACATCCTTTCTCCAGTACAGACACCAGAAGATGTATGTGTTTTTATATATTGCCAAATAAATGCCATCTATTGCCTGCTCTCTTCAAAACATGCCTCTGCTTACACAAATACCGTATCAACCACATGTGATCATATTTAGCTGGTTATCCATTCCCTCCATCAAGTTCATCATCAGCGCTTTCTCAGACATCTTTTAGAGGTTATATACATTGTCACAATTTTATTTTTAAATATCTAACCTTGCATTTACATATATTAAAAACATTCACGTGAGCTGACTTTAAGGCAGCTAGCCAAGGCAGTACTGAACTGACATTGTTGAAAGAGCTACCTGTATAAAATTAAATGGCAAATGAAAAAATAACTATTTACAACCACCATACCATAACCATTTATACCACGTCAATTTAAAATTAATAGTGAAACATCAGAAGATGCAAGAATTCCATGATTCTGTGATCCTATTAAATACAGTATATTAATATATATATAATTACATAGCAGTGCCACTGTCAAGCTTACCAAGTGTCTCGTTCATTACATTTATTTTTCAGCTTGGCTAGGGCTGGTGTTTATGTACTATTTAGAGATAGCAAAGCATAGCAAAGAACAAACAACTTCTATTTAATGAAGCATGTAAGAAATCTCTGAAACGATTCTTGTCTGAAAGGTTCTAATTCACCTACCAGAAATCAAGTCTACTGTTACAGAGTTATTACACTAACCTCTGCCCAGGCCTTAAGCACAGCCAATATCTCCATAGTTGAGGTGCTTTCGTTATATTGTTGACTCTGTGCTTCTTTTCCAGCTTGCACTTTGACCAAAGAGGATACAAGCAACTGGTGAACCCTTCGAAGATCATTGAGATCACTTACTACACCACTTGCTATCCAGGCACTGCACACCTAGCATTGTAAAAGTTAGTTAGAAACAAGACAAACACCACAGGATACTCCATTTTCCCCATTTATAAAATGATGTAAAACCTTTCTATTGAGATATAATGTTCTCTCAGATAATAACCAGCATTAAATTGAATTACAGTTCAGCATATATAAGTAACAAAAGCCAAAAACATTAGGAGGGATGAATTAAACAACTGAAGTATTAGCTGCTACAAAAGTTTCCCAAAAGATTCTAAAGCGCATTAAAAATCTGGGATGCTACAACATACAGGTAACCTGGGTGATGTTATTTTGTGAGTGTTGAGAATTTGAGACTAGGTGATTTAATGTTTCCCTTTTCTTGTGTGATGTATCAAGCAAAAAGAAAATTTCAGAGGGTCTATTACCTAAGATTTCTGACTTTCAACACTTGCCTGACATGCTTTTGCTGTGACATCAGGAGGAGTTTCTGGAGCAAAGGCAGGCCTTAGAGCTGCTCCAACCTAAAAAGAAATTATACAACATTTAATACATACGAAACAGCTAAGAAAAGAATAATTTTCCATAGCTAGGCTTTGCTGCAATTTTCTTTTATAAAACATAGTTTCCTTTCTCATTTTTCAGACTTTTTTGGTGAGATTCAAGAGCAAGGAGACAATTGCATTCATGCTTTTTGTTTGTTTTGCTTACACAGAAAGCAAGTCTTTGAAAGGAGTCCTCAAAGTAGTTTCTTTTTTTTTTGCACATTCTAAAATCGAAATAGAAACCTCTTCCTTCCTGAGCTCTTAACTTGATGAGTAGCTCTCAAAAGAAAAAACAATGTTCCAAACCATTAAAGACTTGCAAGACACCTAGTGACATTTTCTTACTCAAAATAAATAAATAAATAAATAAATAAATAAAAATACAGCTTTAAGGAAATAAACAGCTGAAGTTGGTCAACTTCACGAAATGAAAGAACAGAACATAAACCCCATTTATCTAATAAAGAACACACCAGATTATAGAGATTTCAACTACTGTCATTGATAAGAGCTATTTTCTCTAAAGGCTAATGAAAATTTCACTTGCTGATTTAGATGATAATGGAACATACAGACTTAAGACAGATGCTTTTTGGAATGAAATTACAAAGCATAATAGATTATGTAAGCTATGTCAAGTGCAATGGCACCATCCTCAATGATACCATCAGCCTCTGCAATTTATATACATATATATACACACGCACGCACACACATATATATATATAAAAGATAAGTAAGTACTACTATAAATGTTGGTCTCCGTAATTTATGAAATTATCTTCAAACTAAACTCTAGTATTGAACCCTAAGTAAATTCGGACTTTCAATTCAGTTATGTCATTTTTAGAGTCTCTTACTGGGTGGATTAAGTTCCTACTGAAAAATTTTAGGGATAATGGTCTACATCATTTTATGGACGTACTGAAAGAGCTCTGTTTTGAGTTGACATTGAAAATGAAATGTCAATGTATGCTTTGCCAAAATGATAAATCAGATGAGATTTTTGCAACAAGTCTGCTGAAGACAAGTAAACTTAGCTGGTGATGCGTCTCAGCATATTACAGGTACAGGAATTATGAGTGTTCATTGTAAGTTCATGAAAATATGTGAAAAATAGTTGTTTTTAATTACAGGTAATGACAGTTTCTTAAGATCCTCTAAAACTCAGAATTCATTTAAGGAAATTCTGAACAAGACTTCAGGAAATCACTAATTAAATCTGGATAAATACATTCTCCATTATCCATCTATTCCTAGTTATTATTATGGAAAACATTAGACAATAGCAATGGTGCTTACATTGGCTTGATACTGCTCCAGAATTAGATGACCCGGAAACTCTGGTTCTGGAACAGTTGCAAACTTCCTAACAACAATTTGCAATGTTTGAAGCCCAGAAAGACGAAGTTGATCACTGTGATCTGTGGCAGCCATAAAAGCCATTCGGATCAAGTCAGCCAAATGCAATACTAAAAAGTCATCTGAAATTAGAAACAAAAAACAGTTTCGTAACATTTAAATGTAGACATAACATATTTCATAATATTGCTCCCAACATTTTCCAAATCCATATTTTACATTTTACGTCAAAGTTTAATTTAAGGCATTTTATGCATAGAACAACTTTGCTTGGATACTTCATGCTAGCTGATATAGGCAATTTTCCATTTCAGTTCAAAGCTATACTGTGTAAAGATCTTTACGTATGAGACAGATTTTCTAGTTTTTGGTTTGTTTTTTTTTTCATTTTGTTTTGTTTTAAGAAAACACTTCTAAGTAAACACAGAGAGGTACTGAAAATTGACACTCCCAGGTAGCCAAGTTGCATTGTTGCAGACCAGTGCCAGCTATCACTTCTGATTTCTGATTGCCAATGCTTATGCAGAAACAATTGCTCCATACACATTTACCATAGTGCTATAACCAGAAGATTGAGTATAGGTGCTGCAGTAATACGCCAATAATTTGACTAATTGAAGCTGTTCTACACCTTAGTCAATATAGGCTTCTAATCACAGTACAAACAACACATTTATGATGAATCTGATTATGATGCAGAAAGCGAACACTTAGTTTAAGCATATTTTGCATTCCCTGAAATTCTTTCACTGCTTCAGATGTACCTCTCGAATCACGTTGTTTCCTTTCCTGGGCCAAAGTTATGTCAAAGTGGGCACTGCCTGCGCTTTCACACTGGTTTATAATTTTACAAACACATTCTGCAGCAAAAACTCTGGTGGACCACCGTGGATTACTGAAAGGATGGAACCTCTCGTCACTTTCAGATGTTAATATGGATGCATCATCCACTTTAGCAGTTTCTTCTTCTTGGGTGGTATCTATTGAGGCTACTGTATTGAAATCTGTTGTTAAGACACAAGAGAAAAAGTGAAAAAATAGGTAATTTTATTTTTTTTTTTTACTTTAGCTAAAAATTACAGAAGGATTTACAAGAGAATGTCTTTAAGGTCTGTCTCTAGCCTCCACCAACCACTATGAATTCCTTCAATTTCATTGTCTGAAAGTCAATGCTAGAATTAAAAATAAACTGCACCAAAGCTGTCTGCACATCTTTAATACTGCCTGCTGGAAAGTAAGATCAATATGGTGAAAGTAAACGAAGAACTGCAGGAAAGAAGTGAAGGAAAAAATATTTTAAAATAATTGACACATATGAAGCTACTGCCCTTTCAAATGCAAAGAAATTGCATTTGAGAACGTGCTCTTCTTTATCATAGATTGAGAGAAAGCAACAGGGAGAGAGAGGAGAAAAAAAATCTTTTCACAATATTCAGCACAGTAATTAATTCTGTCTGCTTGGAATGTTCATTAACAATACAGTCTCTGTCATTCCTATCATCCACAGAATAGATGGTCTGAGTATTTTTCTTGTAGGTGCCTGCACAGGATTCACAAGCTCAGATGTATTATGCTTCCTTTCGTGTTAAGGAAATAAGTTAACACTAGGACAATAATGCAGGTAAAATATCATCACTGAAGACATACTAAAATGCTTACAGAAACATCTTCAATAGTGAAAAGGCAATCAAAATGGAAGAAGCCATATTCTTTCTGAAAGAACTAAGATACCTTTTAACTTAACACTAGACCCTTGTCCAGTGTATTCATTATGGAGGATGATGATACACTTCATGAACACTCAAGAAGCATACTTTTCTTCAGTGACATAATGTACTGTTGCTGGCTTTGTTTTTATTGTATTCTGAACTAGAGCCTATTAGTACTTACCAGCTGAGGCAGCAAGAACATCTTTACAAAGCTTTAGCCAAAAAGAGAGCTTCTCAACTGCCATTGAAGTAAGCATATGACTCAGAGTCTCTTTGATATCCCGGCACAATCTTTGATCCAATTCTTTGTCCAGCAAGCCCAGCAATGCCCCCTCCAGGCCTATTTCTCTGATGTTAATATCTGCAAAGAACAATGTCTATGAGATTAATGTTGTTATCCCAAAACTAAGTAATGACCACAGAAATCCCACTCAAGGATGCACACAGTAGCTTGACAACAAGCCTCTAGTTATTAAATATTTTTGAAATAATAATCTATATTGCTTTAATGCTAGATCTAAGTCATCTGGGTACAAAACAAACTTTGAACTTCAACAGAGCATACTACCAATAGTTACCCAAAAGTTATCCCAGAGAAAATGAGAAGAATCCTATTCCAAATTTTGCAGCACTACAATCACTGTAGCATCTGAGCTCCTGAAAAAGAATATCTTCAACTACCTGATTTCACACACTGAATCATAAGGTAATTCTAAAACAATATTTTAAATTAAAAATAAAGTTAATACTTTTTCCTCCAACACAGCTCAAAAACAAACACTCAGAAAAACACTTTTTTAAAGCAAGAATAAATAAATAAATAAATAAATAAATAAAGGGCTCCAAAACCCCAAGGTAGTTAAAAATTGTAGGGACCCCTGATAATCGCTACTTAACTAATTCTCTGAAGTTTCATCAGAAATTATTGTATACCTTCTCAAAATGACAGATTTTAATTTAGGAGGAGATTTACATACGAAAGTAAAACTAATAATGAAAACTGTGTAAGGTGTGTAAGGACTACAAAGTTAGCCGTTTGAGATGCAGGAATTCATCCAAGCTATAGGGTAGTTAGGCTTAAATTTCTCTGTAACTGCATCTTCTTCTAGATTAGTGACCCTTACTATCTACAGTATGTGGAAAACAACAGTATATTCATTTTGTCACAGGGTTTGGATGCTTCCAAAATATATAGAAAACTGAAGCAAACAATCTTTTGGGGTTCAAGACTTCAACAAGAACATAGCAAAGTTTTCATAACCACAGAAGAGTGTGTTTAAAATTCATTACGAGTGTGTCAAACTCTTGGATCTCGAAACTTCAGTACAGTACCTGGAGTAAAGTCTTCTCTGCTCTCTTTAACTAGGGCAACAGCGTATTCTGATACCTCAGCAGCTTCTCTTTGTACAAGCTGCCGCAAGCAAGCTACCGCTGCACGTCTCAATAACAAGTATGAGCTACAGAGATTCACCTGAAACACGCAAAAAGAAACAATGAGATGGCTAACAAGCCTTTACAGTCATACCTCTGTAAGGCCAGTGATTTCTGAATAATTACAGTTGTGAAAATATGTGAAATCAGTAAGCAGGGGACTGACGCAGATTTTGCTCAGCTGCTTTTTTAAAAAAAAAAAAAAAAATCTCAAAGATTTTGAAACTTCTACAATGAATTCTAATATATTAATATTTTAAACACTTTTTTTCTAAATGTAATTTACAAAGACAGTTTTGGGGCCAGATTCAATTTGCATTGTTATCAGTAGAAAGACCCCATTAACTTCAGTGACAGCTGAATTACAGCCTCAATTAACAAATGCATTCCTTGATCATAAAGTATACATAATGGGCTTGAAATCTCAGCGCAAGAGAAATATACTCAAATCATCTTCCTAAGTAACTAGGGATACTCCAGTGTAAACAAGGGTGAGCCAATTGACCAGACTTTAGTAAATTTGAACTCCGTGCATATGAGGACGTTTATAAGAAAGAACAAAGTACGTGGCTGCAATTCCATCACAAAAAATATTATACTGTCAAATTACATTAAATTATTTTAGAAAAGGTGAGAGGAAGGGTAAGAGTTACTGGTGAATGCATCATACTGAGACAAATCAGCTGTCCCGAGCGGTTTCTAGGAAAAGCAGTTTGTATCATCATATTTTTAATATCAATAGCATAGTGTTTGTTTGCTACTTAAATACTAAAAAATAAATCAAAATAGATTCATTAGTACAGGAACAAGGAAAACCTCTTAAACAATCAAAACAAAACAAAAACAACCATTAGAAAAAAAAAATCCATAGCCTCAATGTTTTTTGCTAGAGTGGGGCATTTTGACTCTTTAATTTGCTTGCATTCAGCTTTAAGATCATTCTGAAGGGGATGCCAAAGATTAATGAACCAACTACGTGGTCATACATTGGCTACACCAATATTTAAGGAACTTGTTCTAATTTAACCTTGGGTTACCATTAAAAAAAAAAGCAATCCATCCCAGCTGATCAATTGTGTACCCTTGTGGAAATTGTGCAAAGCTGCAACTGTGTAAAGTCATCACAATCCTTTAACTAAAACTGACAGAGCTGAGTGCCTGCTGCAGGGAAACCTTGCAGTACGGTCATGCTGCTCACTTGTCAGCAAAGGTCAATGTATGTTAGTCAAAGTAACTAATATACATTAGTTAGTTAACACATCGTTAAAAATAACAACTTCAGAACACAAAGAATAAGTGATAACAGAATTTCAGCTTTGTTATTTTACAAAACGAAGCATCATCTTATGAATTTTCATGCATGCACTCAAATCTACAACACTCCAAATAATATACTCAACACACAGGTAGACAGGCCTGCATAATTCTCCTAAAAGAAAAGTAGCCTGATTCTGTAAGTATTTCTGCAAAATACTTTAATTGAAACTTTAAAAACAAAAAATGAGGCTTTTAATGGAACATTTATGCAAGCAGGTTACACATTCCACTGCAGGTCAGACGTGCATAATTCGCATGCTCATTTTTAAAAGGGAAAAAAAGAGGATCTGATTCAAGCCCAGGCCAAAGCAAGATGAAAAATGTGCATCTATCTCATTCTCCCACGTTCTGAGTAGAGGACATGACTAAACAAGACACAGAAATGCCAGCACCACATACAAACTTAAACAAACAAATTGTTCCCTTTCCACACCGAGCATTTTAAGATTAAAATGATGCCTAACTAAGCACATAAATGAAATATATGTGTGTCATTTGCAGAAAGTTAGGGAGGTTAGGGTGACAATTGTATGTCAATTGACATGCTAAAAGAAATTACATTAAAATGGTTAAAAGGAAGAGAGAAACGATGAAATATAAAAACAACACTGCAAACTGCTAAAGTTCAGGATTAACAAGGCACAGAGACCTACCAACACAGAATTATCCAACAAGATTTCCTGCACAAAAACAAATGACAAACCAGTCATGACAAAACCAAAAATATAAATATCAGTGATACCAACCACACAAGGAGACTGTTACATGTAAAATCAATATATATTAAAGTTCAGAATGTTATCTCAAACATGCCAAAAACCTGTTTTGCTTAGTTCAGTTATATTTTATGTTGAAAACTGTAAATCACAAGCCAGTCGCCCTTAAAATTAGTGTTTAAAGGGACCAGAACTACGACAACATAAGGACCTATCTATGGTTTCAAAACATCTTTATCATCTAACAGCTGAAAATTAATGTTCAGTACATCATCAGCTTCCACAGACAAGGCCTCTGGAAGTCTGTACTTAAAAAAAATTATGTTAGAGCTAATGGGAGACATGATGAAAAGTATATCATTTCTATCCTGTTGGAGCAAAGAGCTCAACTGATAGGATAAGCATCCGTTAGATGCAAAGTCCCATGGAAGAAGATCGAATTGACAAACAAGGAATATCTGAAGAAGCTGTAGAAAGGCTGCTAGTAATGACAGATGTGTACACAAATAAACAATCAAGCAAAGAAATACACAACAACAAGAAAAAAAAGAACTGGCGAAGCCTTTGCCTGACTCATGTTTTGTCAGTGCTAAAATAGTCACAAACTCAATGGCCTAAATACTTTGGAGTTCTGAGAGATGTCATGGTCTAGGGGATAGGAACACAGGTGAAGGAGGTTGCTTGCAGCTGCCACATCAGTTATGTTGACAAGCCTAATGCAAGCAAGTTTGAAAATAGAAATTTTCTGGAAACCACAGGGGAAGAGGATAGAGAAGCAAGTTCAAAGATCACTTATCTGACCACAGATTCTTTGTCTTTCCTACTTTTCTGTCTTAATAAATAATGGTGAATATACACAGTATCTCATGTCTAGCTTTAATTCTTGACTTCAAAGACTCCAAAAAACGTTGCACAGGAGGGGTGTCACACCTTGTTCATGACATGTAAAAATTTGCACTCACGGATAATGACTTGCCAAAAGTCACCCTGCATGCCAAGTACAGTCAAAGGCAGATCTCAGGTCCAATTCAATGATTTGCTCTGCTTCCCTATCTAGATGGTGATGTAGCAAGTGGAAACTGCGTGGGAAAGATGGTGAGTTTTGCAAATGTGTAAGTTTGTCTGTGCAACTGTTTTCTCACAGATCTGCAAAGCACACACTCAAAAGTTCTCTGTTTCTAACACTCATTAGTGGCATTTCCTGAACTGTCAGAATCAGCAACACTGGTTTTAGTTCTGTAACAAGTTCCTTACAGTGAGAAAAGTTCATCCATTTAAGACCACTGACTTTGGTGAAATCCTCTCCTGTACAACTGATAACTTCTGGGATAGAGCTGAACACGGATGCTTCTACAGATGCACAAACAGATATACAGAAGAAACACACTTCTTCTTAATTTAGTAATATATATCAATTAAAAATTCATAAGGTACTTTGCTTAGTACTTTGAGGCAATTTGTAAAAAATAATAAAAATAACGTCATATAGACAGAAAGACTTCATCATGACCTCCTCTTTATTTGCAGCTACTTGTTATTAGTTAGAGAGATTGCACTGTACTTGGAAGCAGACTGCAAACTCCA
This sequence comes from Pavo muticus, assembly GCA_016647715.1. Taxonomy (NCBI): domain Eukaryota; kingdom Metazoa; phylum Chordata; class Aves; order Galliformes; family Phasianidae; genus Pavo; species Pavo muticus. The sequence goes on from JACDJE010000299.1 coordinate 759,367, forward strand.
CGGACTTTCAAATGATCCCAGATGCTAATACATCCTCCGTGCAAGAGTGAATCACGTGATTTGTTATGACTCTATCAATGTAAAAAAACCTGCACTTTACCCAGAAAAAAACTGTAGCTGTTTTATGTTGGAAGAATGATCACTTCAGATGAGTTCCAGGTCTCCTGTAACCAGCAAATTTCATGCTTAAGACAATGTGAGGCTGAAAAAATTTGTCCTTTCAAGTGTTTCCAGCCTCCCACAATCATGTTTGTAGTCAAGCAAAATTAAGATAAATAGAAGGTGTCTGAACTTTATACAAAGCCAATATAAGGTCCATATGGCCACTATTGATACACAAATGCTACTCAGGAGGAAATACAACTAAGGATGGTGTTAGACAACATAAATTTTAAAAATAAACAACAAACAAACAACAAAACAACAAACATTTTATTGTCTTTTTTGGTTTGTTTTTTTGCTCACCTCTGATTTACAGGGATATTAGACAGAGTTTTATTTACAAACGAACAACTGCAAAAACCCCCAACCCTAAAAAGACACAATTAACTAATAGCTACTGGAAGAATAGTTCTATTAAGAAAATAACAATAAATGTTTGGGAACAGCAGCTATTAAGAAACAAATACTTTTGGATAAATAAATAAATAAAAAGCTGGAAATAAAAAAAACCAAAACACCTCTTCTATCAAATAGTGTTTAATTTTACTTATCCCAAATAGCTAGTTTCAGACTATTACTTATGTGTCTAAAAGTTTTATACCGACTACCAAGAAGTTAACACTGTGAATAATTAGTGCTACAGAAATTACAAAATAGAGAAATCTACAGTTTTTCACCATCATGAAGAATAATTACTGAGAACTGTTTTGGCTGATTAATACACACACTGGGGGCTTCTTTCCTCCCCACCAAAGATGTAAATGCAGCAGAGGAAAAACAATGGCCAGCATAAAACAGCTGGTAAAAATCCAGTGCAAAATTGGATGGTATTTTCTGCCAGACAACTGGCCTCAATAAGAACAGCAGAACACACTTTCAAAGTAGTTCAGAAGAACAAGATTTCTACAGAATGTGCTCTCATTAAGATGGAGCAGAAACCGAGTATATAATTAAAAACAGAGAACACATGCCTATAGGGGATACGAAACATCCCACCATCACATAATGATCAGTTACTTCGGTTAAGAAAATTCCTGCATTTTTTAAGCGTTTCCGAACACAAGATTTTAAAATACAGCTAGTACTCTATTGATATGGATGAGTAAACATGTACTCACACATAGGCAGCTTACAAGGCTAGACAAGTTGACATGTCGAGGAGCAAACATGTGAAGCTGCTGAAGGCAAGAGATGGCTTGAGCCTGAACAAGGCAGTCAGGATTATCTTGCATCACTGCACAGCCCAGGAGACAGGAAGTTCTTAAGGCTGAAACTGTAGCACTGCTGCCTATATTCAGAAAAAAAAATACTTAATTTTGTTCATTTGCTCTTTAAAAACACCAACTTCTCTTTCAAAACATGATAACCCATCTTTTTTCCCAAGCCACCCATAACTCATCCCCTTAAAGAACATTGTCTGTATCTGTTAAATACTCTGATATCACTGCCCTGAGGAAATTTCAGTTTTCAGGTAAGTAAATCTTGTTTTACATGCACCACTGTAGCCAGCCAAACTTTACATATCTGCATCACAGCTAAGACATAGACTGGCTCCAAACTCATTGAATATCTTCCATTTGAGCTTTGAATACGTTCTATTGTCATGCTAAATGTAAGAATTATCAAGGTTTGGAGAGCCATTCCAAACCGAGGAAAAGATGTCAAAAGGAAACACTATTTTGGAAGACCAGTAGTCATCTTGATTGCATAAGCTCATGACCTGTAGAATACTGTCTCACAAGAAAGAAAAAACTCAATATGTGCTTATTTGCATATTAGATTTTAATTATACATTCAAATAATGTTTAATAATTTTGTTGCTAAACCAAAAAAGGCTGACAATATTGTACATTGCTCACCTTGCAACTCAGGGCCCAGCGTGGTAATAAGCGCATTTAAACAGCGACCAAGGCTTTGGTGAACTTCAGTGTATGTAGGAGGCACAGTCAACAACAACATGAGAACAAGAGATAAGGTAGGTTCCACATGCACATGGTACAAGGGGCCAGCTAAATCTACTATCAGTGACAGAGAGTGTAGTGCCCATGCCTATAAAATAAAAGAAGCAATCATGTAACATATATACGATAATAAAAATCTTTGAAAAATTTGATAGTTCAAAGAAATTCAATTTATAACGTAATAAAAGTCATACTTTTAGGTCCCAAAGGGGCAAATTGAGAGGTTTTAGAAAGAACTTTCAAGAATGACATGCTCAATTTTGAAGATATATATATTTTAGGAACTCTGTTATGCAATGAAAGAACTGCTTTAAAATTGTCCTTATTTATTAAAAAAAAGAAGTTGACAGTAAGTTAATTTATTAGTGAGTATTATTCCTCAGACACATTGTTTGTAAAACATTTTATAGTCCCATGTGCAAGAAAAATAGTTATCAAAGTTAATATAACAGAGTGGTTGAAACAACATTTCGGCTATTGGTGCAAAGTAATTGAGACTAAATCTGTTTCATGTCAACATACAGTGCTACTCTAAGTAAACATACTGTAGACAAGGTTAAAAAAAATTCTTCAATTAAGATTTATACAAACACATAGAATATGTACTATGTCTCTTAAAAGTATTCTGATAGAGAGCAGTTTTAGCCACAGAGAAATCATTTGAATTAATCTTCCGAACATCTTGCCTTACTCAAAGAACTATACTGACCAAGTTCTATAGCATTCAGGCTTCAAAACCCTGTTTATTTACTACATATGCCTTTATGGAAAAATTTTGTGAGGCACATATTGTACCAGAGACAAAACCTGACAAGAACAGAAAAAAACAGGTACCATTTAGTTGAGGTCAAGATACAGTAAATATGAAATTAATCAATTCCTAAAACATCCGATATTGTTTATAAAGACAGTTTAGCTTAGCCTTATCAATCTCACTGATCATCAAAATAAGAACCTCCCCTATCTCATCCTAGGTCTTGTCTGGAAGGTAGATTCTGAGCACGGGCTATTTTCATTGCCTTTACTACTCCACTCATCACCTGTGAGATACATCTAACAGGTTGTGAAATGTTATAAGAAAGAACATTTATGCTAGAATATAAATCAGTTAATTTGTAACATAACATTTTTAGATAAGTGACAAGTACCTGTACATCAGGAGAAGTACTGTCCTGAGATAAAGTATAAAGGATTCCAACACATGCGTTCAGGTGCTGAGTAGAACCTATTCCGCCTAGGTATCTATACAGACAGCCCAGTGCCAAAGAGTGGCCTGTTCTTGATACCACATCTCTAGCAGATTTTAGCCTATTAATTATAAGGAAAAAAAGCATCAATGTGATCACCAAGACTGATATTACACAAGCACAACAACAAATGAAAATTCTAATACAAAGTAAAACACTTGATTAGAAACTGTTATACTGCTAAAACTGTAAGTTAATCATCTATCATCTGAAAGAAGTACCAAAAAACATTTTAGACATACTTAACTAACGTTGCTAGGACAATAGGCCATTTAACTTATCTGAAAGTCTATGTGCTTACTTAAGACTATAATCTTAAAGAACAGAAAAACTAAGAGCTGCATACAGAAATCAAACAGTGCTTTTTCTCGTTCATTTTTGAAGTAACATCAAGGAAACCAGCTTTTACTACTTTTCTTTAAATTATTATCATACTGGGGGCCAGGTATATTTCTTAAGTGTTTTTATTAACTCAAACAAAAATGTACTATACTTCTTTGAACTTACTTGTCAAAACTAACTTGTGCTAATCCGGCAGTAAAGGCACTGTCAGAAGCCACCTGAGCCAACCTGGCCCAACACTCTGCAGCAGCACATCTTAGAAGTGGATTATTGCTTTCCAAGGCACCCAGTACCAATGTCAGGGCAGATCTTCTAACCTCTTCTGGACCTAAACTTCCCTTGCAGTTAGCCAAGTGCTAAAAATAGATAGTAGATATATCAAAATTCTAGGTAGTACAGTAATCAGAATGTTTTTCTGTCAGTCATGCAAAAATTACATCATCTGAAGAAGGAATTTGATTTTCTTTCCATCTTATTTGTGGAGTTCCTCAATTTTTATTTGCTCTTCAAGAATTAGAATTCTAACTCTAGATAAGCATACATCATACCACAGCATTATAGCACCAACATTCTGATTTTAAAAAATAATGGATGATTTGTAGTAGAACACCATAAACCAGCCCGCTAGCATAAAATTCAGAAAATAACAAACAGAAAAATTCTGATAACACACAGAAGAATTTCAGTCAAAAAAAAAAAAAAAAAAAAGCAAAAAATAGAGCAGTTGTCTGAATTGCATATTAAATTTGCCAGAAATATAATACTGCACTATTAAAGGTCTTGCCTGTCATGAAAACATTTTTAGTTTGAAAAAAGCCTAAGAAGGAAAGAATGAAAACCGCATACGAGGAAAAGACACATAAAGTATCAGGGAAAGGCAAAAAATGACAAACAGTTTGGGGATTATTTTTTACCAATCTTTTTTTTTTTTTCCTACAGCAAGAAATCTGAGAAATAGTGATACAGGCAGGAATGACTGAAACAGAATTTCCCCATCTCCTTCTTATTTGAATTACAGTAGCATAGACTGTAGTACACTACAAATTTTTGTCATTATCTTTTAATCTTAAAAAATGGAAAAAAATTAACTATGACTCTGTAGCACTTATGCAATATATTACAAATACAAATATTGCCACAGAAAACAGCAGGACTGGTTTTTACCTTGATGATGAATCAAAATAAGAATGTCTACATAGACACGTTTGAATGAAAGGATGCAATGTTTTAGAAATGGAGAGGAAGGGAAAGAGAGAAACAAAGATGATTTACCTTTAAAGATGTAGAAAAGGCTGACACAGCATTTAATTGCACTATTTGCTGTCGTGATCCTTTTGTTTGCTTTATAGAATTCAGCAACTGTTCTAACACTTGGAGCCTTGAACAAAACAGAAAAAAAAACCTCAGAGAATTTTTAAAAATGAAGGAAAACTAATCCAGCTTTTCATTTTATTTTATTGAGAAAGTGAGGTGAAACAAATCAAGTATTAAGTTCAGAGCATTTTCCTTCAAGTGGCATAGCTGACTACTACAAACATGATTACAGTAACCTACAGTAACAAACACGACTACAGTAACTTTTCATCATGAGCAACTTCAAACAGAATATCTAATAATTTTCTTGTCTGAATGATTTTATTCACGTCGTTCATGGAATCCGTCTTCATAACTGACTCAGAATTGTTTTCTACTGTTTGATCTCAAGTACACTAACCACATTTCAGCATTCCCCAAATCTCCTAATGGTTAAAGTTACTACATTACCTGTGAGTTTCTGCTATATGGCAAAATATGACTCCAAAAAGAGCAGTTGCTGCACTGATTACAGACAATGTGGGAGGTAGTGGTTTAGGTACTGAATCACGTTTTCCAAGTTTCTCATATATTGAGTAAGGGTCATATTCCAGGCTGCCTCCAGCTACATTGTTACCTAAAAGGAGCTGTAAGAAGGATACAAGTGATCAAGTCATAACCAGCACTGACCTAAATAAGTAGAACTGAATGAAAATACAATACTACTGGTATACAATATACCAGCATACTAGAAGTACCTGCTCTTCAATAAATCGGTGGTCAGTCTCCTGCAGTAAGGGACCAAGTAAAAGGAGATCATCCTCATGACAAAGGGGTGGAAGCAAGAATGTAGAGGCATCAATCTGGCTATCTGGTACAGTTAAGTCCACCACTAACTCTTTCAGAACAGCATGGAAGCTTCCTTTAAATGAAAAGTGTTTCATTAATTACTTGCAATGTGAAACTTTGTGAGCTTGAAGATATTTATACTGAAAATAGCAATATCCGTGTAACATTCTTACGGAGTTCTCAAATAGTTAACTGGAGAACACTTTCTTCTTGCTACAGAAGAAACAAAGAGCACTGCTTAAGATAAGCAAACTCAGTGCTTACAGTAATCTAGAAGATGTAAAACTGAGTTCTTTATAGAAGGCAAAACACCACTAGGTAGTTACATTGACAATTAAAGTCTAGAAAGAAAGATAGATAGAAGGACAGGCATATTTCTACTACAAATTTCCTGAAAATTAATCCTGTGGAATGTGATACATAACCAGGCAGGAATTCTTTGACTTGACAAGCAGACACCATCTAAAAACATTTATAAATACAGTAAGTAACCAACCAAGTTGTGGATTGTACTCTGATATTTCAGGAGTTTGCATTCACAAAGCAAGCCACAAGGGATTTACTCTATGTTATGTTATGAAAGTTTATACCAGTAGATAAAACTTGCATGTACTTTTGTGAACAAAATTTCAGACAGCACTGTACATTATTATACATAAAGAAAGCCATCATCAGGCAGTCAGAGTCAGACTTCCAGATTATTAAAATAGCATTAGAACAGGTTCTCTCACTGCAGGGTCTGAGAGAAGTCTGTCAGATTTGTTAAGTGGTGTTGAAAAACATACTAGAATTAATCTTGAAGAGTGTACACTCTTTATAGAAACATTATATACGAATATACCTCCAGACCATTATGATTGCAAAGTGAAGTTGTCGTCATTTAGGAGATGTCAGCATTGGAAGAGGTTTAAGTCCACACACCCAGTTCTTTGCATTGTTTTCTCATTAGAAGACCACATAATTAGTCATTAACACTGAAGTTGCTTATACTTCCTCAACACAGTTCCAAAAGTGGAACAGCACAGTTGCCACCACATTATCTGCTGCTTCTGTTTTACCTCTATGACCAATTAGCAAGTAATTTTTTCCAAAATTCAAATCAAAATTTTCAAATGTTAGCAATATCAAATATATTTCAAGACGCACAGCTACTGTGTCAAAGCAACAGAAATTCAGGCTTTAAACAAAAACCAACAAATTAAAAACAACTAGAAACTGCTCTTTCATGAGTCGTTATAGAGAATCAAAACAATGACAGTTGTTATGGACAATCAAAGCAAAACTGAAAAATCCCCTATGAAAACAGGTATCAGAATCCAATTTAATTGAGATATTCAGCCATTTTTATCCAAGTTATCCTAACCAAGTAAACATTTATTTTAGTTCCATCCACTTGGCCACCCTCAGCATGCAAAATAATACTCTCCCAGTGTAAAATGCTTCAGAATTTTGAGCAAGAATGCTGTTCCAGCATTCTAGCTATTCATCTAATCCTATTAGGAAAGAGAAGTGGATGCTTGTATTCTGTTTTATGGTTTAGACAGTAGAACATTACAAGCACAAAAAGTTGAATAATGAAAGGAATCCTAATGAGTTGTCTGACAAAAATCACTAATTTCAGATAACAGAAAACAGCAGCAAACCTAATAAACAAAATTTAAGCTACTGAATGGTGTGAAATGCTTAAACTGAACGTTGTAATAATTAAATAATTTGTATTAATTCACATAAAATAAATGTTTTAGTCTTAGAAAGATGGGCACAATATAATTCAAAATTAATGACATATGAAAATAATAAGAGGGTAGGAACACCTCTTCTATGAAGAAAGGCTAAGGGAGCTAGGCTTGCTCATCTTGGAGAAGGCTCCAGGAAAACCTCATTGTAGCCTTCCAGTACTTAACAGGAAGATTATAAACAGCAGGGAGACCAACTTTTTACACAGTCTGATAGAGATAGGATAAGGAAGACTGGTTTTAAACCAAAAGATGGGAAAAAGGGCACGTTCACAGTAAGCTTTCTGTTTGATCTTACTGGTAGCAGTAGCAAGATAAAAACATCACTGGTGAAGAAAGGAAGCAGGAAAGGACCAAGCAGAGCCTAAACAAGTCCTAGTATCATAGACCTCAGAAATCTAAAGGTTCGACTTAAGAAAGAGGCTTGCAGGTATGAATACACAGTACACCCATTATTATTCCTAGTTAACTAGGAAAACTAATACTAGGCATAGAAGAATGCATTCTGGGTCCCACAACCATATTTTTTCTGCAATAATTTATTTTTAAAAATTCTAGTATTTGCAAAAGACATACAGTTTCCCCATGAGGTATCATACTAGAAATACTACGTAAAGAAAAGTATTTCTTTTAGCCTTCCCTTTAAAAACTTCATTAGCATTTCAAAATGATGCATACTTTCACAGCTAGAATACATAACAGACCTTGAAAAACAGGCTCTTGCAATATGCATTTTTCCCTTATTTTCCCAGTCCCCACACTGCTGTGTTACAAACAGGCAGACAACTCTTAAATTACACCTGTTAATTTAGTATTGTGATTCTAAGGCTATTATTTATTTTTTATTAAAAAAAAAAAAAACCACAATCCCCTCCCCCCCCAAAAAAAACCTTTTAAACTTTATTTATTGGCTCTAGATCATAACATTCTCAGCTAGGATCTTGCTCTACCACAAGATTCAGGCTTTACAAGTCATGCTGCAAAACAGAAAATTCAATAGGTAGACTATATGCAGAAATCTCAAACAAAAGAACTGTTAAATCTGCTCAACCTCAAATATTTGTATTCTATAAAATGTTGTTCCCCTGTAATAAAAGGACGAAAGAACAAACATGCTCTGAGGGATGGAGTTGTCACATCCAGTATTTTAAGCTTAAATTCAGAAACAAATGTTACACACATAGTGTATACATAAACACAGTGTATATATAACAATTGTTACATTCAGACCTAAAACAACAGCTTTAAGGCAGAGAAATCAGGGATTTGTTCTTGTGAGAACTCGTGGAGCATTTACCACTAGATGGAGCAAGACTATCTGAGGAAAGACTCCCTCCATGGTATAGAGGATGCAATCAATTAAATGGCTGGCTGGCACATCTCTCTGTCCTGATGAAATACCCTGTACTTCATAATTATCAAACACTCTGGTTCCTTATTTCAGTCCACTCAGTGATGAACTATTCATATGACTATCTTAGATCAACTAAAACATTATTTTTTGTCATTTTATTATTAGTCACTGTATTGGAGAATTAGATTTTAAATATGGCAAGTTATGTTCTGCTAAAGTACAGTGAATCTGTCCTCAGATTTTCTTCACATTTTTCTTTAAAAGCAAACATTTCATTATCAATTTGAAAAGGATAAGATTAATGTATCTGTCTGGACATGGTCCTGGGCAACCTGCTCTAGGTTTCCCTGCTTGAGCAGGGGTTAGAACAGATGACCTCCAGATGTCCCTTACAATCTCAGCCATTCTGTGAGCCTGTTTAATTGAATTATTTCAGTGGATCACATTCGATTGGCTAATGCTAAAATTATATTTTTTGGATTAAGAATTAAGGAAGTAAAACAGGTATCAAAGGAAGTCCGTTCCTCAAATAATTAAAAATTACAAGGTTGTCTACCTTCAAGTTTCAATCCAAAGCAGCAAAAAAGTCTATATTTCTAAAAGAAGAGGGGAAAAAAGGATCACAAACACTAGCTCTTTAAGGTCATTGTGACTTCACTACAATTTCATGAGATACAAACAGAAGGAATAAAATGTGTTAGAAAAGGTTAAACTGAATCTTGCTAGCTGAATACGTGTTGAACAAAAATTTAAAACGTGCCTATAGTGTTTCTAAGGGTGTTCTTTGTAAGAATACATACCTTCATACATTTTTGGAGGCAATACTGCCAGTAATTCGTAAAGTTTATGTCTGTAAACCGTTGATGATGTTTTTAAAGAATTTCCGCAAGACTTAGAGATTGAAGAAAGCCTTAAAACATAAACAGTGCATTAGAGATGTTAAAGAGTTCAAGGATTATTAAGTCTGGTTCTATCTGCACCAGAATCTACTAAATAATTTCTGTATGTGTTGTAAATACTGTTTTGATTTGCAGTAGCAATAGCAGAAGCTAAACAATTTCACATCATCTGAGAACCTCTTAGTTAACATTTCCTGTCTTCTAAATTTAATACTACAGAAATAAACTACTACAGAAAAAAAGTTTTCTATTGTCCTTGATTGTACCTGTATTTATTACAGCTAACTTTTTTGCAGACATGTCTGCAAGGTAGAGTATAGCAAGGTAGAGTTTAGCATGTTAAATCACTACTTACTCTGACATAAGGCAGAAGTTAAATTACGAAATCCTTTCCAGCTTAGTTATGTTTTATATTTAGATTGACAGCTATCTATAAATCTTTTTGTCCCAATGTATTATTGTGTTAAAAAAAAAAAAAGAACCATGTATACAAACGGATGTGCAAGTTTGATTTAAAAAAAAAGAAGCAGAAAAAAGGCATTAATTTAATAAAAGGATATAATAACTTCTTGCCTTAGTTTCTTTATACGATACTGGAATCTGCAATACACATTACTATGTCAGCTAAAGTCGTGAGACTGCTAAATCCTACACTCTAATCTTTGTGCTTTGAAAATAAAGTTCTTTAGAAAGTGCACTAAATGAAATGCAAGAGAATTCCTCTGTAGCTTTTCGAAATCAGAATCGCATTTAACAGTTTGATACACTTACTGTGTCAGTAAATCAACAGCACTTGGGAGAGGAGGAAGAAGTCTCTGAAGAACTTCATCTGTAAGAAGACCAGCACAGTGGGAAACGAAGCTTCTGATTGCTAAAAAAGGAAACTGAATTTAATTAAAGTGAGATACATAGGAAAAAAATGCATAATTACCTCACTTAAAATTTTAAAATTTCCATTTTTAAAAGCATTAAAAAAATGAAAAGGCATTTTGAATAGTAACTTAAGAAACTGATAAAACCACAAATGAAAAAATCATATTCACAAATACATTGTTTTTGTGTCTCAGCTTGGACATTTGTACCAAGGCATTTTTTGCTTTTTGGTATGAATTGAACTGTGGGATAAAACTCAACTTCATGATAATTCTGTGACAATAATAACAACAAAGAAAAAAAAAAATACGGGAAAAGTATGATGATTAGATTTCCTACTGCTTACACTGCTACTTTTCTCTTCAAATTTCACTTAATGACTATGCTTTAAGAAACAGCTTACATGTACTTAAGTATTTTTTATTATTTACAGAAAATTAAATTTGAATTACTATTTCAAGAGGTACCTAGAAAATATAAAAGCATAAAAGACCTATTTCCACAATAAATGAATAGTAAAATGTTAATTTTATTTTACAAGTAACCTAAGTAATTAATGTTGAATTCCATGCTTTCTGACAAATTCTAACAGTAAAAGAAAGGGGATTACTACACTGTGGAACATGCTTCTGCTTTGCAAAGGACTCTATAGTACTCCAGAATTCATGACTGCAACACACTGAGTACTTCAAGAGCAGTGAAACAGTGTCTTAGAAACCCAAATTCCCAATATTTCACAATGAAAAAAATGCAGCCTACCAGACAGTAGCCAAATTGTAATTTTTACCTGAGTCTTCCCGTTCTTGCAGATTTGTTAGATTGATACACTAAATCTATTTTACAGTAGCTATTAGGAAGCAGAACTGGTCGTTCACTAAATATAATAACGTGAAGACAACAGAACATATCCCGGTTTGGGTCCTCAGATGTTACTGTGATATACATGCTAAGGAAGAGAGGCATTCCTTATATCACTCACAGCTTGGTCAACTGAATTGAAGAAAGTGAGCAAAAACCCTCTACCAGCAATATGGTTTTTTTGTTTGTTTTTACAATTACAAAATACACACAGAATCATAGAATCATCAAGGCTGGAAAAGACCTCCAAAATCATCCAAGCCCAACCAGCCACCTATCACCAATATTTCCCACTAAACCATGTTCCTCAGTACATCTCTGCATTTCTTAAACATCTCCAGTAACAGTGACTCCATCATCTCCCTGGGCAGCCCGTTCCAGCACCCGACCACTCTTTAGGAGAAGTTTTCCCTAATGTCCAACCTGAACCTCCCCTAGCACAACTTGAGGCCATTCCCTCTTGTCCTGTCACTAGTTACACGGGAGAAGAGGCCAACCCCCATCTCGCCACAACCTGCCTTCAGGTAGTTGTAGAAAGAATACACAGATAAGCACAGGTAAATACACACGCACATATTTTTTATATATATATGTATATATGTGTATATGTATATGTATATATACACACATACATACATACACACACACAAGCTTGTAATGTTGGGGGACAAACAGGACAAACATATCTTCTATCACCCAGTGGGAAAAAAAAAAAAGGCAATATGGAGTATTTTTGATCTTTCAGAAGGAAAAGCAAATTACGAGTCCAACTATGAAGAATGGTACATTCAACTTACCACAGAGAGCACCAGCACGGACTTCCAGAGTTACCTGCCACGTAAATGAATCTCCTCGTGTCTTCTCTGTTTCTAGGTCTTTAGGAGATGATGGAAAGACACACTTCCACAGTAAAAGTATTCGTGGAAGGTGGTATTGGACAACCGCAGGACCTGTAGGTATCGACAGCTGTCATGCCAATGGGAAGACTCAAAAAAAATCCAAGTGTTCTCTTTCATTCTTTTCACTATGTTCACAAAATCATTACAGCTGCAAACACATCTTTATGCTATTTTCCCAGCCTACTCACACTTTATAGCTGGGAAATTTACCTGATATTCCACTTTCATACATGACTACATACCCATCAACCCATTTATTAGTAGGTCATCAACTATGACTTCTGTCTTACTAAACACAGACTGTGTGGATCATCAGCATGAAAGAGATGTAATATGCAATAGCAATGTTCAGAAAAGCTAACATTTGTTACAGGTTAACGTACAAGGTGTGTTTTCTTTAATCCCAGAGAACCCTGGGAGCTGTTAGGCAGAAATAATAGCTGAAAACAGGTGACTGAAAAACCATGAACAAAACTGACAACATACACTAGAGTCAATAACCTGATCATTAATCAGAAAGTACAGTAACATTTAGAGGGAATTAAACTCTTCTATTCCAGCACAAAATGAATAAGATATTTTAAAAAATAAAATAAAATCACTGTAAATATTTGTAACTACAAGGACATTCAGTTAGATTAACTTTTAAGCTTATCTTCTAAATTTAATTAATTGCGGTCCCACCCAGTTGCTGCCTTTTGAACTTTGTTTCCAATGATCTAATAATAAATTTGAAACTAACAGCCTTTTTACACAGAACAGCTTAGTTAAGTTTAAGTAAAATTATACACAGCTATTACCTAATGTCATGAGGGCTGCTATTAACAGCCATCCAGCCTGTGTTCGCTGCACTGAAAGGCGACTGTTCTGAGAAGCAGAACACAACAAATCTTCTGCTACAGTCATGATTACCTTGAAAATTAAAGAGAGAAAAAAAGAGCATCAGCATCCTAGCAACTATCAGATGTTTTTTCCAATTGCTTTTGCTGCAATACTTAACTGTATTTCACTATCCCCAGACAGAACATCATCTTCCTTTCACACTTAGGCTTATGAAGCCGCAATGACTGACTGCAGTACTAGTCTAAGATGGCTTCAACAGGTGCTGTGGGGAGCCAGGTATGTTACCTAGCTTCTTTTTGTCCCTTCTTCTACCAGTAGTGAAATAAGAGCTGACAATTCTGATACAAATATGCACAGGAAGGATAAAAGTGTTCTGATATTCTACTTATGCCACTATGTGGAACAAAAAGCAGAGTGAGACACATGAATTAGAGCTCAGAAGAAGTGGCGAGAGGAGTAAAATGTCTTTTTTTTTTTTTAAATATGTCCTACCATTTTTGCTGACAGTATTCAATTCAATAGTCTGAATGAACAAGTGGGATAGCAGGGCATGCTAAGATATAAATCAATCCTGTCTCAGCTTCTCCACAATCTCTAACATGCAAAACAAGGTGACAATCTGCACCTGTTAACAGAACACAAGCCACCTCGGATTTACACAGAAGATCATACATAGCGTCCATGCCCACAGTATGGCTAAAGCTTGTAGAAGTATTCTGCAAATGGTTGGCTTCATATTATGTCTTACATACATATTTCTTAAGTGTTAAAAAGTATTTATTTCTTTCTGCATTATATTGATTGCCAGAACAAACTGTTTATAAATTAGTATTACTAATAAGAAATGTCATTATCAATATTATCATTAAAAGCCTCAGTATAGACAATAGCCCTCTATAATTTATTTGCACACTTACAAAGCCATGAAGGTTTGCACATGAAAGTTGGCTTCATGAATATTTTCCATGTGTATATATGCAGAATTTCACTAGATATTAACATACTGTAAAATATTACTTTCCTCAATAGTGCTATTAGTTGCAAATCACTAAATTTACTTTAATAGAGTTTAATAGGTTTATAGTATTTGATTCTAGTTAAAAAAGCACCCTTGCTAAATCATAGCAATAAAAATGACTAATCATTTACTATATTCAAATTATCTGACAAAGAAGCATCCTAGAAAGGATTTCTAACAATTTTTCTCTTCATGTAGTAATACATATTTCTGAAGGATTTTTCAAAGTACCAGCATTAGTATAGAATGTTACATATAAACCCACTAATTATTTCCTTGTTTTGAATAGGTTCTACCTGTAACTCTAACCACTCTATCAAAGGAAAAAATAATTTAAAACAGCTTCTGTCCAGGTCACTACTGTCTACATTTGGCATTTCCTTTTCAAAACTGCTGTTTAACACTGCTCTCTTTCAGTTCCTCAGAAGAGTTAGTCTGGAATCTGGCAGTGTTCCTAGAAAAGAATGGAGAAGGGCTTCTGTCAGCTCTTCTGTTCTCTCTCCCTGCCAGCTTAGTACAAAATACACTGTTTCTCCCACACTTTTCTTTGCTTTCCCATATCTCCTATTGGCACGATTGGATTCTATTCTACTTCTCTAAAAGAAAGCTTTGTAAATTAGTAAGTTTCCCCATCAAATAGATACTGTAGCTCTGCTTAGGGATATAGTATTGAATAGTACTTTTCTGTACAAGGAGGCAAATAACACTCAAGCTAAAGAAAACTGACTACTTTATTATTATTATTATTATTATTATTATTTAATATAAGTTGTTTCATCAGCAGTTGATACACTGAATGTTGAGAACTGTAGCTAGCAACGTCTGTTAAGGAGTGGTGTGGAATTGTCAGAGCTCTGTAACACTGGACAGGTGGCCTGGAATCACTGCAAGAGTGATTTTGTGCTAATATATTAAAGCATTCCTTTCATTTCACAGAGGTGTAACAATACCAAAATCCACAGCCCTTTCATCAAAGTGTGCCACTCCTGAAAACATCCCAATCAGAGCCAACAGACATTAGGGAAGAAGCGAGAAGGTAAGCTTCTGCATTTTGCAGAAAATCAGCATGTACTGCTGATATTTGTGCTGCACCATGTTTTTCCAACTGTGAGCAACTCTGTGGACACAGTACTCACTGAGATGGAAACAGCTTCTTCTCCCAGCCTTCATTTATCTATCTGAATATCCCCCAAACTTCAGAGCACAGTATATCCTATCTGTGCCAACAGAGAGATTAGCAAAACTATCTTAGACTATGCAAGAAACTGATTTCTGTTAAATTTTATTAAGGTATAAGAAAGTGTATATCAGTCAGACTTGATTAAAAATGGTTGGACTTATCTAACCATTTTTTCAAGATAAAACAGCATTATTGTTATTGGTGTAATGACTGACTAAAGCGAACACTGCATGGTCGTGGTTGGGACTGGAAAATATTGCTTTGGCTTAATCTATGTTTGAATGAGCTTTTTTTCAGGAAATTTACTTCTAACATTGCAGCATGCAGTAGGACTTGTTTGTTCACTTAAATTTTTTATTAAAAGAAAAATCTCTTCCTTTGGCGAAGTCTGATACAGTTCAGCACTTCTTCAGCTGACCGTTTTCTTGGGTAAAAGAGGAAAAAAATGACAGCTTCCTACCTAATTTAGCCCAACTACAGAATTACAGAAGATATTGTCTTATGAAAATAACTTTGTTATAAATTCTGAAAAACTTAACTCCACTCAAGAAAAGTTTTCTTTGGGCAAACTGTTTTTTTTTGGAGCTGTTAAATTTAAGTCCTCACAGATCCAGAGAATTGGATATCTCTATCTAAAAATAGGGTAGAAATACCTAACAATCTTCTCCACTACAAAAAGATACCAGTATGAATGGTTAATAAAATTACTAATGAACTTTCCCACAAAATTCAAAATCCTGGCACATTTGAGAAAAACACTTCCTTTTTCAAGATTATGCTTTGAAATCCCCTTCTTGTAGAAAGAAAATATCACAACAGTATCTTGGGTTTTGTGATCATGTGATGAAGAACACATGCAAATATTGCTGCAAAAAAAACATCAAATAATTGCCTATAATTCAGACCATACCTTTCCTTTTCCATGTGGAATTCCCAGAGGACAGTGTTTTACTGCACCCAGTAAAGCAGCAATAGCAAAACTGAAGCCAGTTACTGCTTCTGGGGAGGATTTCAATGCATTCAGACGTTCAATGCAACGATTCAACAGCAGAGACACGTAGGAGGGCAGTGCTATTGCAATACAACGTAAACACCAAGCTGCTGTTAGTCTAACTGGAATGCTGGGATGAAGGATGACAGAAATTACTGCGTCCAGAACTCCTGAAAAATAAAGTGCATGAACACATTTAAGAAACTGGCAAGCAGATGATCTCTAAGATGATGTCAACAAGCAAAATGTATATGGAATTATCAAGTATCTAATTTCTGTACTTCTCTTTTAAAAGTTCTAGTGATTTTATCACAAAATATTTGTCATCAAATTGAAAAACTACAATTCTTTAAAGAAAATACTACCTTGAAAAGTAATAGGGTGAAAAAAACCTAAAATATCATGCGATTATTCACCAACGTGAATTAAAACTCTGTAATCATTCTCAAGGAATCAGAAATGCATTCAAGGAAAAAAGACACCCACATGAACCTATCCAGAAGAAAACATTCTCACTGCAAGCAAGAAAAGTAGATATAGACACTCATCTTGATCAAACTGACTCAGTTTAAATACAATTCTTAATGAAGTTAAATTTGATACTAGTCTTTTTTCCCATCTTTTATTTTTAATTTTTAAATGAACATAACAGTGCAGACAAGAGATAATACGGACCTCCTAAGGCAAGGCCTGAAAATTTCATATGGCATGCAAAAAGTCAACTTCTTCCTTTCTTTTAGAAGAAACAGAAAGTCCAGAGTTAAAGAGGTCCAGGTGAAGAGACTGCATGCTACAAACTGCACACATTGTCTGTTTCCCATGTCAACGAATTTTAAAGAGTTAACAGTCCAGCCACAAGCAATCATAGAAGATCATAGTAAACACGGGAATATATTTTATACTCTATACATGAAAAAATTCAGGGCACATACCTGTACTGGAGTCCTGTAGTAATGGTGCTGCTGTAGTTCCTAAGCCATGGATGAGACTTCCAAGTTCTTGAAGCGCACACACAAGCACATGCTGACTTGCTGTTACATCTGTTGTACTAATTCGTGTCTCCAAGTTACTGTCAGTCATTGAAGCATCTAATAATACAACATAGGAAAAACCCCATGAAATTGCTACCATAAACGAAACAAAGCGATCAGATAAAGAGTTTTGCTATGGTAGTTCATCTGTATTACTAAATGAACTTTTATCATTACCATTTTTAATCATTGATCAAATTGTTTTCATACAGGTTTACTTTCATTAAGGCAAGTATATTTCTATCACTTAAATGTCTGTGAGGGCAGTTGGAAAGACAAAATGGAAAAAAACCCCAAACTGCTGATCTGAACTTGATGAGAACAGTGGCTAACAAGAAGCATGCTATTCCCAGCCTTCCCATAGATGACTTTAAGAGGTCATGCTTTGACAAGGAATGAATATAACCTGTCAGATTATATATGTAGTAGGAAAAAAAATCACAGGAAAGAAAGAACGAGCACAAGAGTGAATGAGGAATGAGGCACAAGAAGGGGGAGAATGAGAATAGACACAATAATAGGGAGGAAATAAAGATGGCGAAAAAAAAACGTTTGCTTGTTTTGTTTCCTAATTTCATCTTTTGAGACACAAATTATCATGTCAGTTTAGACATTTAGCATTTAGATACATAAATAGAACACAGTATGCAGCAGTATAGTATTCTCTTTCATCCTCCCAACAAGGATGATAGTGGGAGATCAGCAGTTTGCTTAAAAGCTATCTACCTGACTACCTGTTATCTTCAGGAGAAATACTCCTTTTTACAATTAGGAACAAACCATCAGTAGTGTCATATGTACTGAATAGGATAGCAGAAATGTGGCTAGATGTGTATCAACTGTCATCTGTCATTTTACAATATTGTCTGTGTTTCATTCCTGCACAGATTCATTATACTGTTATATTTGTAAGTGGTTAAAGTGATTTTGCTAAGGAGTAAATAGCCAAAGTAAAAAAAGAAAATGTTAATATCTACACACACACAAACGAAAAAAAAAACAGCCCAAGTTAAAAACAAAGCACATATCAAAAACCTTCTAAATTATTATGGTAATAAATCAGCACTAGATGTTATATTTCTGCAGTTTCTGGATTAGGAAGTTAGACAACCACTTAAAGAAAAAACAGGCCCAAATGGATAATCTTGTTAGATCCATACCCACAACTTTCTTCAGTTTCCAGATGGCCTGACAAATCTCCTTGGCAGCTGCAATTTGAGCATTTTCCCCAAGAAGGCCTCCTACTGTAGCTCGAAGGATAAATGAAACACAGCAGCGACAGCCGATAGCATCCATCTGATTCTGAATAGCCTTAGGGTGAGACTGAGAAACAAGATCTAGAATATGGGAAAGGAAGGCAGAGAAGTTCCTTTCAAGCCACTGTCCTCCTAATGTAGAGGCAAAAACCACATACGCCTGGAAAAAATTTGAAAAGAAGCCATACTTTAGAGGAAAACCATCTGAAAAACTGCTATCAGCTATCCCACATATATAATTATTTATGCCTCCGCGCAATGCCAGAAATACAATGTCACTGAACTGAGTTCATAAACCAGGTACATTCTCACCTGCGGGTAGCAGGTCAAAAATGTAGCACTAAAAAACATTCTAGCAATAACATAGCTTAGTCTGACTGTAAGTTAATTCAAGTTGCTTTCCTATTTTATTTCATTCCGGAGTGTGAGAAATGGCAGTTTACCCTGCACAGGCACTTGTTATGTAAAACACTGTGTTTGGTCTCACTGCACAACAGCTCCCAGCTATTTAACATTCTGCACATGGAACACAAATTTAATGTATGAATGCATTTTAAGAACTACTGTGTTACAATACTGTAACCCATAACCCTGAGAGAATTTTGTTATTATAGGCTTGGAATTAGGGAATATTTGCAACCCCCAAGCACTGCTGTTAATCTCAATGAATTTTAATTGTTTGCTTTGCAGAGGAGGTACCATAAAAAGACTGTGGACATCACAACAAAGAGAAAGAATGCAGAGTCACTTCACAAATCTAATTACCAGAAGACCATTTATTTTGCTACATAATACATTCCCTTATAAATGCCTTCTATGTGCATGTGTTGGGTTTTTTAATGAATAGATGTGTTGCCACCAAGTGAATGCCATAAAATGAGTATATGCAATTGAATATGCAATAGTCCTCAAAAGAAATTTCACAAATACTACCCATATCAACGAACTTCTCTATTTACTTCTTATATACTTCAACTTGTGTCTAACATTAATGACTAAACTATTTACACAAAAGAAAGTGATGTAATGCAGACGGAGAAGCTGTACAAGAAAGTCCTGTTAGCAATTAATAGCTTTTAACAAATACTACCAAGGCTTAATAATCTACCAGTATACCAGTACAATACCATGGTTTTACAGATTTGAAAACTGAGGAATTTAACAGAATAGGGTAGGAAAGACTCATACTGCCATGGCTACATCCTGAGCCTGGCCATATCTTGAATAAATACAAATTACTCTTCCATATATAAGAAGCCATCTTCAGAATTTTTCATATAGATTTTTAAAATTATAACAAACTGTAATTCAAATAATAACCAATACATTTTATAAATGAAAGCGTTTTCTTCTTACAGGCATCGGTATACATAAAACTGCATTTCTTACAGAAACATCACTGATTTTACTGCAATAGCACAGCTAGAACACACCATCTAGAACTGGTATGCATTAGGATAGTAATGCATGAAAAAGGGAAATAATCCCTAAAAAAAAAAGTACACGTAGTCAAAATACTGAAGTGAAATACCTATTCCTGGAAAAATCAATAAAATGACTGCATATACAGAAAACCCTAGGAGTCTGGCATGCGTTTTCTAGGCAAATATTTTTCTCTGGCTTTTCTGTCATTCTACCAGAAGTTCACGTCCCCACCTAGCATGAACAGAACGTGAAGACAATCTGTGAGTACCTTCTAGCTGCTCCAGTGCAAAGTCAGGCAGCTTCCATCAGTAATTCAAACTAATTTAGAGATTGTTTTTTGCACTACAGTAGTTGAAATGCCTAAAAATCCCCTTACTGGCAAAATGGACATATCAAATACTTGTGCAGACTGTAACGTTAAAATAATCACTACTGTTGGATATGTAAACATTTATCAATACCATTAACATTGGAATATATAGGTCTTCACACGTACATGCTGACTAAGATAACATTTACTGCAAGAAGCACTTAGCTTATCTCAGAAATTTACACTTTTTACTAGTATGCACTGCACATTCTGACTTCAGCCCTTCTCACTTGAAGTTCTATCCTTTAACTAAGCACTCTGGAACACAACAAAACTAGTCAGCAAGTATTTGCTTTGTGTCACTAAACTGTTTCTTTTATAATTAAAAGCAGAACTCATTCTTTCAAAATGGGACTGAGAATGGTCCTATATAGAAGGAAATCACTCTATGTTTAAAGAATTCTTGTAACTTCCCCCTCTAAATTTTAGACAAAAGAAAGTAAATTACTAATAAGAAACAGTCTGATGAAAGCAATTACTTATATCACTTTTTTTTTCTTCTTTTTTATCACTTGAAGATTTCACTAGTAGCATACACTTCATTTTGAAAGTTTCAAACTACCATATAAATAACAGGCAACATCAGAAATCTTCTTTCTGGCACAATTCAAGATGTAAATTTTTATTTTTAAATTGTATATATTTTGTCACAGATACAAACAAGGATGAAATAAGGGATATACAAAAATGAAACAGTTGTAGGAATATTCGGCAATCTTAGAACAACATAAATAATGTGACACAAACCTGTGTGACTCCAACCCTAACATCTCTGCTGACTGAGCTGGTCCCTTTCAGCATATCACCACTGGCTCGTAGAAATCCATAACTTCCGCGCAGAAATCCAGTTCCTAAGAGCTCCATCACTTCTTCCAAAGAGATTCTGCGGGAGTTATGCTTGGTTGATACTAAAAATAGATATAATTGTTTAGAGGAATAGCTCTGTAGAACTTTCTCGTATTTCAGAGGTAAAGCTTTGACTCCAGTCATTTAAGAAAAAATGAATTTACACAATTCAGTAACACAACCAAATCCAAATAGCCTTGAAACATTTTATATACAAATGCAAACATGCACACACACACACACATATATATATACACACACACACACACCCTCTCTCAGTATTTACCATCAAATCTAGGCCATCTCTGTACAGCAGTCTGTATAACCTACTCCTACTATCTTAAGATTCATGAAAGCCCTGACCAACTCATCCACCTCACAACAAACGATGACTTTCTATTCCAGTCTCAATACAGAACAGATTACCTTCTTGTTACACTTAGCCAGATACAGACATTGCAAAAGGTTCTTTTAGAAACAAAAACCTTCACAACTTAGTACTAATTCTCCAAAATAATGAGAATAATAGAATGTGTTTACAATCTGCTGGAAAGAAAATATTTATCTCTCATTTCTATTCTGTTTCTTTCCCTGATAGAAAATTCATTTAAAATATATGCTGGGATTTGCGTGCGTGCAAACTTCACAAGATTACTGCACAGTGTGTAAACTAAACCTAGAATTTTTACTGTTTTTCACTCTATTTCATGTATTTTGATGAGATAGAGAAAGAGAAGACTTTAGATAATAAAGTAATAATAATAATCCCCAGTGCCAACAGGTTACCAGATACAAAGCAGAAATTTTGTAGCTACGTACTTCCTCATGTTTTGCTCCCTCCCTTTGTTCCCCAGCCCCTCTTAGCCTTAACCCAGCTTCTGCCTCATGTAGGTCTAACTTGTTTTTAACCTAAGGATTCATGACTAAAAATAACCAACAAAACAGCTGGATGAGCTTCTTGTATTACTTAAGTGTTAAGGTTATATAACTACATTGCATGCAAAGAGAAAAGAGTTTATAAAGAGGACAGAGAGGGGTTGTTGTTTTTTTTTCCCTATTTTAATATAAAAAGGCCAGTTTTAACTGTTTTCTTCTCTCTAAAGATTTTTTCCCAAAAAATCTCTTTGGAATTCAAGATTTTAAGAGTCTTCAAAGCAAGCAGATAGCCTCAAGAATTTTGAAAAAACAGTAAGCTGGACTTCGTTTTGTCATTTCCTGCTTATTGCACTCAATGTCTTGATGCCATTAAAAGCAGAACCACACTCACCCTGCATCATGTTATATTTCACGTAGATTACAGTTGGAAGTTTAGCTCTGTGCTCCTAAGACTGGACTAAAAACTCCCACTATACCAAAGACGAGATGCTAAATTTATGCCAGGATGTCTGTCAGCAAAAACTGTTATATACGCTCTGTTAACAGAACTGTGTGTTCATTCCTGCTTCAGATCATGTCTGTACCACTATACAATCCAGATATAGTACTGACAGTTTTGGAAAAACGGTTTCAAAAGCTATCCTTAGCTCTCCAGTTTGACAGGCAGATACTCCATCACATCTTAGTGTTCCTTACACATTGCAAAAATACAATTATATTCTTGTAACAGAGGAAACTAGGTTTTACCAAATATTTTTTCTTGTTTATTATTACTGTCAGTGAGTGTAGAGTATATAGCTGTGCAACACAAGTAAAAACACTACAGTATAACATTTTTTTCTCATGTAGTGAGAATAAAAGTTAACAAAAAGATCAAGCCACAGATACAAACAGCTAGATGAAGTCTACATGGTGATTTTACTTCAGGTTTCAGAACTTCAGAGTTTCTGAACATCTGGTAAGATTTTTACAGATGACGAATCACCGAAGTGCATACCTTACCTGCTGTCTGCTTAGACGTTAAAGCTCTAGCCAGTACTGTGCCTAAAAGTTTTGAAACTGCTAAATGTACATCATAATTAGAACCTTCAAAGGATTTAAAACACAAAGTCACAACACTATCCAGATCCGTACTCCACATAAATACTGCTTCATTCTGAAGTTCAAGAAGACACTAGACAAAAAAAAGAAAAGGAAGTAAAATGCCTAAGGTTAATGTTTTGTTATGGAAAAGCACTCAGTACAGATTTTAGCTTGCAGCATAAGACTAAGTTCTCCCTAATAAAATAAGCGTGTTGCTTCATACTAAAATTACTTGATTTTTTGCTGCCAGGGCAATGTCAAAGAAATACAGACAAGCAAACAATGTATTTACTGATATGTTCATCATCCATTAAACGAAAGTTTTGTTTAGGGAGTGTACTAAAAAACAAATAATGAGAGCACTTTACCTTTGCAGCAGCACAGCGGACTGCCATAGATCGATCTGTCAAACATGATCGGGCAGCTTTGTAAATATCTCTATGACAAGGGATAGCAGCAGCTCCTAAACCCTTTAACATATTTTGTAAACTAAGCATGATTTCATAACGACCTTGAGACTGAAAAATGAAAAAGAAGAAACGTTACAGTTCCATAGTCCTAAACTCCTTGGAAATAGAAAATGGTGCCTACCAAAACAAGTAAACAAATGCATGAGATTTTTTTCACCATTAGAAATCTGTTTATGCTGAAATGAGATAGAGAACTCGTTCTATAACACTATAACCAAGTAAAGATAAAAGATTCTGCATTCTATGGAAAGGTACTCATGAGCAATTTAATATTCAAAACATGAAACAAGCTGGAGCAAAAATGTTCTCATTAGTAAAGGCAATGAAAATTTCTAGATTAACAAGTTCTTTCATGAAAGCAGCATGAGAATAACTACAATCCAATTATGACCATAATCCATTGGTAATTCTTTGGAATATAGATATTGAATTTTATCCTATGACTCACCACAATTTTTGCATACACTGGTATCATGCAGTTTCTCCTATTCATCGATCTATCAACAGTAAACATCCTATTATTTTTCCGATCATTTTTTAAACATGCTGTTCCAATACCTCTGCATTCTTCATTGCTTTAAGCACATTCCCAACGGTGTCAGTAAAACTGTTTCCCAAAATTCTTCCCAATTTTTTGTATAAATAGCCCAAGCATACCACCGCAGCACTAAAACAAAAGCAAATCCAAAAACGCATGAAAATGGATGCAACAACAGATGAAAGGGATTAAGAAGACTAATGTAATCAATTCGCAAGTAACAAAATAACTAAATAGAGTGTTTCAAAAGTGTAAGTGGATTATCAAAAGGAAAAAAAAAAAGAAAAGAAAAGAAAAGAAAAGATGAGTGTGGAGCACACACTCACACTATAGCACTATAGGAGCACTGAGGACAGAGCAGCTGGGAAAATAAACCTCTAATACTTTTTACAATTGAAAAACATTTTTCATGATCCATCCTTAAGCCTTACCAATGAATTTCTAAATAAGAATGGCCTGCATCACACAGTCTATGACATCATGCTACTGTATGTGCTGCTAGAAGCAGACAAGGAGGAGTTTGTTTACAACATGATGGTCAGGAGATTGCAAATTGTCAAATACTTAAATTCTGGCATGTATGTACAATCATATATACTGTGGAAACACTCTGGAAGGAAATAAAAAATCTAAATCCATGTTCTTGTCATTATACACAGGTTCTGAATTTAGTTTCCAGGATAAAGAAGTTGACAACTGCAGCCTGCGTGCTCTGCATGCTCATAGGCATTTCCTTAGCAAAAGCAAAAATTGCTTAGTATTGATGGAAAAAAAATAAAAATAGTCGCTCGATTAAAGAATGCACTCCTTTAGACGATTATTTAAGGCAAACACTTCGGTTTTGTATTGATCCATCTGTGAGTAAATTTTTTTTGTTGAATACAAGGAAAAAATACCTGATTGCTTTAGTCACCTTTCTGCTCTTTGGCCAGACCTACCTAATGCACAGTGACACAGCTCAGCATCACCTTCAAGAAAACTTATTATTTTTTTTTTTTTTTTTACTTATTCCCCAGTTGAATTTAAGTACTATTTATGGAGTTTTAAAATCTCACACTGAACATATTTTTAACTGGAAAAATGCATTGAATAATAACTGTAATTTCCTAAATGACATGAGTGAGAAAAATTAAACTGATAATCTTTATTCTGTTATCAAACCAAAAATTCTAATTTTTTTAAAGCAACATTTCTCATTACTGCTTTTATTCATACTGGCACATACCAACAGTTTGGATTTTAGTTTTGTCTGTGGTGTGGCTGGGCATAAAACTATAATTGCAGTACCTTATCACTACATTGATCATTTGATGGTCCTAGATAATTCCTTTAGCTAGTTTTAAGACTAAATAATATATATTTCAAGCTGTAATTGATGTAAAGAGTATTTAGCAAACATACATAAGAAAAATATCTCCAGGACTGCCTTATTACATCCTGAAATAACCTGCAAACACTCTTACATGTTTAGTAAGACCATCTTTTGCTTAAGCATGATATAAAAGAGTCCATCGGTGTTGCACAGTAATTTGGCAATATTTGTTGACGTCTAACATCTAGTTACCTAAAGATAAGAATACAGCTATTTCTGCCTTAGAAGAAAGTTGGAAGCTCTTCTGACCATCTTTCAGGATTGTATCATAACTCTAGCTGTCAAAAATTTTTCCAACAAATATTTCTTCAGTAAGTCCAAACCACATAAGCTACTAATTCTGTCAATTTGCAGATGTTTCCAAGGAAGCCTCTCTGGAATGGAAAGGAAGTTTCAAAGGATGCCCAAGTTTTGTGGGGAAAAATTTCTGCCCATGTCTTTTCATCCTTGGTAGCAAATCGCACTGAGTTTTTAAATGACTTTAAATATGACTGAAGAGGAAAGCGACCTGGGGCTGTTGGTTGATGCTCGGCTGAACATGAGCCAACAGTGTGCCCAGGTAGCCAAGAGGGCCAATGCCATCCTGGCCTGCATTAGAAACAGTGTGGCCAGCAGGAACAGGGAGGTAATCATCCCCCTGTACTCAGCACTGGTGAGGCCGCACCTCGAGTACTGTGTTCAGTTTTGGGCCCCTCACTACAAGAAAGACATTGAGGCCATAGAATGTGTCCAGAGAAGGGCAACGAAACTGGTGAGGAGTCTGGAGCACAGGCCTTATGAGATGCAGCTGAGGGAGCTGGGATTCTCTTCTGGAGAAGAGGAGGCTCAGGGGAGACCTCATTGCACTCTACAGCTTCCTGAAGGGAGGTTGTGATGAGGAGGGTTTGGCCCAGGCAACAAACAGGACCCGAGGAAATGGCCGCAAGTTGCGCCAGAGGAGGTTTAGATTAGACATAAGGAAAAACTTTTTCTCTCAGAGAATGGTCAAGCAGTGGAATGGCCTGCCCAGGGAGGTGGTGGAGTCGCTGTCCCTGGCAGTGTTCAAGAGGCGTCTGGATGAGGAGCTATGAGATATGGTTTAGTAGCTTGTAGTAGTAATGGTAATGGGAGGATGGTTGGACTAGATGATCTTGTAGGTCCTTTCCAACCTTGTGATTCCAAGATTCTATGAGATGAACTTCAGTTGTTCTCTTAACAACTGTACTTGGGAGAGGTAACAACAATAAATGCAAAACTAAGATTTTAAAAGTAGAAAATTAACAATGAGATCAGCAATGAAAGTTTTCTGATCAGCCAAATATTTTTACAATACGTATGGATTAAAAACAATACTAGTGAATATTTTCAAAACTTTGGAATTTAAAGTCACACTACATGACCTATTTGTCTGATTCAATAAGAGAACTCACATCACACTCTACTTTAGTAGAAGATGATGGCTATTCTCTTTTAAAAATGCTCGCCTAAAACATCTTCCACCCACATGAAAGAAGAAAAGTGGTAAATTATGAGATAAAACAACAATTCATTGGAAACTGTCATTAGAGGAATCTCCAGGTGAATCAGAATTTGCTAACAATGATTGAGAAGTGAGACAAAGTGGGCATGTATGCTAAATTGCACAAGATAAAGCTTTTATTCCAATTGCTTTTCCATAGCCTAGTGTCTCAGTATCAATACTGCAAGAAATCTCCTTTTTGAATCCATGATTTATTCATGCCTTTTTCTTCACATCATCTCTCGTTCACTATCCTCACCACTGTTTTCATGCCAATCAGAATTCTTAACGTTGCCTCTTCTCTCTTTCTCCTCCAGCTACTTTTCTGCCTTCTTACTCTGGACCTCCACCATTTCTGTCTTTCTTTGTCACTTTTGCCTTGCTGCCAATGTACTCTAGCATCCCTCCTTGCTACACTGACATGATTTCACTTCCTCCAAAGCAACTGTCTTGCAGCCGAAGCAAGTAAAACTAGAAGAGTTCTGTGTCATACTAAACTCACCTATACGGTTAATACATTTCACTGTTGAGAAACAGTACTATAGCAGTAATTTACTTTGCAGGACTAAAACTCTTTAAGCTGAGCTTATTCTCAACTCTTAAGACAGTACAAGAAGTCAGTTGAAATGACAAGGAAACAAAAAACAATATAGGATTGGAAAAGACAACAGACTCCTTGTAAAAAAATGTTTTCAGGAAACATCATTTGAAAAGGATTGTCAGAAACACAATTAGCAACTGAAACAAAGGGGGAATGACCAATTCTGATCTGCTTTCTATACTGTATAATTAATAATGCACAATAATGTTTCCCTATCTCTACTCTTTTTTTTTTTTTTTTTTTTTTAACTACAGTGGTGGATATACAATGTACCAGAAAAAAATTATTCCTAATATTTCTATATCTTAAGGTTCGGTTTTGCGTCCTGCAAAAATATTTCATATTCCTCTGTTCTTTTGGCCATAATTCAGGCATTTAATTACAAACATTTCATATGCTTCTAAGTAACTACATCTAAGCAACTACAGTTCAACTCTTCAAGAAATTTGCTTAGTCACTGTATTTTGTACTTGGAGCTGTATTCATCCGTTTTGTTGCTCTTCTCAGTAGTACTACTATCACCTTCTAGTTTTTTTAAACATCTGCTTACTCCCACTCTGTCGTCCATTGCTGCTATTCTTTCTGGCCTGATTTTCAATTGCCTGGTTGGAAATCACCAACTGTCTTCTGTCATTTAGGTTCCTGCTGCCCATATACAATATTCAGTATCAACATGTTCTTTCTTTCATTATCTGTCCTGTATCAGTGAACTCAGATTTATCATGTCAGATAGATGCTTTTTCTTTTACTAACTTTAGAAAAAGCAATGTGTTAAAAGCTTTCTTAAGCTCTTTTCTAATACGTAGAGTTTGAGTTGTTTCCATATAACGATATGCATTGCAAGCTGGTTTTGTCTTCTCATACTCAAAAACCAAAAAGCAAAAACTGTCCTTAGTTTCTTCCATTACATTAAAGCGTACTGTGATCATTTATAACTTTAAATGGTAGCATATGCATACAGATTTAACATGTCTACATTTCTAAATAAGTTAATTCAGCTTAGCTTTCAGATCACTCAATGCATTTCTTTCCAGTGGATCCAGTAAACATGAAACATCTTGGTAAGCCAAATTTTATTCTAACGTATACAATCCCTGCGGACTCCTATGAACCATCAAATTACCACTGTGTTGAATGCTTCAAAAGTAACGTGATTTAAACATGTTTAATGTGATTGTTTTTATGCTGTATTTATATGAATTGGAAGAAAATTTTAAAAAAGGATGAAAAATATATTTTAAGCTATTAAACTCTGAAGGGTAATTTATGTTGTAAAGTACTGCCCTGACTTTATTCACAACCTGCAGCTGAACTTATCCAAAACTTTCCAGGGAAGACATAAGGAGATATATAAAAAGCTACACAAGTCCTTAACCATTCATAATTCTGCCTTGAAGGCAGCATATATTAAATGACTAAGATAAAATTCTTACAGCATCTAGAGGGAAGGAAGTAATTTGAATTTGCTTTCAGTTTTCAAAGGAATTCAGTTCCTCTTTGTAGTACTCAGTCTCAAAAGTTCAGAGATTTTTGGAGAAAGAAAAGTTACTTTTTACGTATGGCACACCCATAATAGTTATTCTAATCAAGGATCCTCTCAAATTCTGTGTTTTGTGGCACAAGGCTTGTTTGGACAACAGGCAGAAATGAGGGAGCATGCCCCCCCCTACATTCAGATCTTATCATGTGTCATCACACTTGTCTCTGTTGTTACCGGATTTGAAGTCTGGAGTTCAACAAAAAATACTTACAGTTTCGTAGGCAGATAACTCGGTGAATCATCTTTACTCCGAATGAGTTCATTGCATTTTTCAACAGTTTGGTAAACAGAAAAAGTGTCTCCAGTGCTATAAAGTACAGCTAAATTCTTGGCAACAAGCCGTCTGGTAGGAGGTCCTGGTGAGTTGTTTAATAAAGAAGTCAATTGTTCAACGAGTTTCTTCTGGTTTTCTTTTATATCAGCCTGGAAATAAAACCAGTAGCAGTTAAATTTAAATGTTAACAGATAGTTAATACTAATACTCTTCAATTTTCTGTTATTATCATTTTGATACATTGACATCCTTAGTAAAACGCGCATTTTACTGCACTTTTCTACCTACAGAAAAGCCATCTCAAAGAAGTCTGTATTTTTCAGAACACAATTTTCTAGTAGAATTTCAAGAGTATTTTCCATACAGCATTGGAACATTTGCTAAATGTTGCTGGAAACAAAATTTCTATTTCATGTTTTTTTTAAATGTTTTCTTTAAAAGGAAACAACACTTGTTAAAAATTCATAATAATTCAAGTACTGAAGAAGAACTTCAGCAGAGTATCAGGAAGGTATCGAGTACTTAAATCTTATCTCATTTTTTTTTCCATTGGCAATGCATTTTCTTTAGGCATTTTAGCACAAATAACAGAACTCTCAAATAACAGCATCTAGATTGGTTTACTCTTAACTATCCATGTATCCTATTTAATATACACAAAGCAAAGAAAGAAACAATTAGAGAGTTGGATGTACATCCATTTCCTATCATTTGATTTAGGAAAATAGTGATAATAAAAGCATTACATCCTTGCTTACTAGAGAACCATCAAATAATTGTACCATTGTAGGTGGAAACACGAGTTATTATTCATAACAGGGTTGCGAGGTCTTACAGTAATAAACCAAGTTAAGGAATTAAAAAAAAAAAAAAGCAAGGGTTTTTTTTCCTCAAATTCCTTTCATTGGACCAGTGGCTCTCTCACTTGAAAGACTGCGGCTAAAATCTTAGACCATTTACAAAATTACTATCAATTGATCATACTTCCAGTACCTGCAGCGGAATTGCCAGGTCACAGCCTGAACTAATGGTAGAACACCAAGTGAGAAGGTATGGCTAATGTTGGGAGCTTAGGTGCAAGCAGTGAACCTGAGTGACCAGAAAGGGTAGAACCTGGATTCCACCCAACTCCCACCCTTATTTAGGGATTAGCAGCTGAGGGAGCATCACCTCTCTGGATAGGGATTACACTCCTTTTGAGCTGTCACCAGTTTTTGGAAGGGGTAAACCAAGTTTCCTTCTTTGTTACCTGCTATTGTTCCACAGTATCCTATTAGAAGGCACAGCTGTTGCCTTCTTATGCCATACAGTACCTGTGACCATGTGCTCCACACTACCTCCCCCCAGCTTCTTCCCACGCTTCCTCCTTTGGCCTGGACTTGCATACAAGGCCTTGCACAGGAAGACAATGAATAACAGCACTGATAACACTGTTGTTAAGACAGATTAACCACCATATATCTGTCTCAAAGAGGGGGGCTGAAATAACTGGTAGCAGACACAAGGTTCAACAGCTGACGGTGTATATGCTTGAAAAAAAAAAGAATGACTTGGAGTCAATTATTTTACCCCATAAATAGTGAGCAGCCCAAGAGCCCCTTTCGCTCTCCTGCATGGCATCCGGCTGCACAATGTAAGATCTTCCCTTGAATAGGGATATATCTTAAGATTACATCTGCGTGGAGATCTTTTACATCTTGACATCAAGACACCTTGCTGATATAGATCCTCAGCAAGTGACTAGTAATTTATTTTAAGCTTTCTTAGCTTCACTAAGATTCAATCTTAGATTGACTGTGTACACATAACCCCTCAGATGTAAATAACTGACCAAGTCTGGGGGCTAGGAGAATATCCAGCCATGCCAGGGCTCCTTACCTCTATGGTGCAAGTGGGTCCACTCTGAACCTCGTGACTTAATGGCAGGGTATTCTATATGTGTTTATCATACCCGCTAGGCAGTAGCAAATTAAGTATATCCTACCATCTCAAATCTTGTTAATGCACTGCCTTATTTACAATTAAGCATTGTTAAGTCAGTTTTATATCAATAAATACACATTTCTGCTTCTTTCTTATGAATGCAGTGTAGTAGTTTCCATCTGCAACAGTAAGTAAAAGACAAGAAGCAAAGGAAATGGAATAAAACTTTTTTTTAAGAAAATAAACAAAACAAAACAACATGCTTTTCTTCAAGTCACATTATACTTACCCTGCTAGTAACTGGTAAAAGCTTTTCCAAAAACTGTAACCATTCAAAAATGAACTCTGCTTTTTGATATTCACCAAGCTGGTTATACTCTTCTTCATTGAGTAGTAAACTGTGAGCTAACTCCATTCCTTGAAATTTTCCTCAAATTTATCCTCATCAACACCAAAAGAATTAAAAGAAAAAAAATAACCAACAAACTGCCAGAACTATGTTAATTAATTGGTTTTTTTTTTTTTCCCATTAATATTTGATGACCAAGTCAGAAGTTTGAACACCTAAACAGAAAAACAGAAAGGTTACAAGAGAATCAGCAATCATTATTACATCCAGTATTTCAAAACACTTTTTAAAGGAAAACTTAAATTTTCAAAAACACTACAGTCATTTTGTTTAGGTAGTATTAGTAATATTTAATGTTTTTGGAAATGAGGTAAATATGATATTGATATAACGTGCCAAGTAAAAGTAGTTCAGAATACATCAGAGTTCTCACCGAACTATTTTAATTCATCATGTTTCACATGAAGTGAGCTTTTCTAGTACCTGACCAAGCATATGTCTGAAAACAATGATCAACCCGCCTCAAACAGGATGGATTTTGCGATCTAGAATTAAGTGTAGGAATGGAAGTAACCTAAACCTAAGAATTCACGTTGATTACATCCACAAACCTAAATGTTAATATCTTTTTTCAAACGCTTGATCTAGTCTCAGTGCCAAGCGAGGCACAAAGAAAAACCAACCTCTAATGACGTCTTTTTTTCTTTCTTAAGAAACTGAAAAAAACGTTTTCAAGAACAAATTCAGTTGAAGTTGTTTGATTTTACTTATTTCAGACTATTCTATGAAATACCACATTGTAGATAGCCATAGCTAGAAGGAAATTAAGACAAAAAAATGCATCTAATTACAATTTTTCCCCCCTATTTAAATGCCAAATAGTGTCAAACAACAGAATATAATATTCTGTAGGCTTTGCAAACATAAATAGTCAAGGAGATTCTGGTAAAACGTCAGCCATATCGTTAACTCCCAAACAAATTATCCTTTCCAGAGTTCACTGAGGCTGCTGAGCACGTGTTTTTTCCTATGCAGTAACAATATTACAATGTAAAATGATCTAACAGTCTACTGGGCAATACAAAACAATTCTAAATAATTCAGAACTCAGGCTGCCATCAAATGCACAGTAAAAGGTTACCTTCGCTAAACATCTCAATATAAAATTTGCTCGCAAAGGAACTTACTGTAACAAAATGACATTTTAAATTTACCTGAAATACCAGGAAGCTTGACAAGACATCACAGTATAAAATGATAAGTAGAGATAAATATACATACATATTTAAACTGCCCAGGTAAGCAGATGTTCACAATTTACTAGTTATCATACTCCTCGGAGTATGAACACTCTGAGAACTGAACTCTAGCGTCACCTTTTTTTTGTGACGTACAAAATCTGTACGATTATGTATTTCACTGGATACTTGAGTAGTTTCATCACTGCCCAGCACTGAAGTTGCCAGATGTCTAGTGTCTCTAAAACACCTACGGCCACAGTAATCATTTCAATGCACATACAGAGAGGAAGTTTGATAACATTTTCCCTTCAACTGAAGAGGTAACAGATCACTGTCAGATACTGGACCTTAACTTACCTTGCAGATGATGTCTTCTCATTGTAAAAACTCTTTCCACTCTATGCTCTTGGATAAAAGATGTCAAGAACTCTATTTCCTAGAAAAAGAGTTAACACAAAGATCAATTTCAAAAAAGCACATTAGATACAAGTGTCTGTTCTACACAAAATGACAATTTCAATGTCCAAAAAAAGCGCAGGTGCAGAATATTTGTTATTTTAAACTGGAATTACAACAATCATGACAGCATTCATATCTATACCGGTAACCAGCAGGGATGGCAAAGGTGATTCATCTGTTCTGAAATAGCTGCACACAATACTATAGATACAACAAGACACGAACATTATTAATCCATCTTAAGTTCCAGTAATAATTTTAATACAGTAATCAGTGAACAAAAACACTTCTTAAATCTCTAACTTTAACTAAGTCTGGCAGGATATGAAATACAGTTTGCATACTATTTTAAGTACAACCACTTTTCAATCTGTCTTTAGAAGACTCGAATTGAAAATAGGTTAAAGGTACACATGCATTTCAAAGTAATCTAAACTTCTTTACTAAGAATCTTTATTTGCAATATTTATAAGGCCCACAGATTTCCCATTCGTTATTTCCATTTTCAGTGGTGGTTAGGAAACAGCTGGTGCTGCATTTAGTTCCCTGCAGTCAAAGCAAAAATTCAAATGATCACTAACATTTTCATTGCTTTTTTTCTTTCTCTATACAGAAAGAAAATACACAGTTTAACTTCATTAGATATTGCAAAGTGAAGTCAACAGTTAACAAGAAGAAAACAAAATAGCTCTAATTATGCAGGATTGCTCAGAGCCGTCCTAACCAAGCATCCAGGGTGTCCTGGCCAGTGCATAAACTTCAAAGCTGTACCATGAAGAGGCCAGCCAGCAGATTGAAGGGCCCGGGACTTGTTACATCACACCTGGGCTAGTGCCTCCGGCTTGGGGCTCCCCAGAAGAAGAAAGTCAATGGGCTGGAGCCATGGTATCCACCAGCCAGATATGTTTAGCTTAGTAAAGAGAAGCCTCAAGGGAACCTAACAGCGGCCTTCACAAGAGAAGGTTACCAAGAAGATGGCAGATTCTTTGCCTATTGAGGTCTGTGGGAGGGAATAATACAAAAAACAAATAGCACAAATTGAAACAAGGAAGGTTCCAGCGGGTAGAAAAAAAGATTTTCTCTCTGAGAATTATCAACCACTGGAACAGGTGCTGAGAGGTTGTAGAACCTTTGCTCTCAGACTAAGACTAGACTAAACAAAGTCCCAAGCACCCCAGCCTGAATTCACCCTTCTTGGAGCAAAAAGTCACACAAAAAGAGCACCCAAGGTGCTTTTCAACCTGGACAAGTCTACCGTAGTGTAGTTGCTGATCTTTGTAATGAACGCCTCTAACATAGCTAGGAATGCTAGCATTTCTGAAAGGAAAGACTGCATCGCTTCTGAATTATAGAAGTTGATTGTTAATTATGGAAGATTTAGTTTTTCAGAAACTGAGAACAGCGTAGCAAACACTCACAAGACCTGATCCTCCCACTGCCGACCAACATGAAACCTTTGGTTCCACAAAGCTATGCATAAAACACTATATTCCCTACCCTCTTCAAAAATACACGTCCCCAAACCCACGCTCACAGCATTGTAAGCCTGCACACCAGATTCAGAAGTAATAATAAGAAAAGAGCACAGGCATACAACCTTCTGAGAAGATGAGAATGCAGGGATTCAACATTTACTACTACATATTGATTTTGTTGTCCCACTGGAGAACAACACAGAAGGCATGGTGCATATAGGACTATGCAAAACAGGACACAAACACAGAATACGGAGAAGAGCTGGGATTAATTAATATTAAATATATCCTTGTTATGCATACAAGACGTTACTAGGCAATTTCTATGCAGTGAAAGAAACATCAAATCTAAACATTTGCAGCCCTGACACAGGTGCAACTCCACTTTAATTAGAGGCAACGCATTGCCATGTGGTGGGCCACTCCAACACAACAGAGTATTATACCAGCCAGTGCTCATGTTATTGTCTGGAACATCCTCTCACACCAGTGAATCAAAGCAAGTACAATCTAAGAATGCAAAGCAGCACTGACATTTAGATGAAACCCATGTTTTAAAATGTTGAGCTATTTGATAGTCCCCTGACACTCTTCTTTCCCCCTAGTGCTTTTATTTTGAGCCTTCTTGATCTGAAACAGAAATGTGGAAAAATAAAAATGAAGTTTCATTGAATAAAACATGTACCAACAGAATCAGACTATCTTGAGCTATCAGCAAACAACACTTGAATGAGGATATACACAGAAGTCCTTTACATCTACAACACAGTGAAGAAAAGAAAAGGCTCTATAACTCATCTTTCTAATTATATTTTTCTCATTTCAAAAGTATTACAATAATTATGCCTTAAATCTGATATAAAACAAAGATCATAAACCTGTGGATTCACTCTTCATCCAAATATTAGTCCAGCAGAGAAGTAAGAAAGACACAGTTCTTCTAAGGAATGACCACTGTTGATTATTATCAGTGACGTGTAAAAATAAAGAAAGCGTAATAGTAAAAAATAAGAAGTAACAATTACCAGTATTTTCATAACAGCTGCCACTGGGCTGACTATACAATCAATGTCATTTTCATCATACTGCTGAAAAACAGAACTGAGGCACAGTCATTAGCTTGAAGTTGTCCTTTGTTGCGATGCAAGTAGTATTTTAACTGACTTCGCCTATCTTTTTTTTCTACCTCATAAAGCAGGCTTTGTTGTCACCTATCTCACAAGTACACTGGTATGTTTAAGAGAGAGTCTTCCAGCCTGACACATTTAGTTACAGTCATTACCAGTTCAGATCAATTTTACTCCCGCAGCACTGTTTTAAAAGTTTAATGGGATGATCATTACCCATGCATTTGAGCCAAGCACATGACAAGACAATCAATGCTTAGGCTTATTTTAACTACTTTCACATACTTGCTTAGAGTGCCTCCAAAACAAACAGAATTTTTACCTGGCTCTGGAAACTTAGGAGGGTGTTCATTTTTTAAGGTGGGTTTTGGCCCATACGTCAAACACCTGCCAAACTCAGCTATTTTTAGTGAAAAACAGCCCGTAGTGAAAGTCCAGTAGTTAGAGCGTATTTTTTATGCTAGGAGGAAAACATAAGCAGGGATAGAGACCTCAAGAAAGCAAAAAAGTGCAGGAACTTTTTTTTTTAGAGTAACTTCAAATAGGGGATCAGGTGGAGTTATCTTCAGCTATAACTTAGCTAGGAGTTATCGTACATACATAAATAATCTAATCTAAATAAATAACCGTGATACAATTGTAAGAGCTTGATAAGAAATAAACTCTGATTATTTCAGGGCCAGAAACTAAAATCCCAGCTCAAATCAGCTTGGACACAGAGGTGGAAATATTCAAATACTACATAAAAGATACTTACTATTACTCAAAAGACAGAGCAGTATCTGTTTACTTAGTTACTTCTACAAACTGTTACCAACAAACATACACAAACAAAGTCTGCCTCACTGAGAATGAAAAGCTAAATCAGCTTCAACATAAATACCTTAGTACACCAATATGCTTTGTGTGGCATCATCCTCTCCATTAAGCCAACTCAAGTCTTTCCTCTACACACAGAAGCCTTCCTTTTTTTTTTTTTTTTTGCTCTACAGAGCCATGTGAAGCAATGGCAGGTACCTGCTGTGCCCTAGCATACATTTACCCCTCCCTACACATCTTATGTACAGCAGTGCTAATCATTCTTGACCTCTCATTCAGCAGAAGTTGGGAATTTCACGTACCCTTTCACTGCTTACTTTCATACAATTTCAAAGAAAACATACAAATAATTTTAGGGCATTTCAGCATCAAAAGCATTGGTATAATGAATGGATCAGCATTTGGAGAGGAGAACTGTTGAGTGCTATGAAACAAGAGCCTCATCTATAAATGTATACAAACATGTGCTTGAATTAACCAGTCATTAATCAATGTGGACAAAATCATTCCCTGACATCAAATAGATTTGATAGCTTCCCATCCAAAATGAGTAACCTGCCATAAGTATACAGCGTTCTTGCATTCTTTGCAGGACGTTCTGCAATGTTAGGTTATATTGGTCAGCAGCAGGAAATCTGAAGCCAAGCTTACAGAAGATGCGACAAAATGCAATGCCAAAAAGCAGTTTACAAGGAAAGGCCACAAGACATAAAAGTAGCATACCCCAGAGCACACAGGAAACCAGGTCATAGAGGAGGAGACCCAAGGTTCTAAGACTTTTCTATCTAGCAGAACTGTAAATATTAATATCTGTTTTTAAGTGTACTACCATGTGGAAAACATGCGTCAGAAATCAAATCTCACAGCTGAGTACTTGTGTGTTATCATGCCTATTCTGTGTTATGAAGGGATTCAATTCCAGTCACAAATGAAGTTATCTTAATTCTTAGATAAAAATATGTATTTGCATCACATGCTTATCCAAAATTACAAAAAGCAATGAAGAATCTTAACAATGAGTTGGACTAACAACAATGAAAAATAACAGATAATTACACAACCATCCATTTGCTCTAATTACTCATGAAAATTTCAGACTGGGAAAACCTCCAGTCATGCTGTACTTTTGAATGTAATTATTCAGCTTAGAAACATGATTCTGAAATCAGAGATGTTGAAACAAGATGTCTCTCTTTCAGGCTCACTGGTTAACCGTGTTCTGGAAGAAGCATTTTGCCCCAGGAAAATGATGTCTCTCTTCTATCAATGAATATTTGGCAGCATTTACACAAGTACTTACTAAAGTTGTCATTCAAGTGCATCTTCCTATATTGCAGATTCCAAGCAGGTTTTGTCATTTTCACATTACATCTGATACTGTGCTAGTGAACAAATATCACTTCCATTCATGTTGCAAAACAAAAACGTCTTGTTTTGACGTCTTGTGAACAAAAATGCTCATGCAAAGTACATGTTACTGCCACAGGAGCTGTTCAAAACTACTGGTTTTCTAGCCAGACTTAGCAAAATGCTTATCTAATGTTCTTGATTTCCAAATTTCAGAAAAGTCACCCACTATCTGAAAAAACAATAAAGCTCAAATGCAATAAAAACCTAAACAAAATCCAGCATAATCTCTGGGACATGCTGTTCTAAAAAATACTCACACAAAGAATGTGACCACCCACAACCTTCATACATAACAGTGGCATTGATAAGAATTACAACACAGTATACATTTGCTGAAGTGTGAAAGAAACGACAAGACAACGTCTTCTGGGAATGCTGAATAATTTCTGTGATGTTTTGAGGACAACGCTTGATGTGACTAGAGTAAAAATGTGCCCTGAAAAATGTGCCTGGAAATATAATCACTGCTTCAGTAACACAAGGTATCTGAGACATTTTTGAAAATACATGGCAAATGAATGTTTTCCAATACCTGTTAAAAAGTACTTATAATTTACTTCCATGTTTATTATAATCACTTTCATCTCTATCTCCACTTAACACGAACCGTTCCAGGAAACAAAGAGCTACATTCAGTTATTGAGAAATGTAAACCAGCCACTTCCTGAACCCCACTGCCAGTGCTACCAGCCCACTCATCCCCAGTACCCACAACTAGTGCAGTTCATTTCTGAAAGCTTACATCAAAAGAGAAATTAAGCTCCACTACAAGGACCTGACATTACTTTATTAACATGCAACTTTACAAATTGCAAAGGCTTATCTGCAGGTTTGAAAACTGATGGGATAGCAAAGCAAGTGCATAAACACCAGAAAAGTATAAACGCTGACCTAAATCCTAAAAATAATTTCAATATGTCTGAGCATCTCTTTATTCTTGACAATGCTCTAGATGATCTTGTTAATCTAATACAGCCAAGATACATCAAACTGAATGCGCTGATGTGTTTTCCTGCCACAACAAGGGAAGTTGGGTGAAATTGAATTCTTTGTTAAAACATTAAATTGAATTATAATAGGTGCAGGCTGATTTTAGCTACCCATTTTCCCTTAACATAAATGCTGAATCCAGTGTAGTTTTGCTGAACATGTCCTGAAATCCTAGAAAAAGTATATTTGTTTTCCCCGAAAATCATGATGGCTATGGCAGTACTGGGTTATTTATCGCTACAACCAGCCTTCAACTGCACTAAAGTGCACCAGCACAGAAATTTAGCAGCAGAAGCCCTCACAGTTGCAGACTCTGCTGGAGTCTTGTTTGGCAGATAGAGCCCACTCTCAGGCCACAAATCAGATAGAGATGACTGCCATGGTTCATTTTCCAGGTATTTTAAATGTATCTTCCTCAAAGAATACTCCAAAACAACTCAGAAAAAAAGAAGCGTAACTGTACAGAGATTTCATACATTTTGGCTTGCAGCACAGATATCCTTCACGCCTTTTTAAAGTTCTGCTCCCTTACAAACCAAGTAGAACAAACATCCCACACTCTGAAAACACTCTTGTGAGGCGTTGCTAACCAGCCACTCCGTCAGCATGTTCTGCTTTTTAAAAGATTATCATCCTGCACTAACAAAGTTTTTGGCATGTTCAGTACAGTGCAATGAACTAGTCAGTAACTCAGGTGTTTTACCAGCAATGAAACCAATCCTGTGTTCAAGAACAAGTTTTCTATTATCAGCAGACTCAATGTAATGTTAAACTGGCTTCCCCTCCTCCTTTTCATTGTATCAAAGCCATTAGGAAAAGGGGCAAAAAAAAAAAAAAAAAAAAAAAGCACCAAACACCCTTCAGTACACAGCCAGAAGTAGTCTATCCCTTATGTCACAGTTGTTATCCCACACATGAGTTGAGAACATTACATACCGTGTGGGAACATACCATACAGCAAAACACCAAGACATACAATGCAGCCTGCCTGAGTATTTCTGACAAATAAGATTAAAATAAAAGTTGAATAGAAGTCACAGCAACAGCTACATGCATTTACTTCTATAAAAATTAGCCCAAACTTAAACAGAGATTACAAACAGTGAATCAAAACTTCTGAAAAATATCCAAGTATAGAAGCCCAAAGCTGAACTCATCTTTATATGCCTTTCTTCTGTCCCATTACTCTCTCCCTGTATATCAGTAAGCTTCATCCACATTTTAACCTAAAATACCAGCAGTCTCTCCTCCCCACATTCCAAAATGCCAGCACTCATGCACCTCTTCAGGTTTTACTTCCCTGTGCAGAGCTTTACCCATTACACTCAGCATTGTTGTCCTATCTGGGGCAGCCAGGAGATCAAAACGTAAATGCCAGCCACCATGTTTGTGCACACCAGAGTCTCCAATACCACCACTCTCTCCCCAGAATACTGTCAGTTAAAAATATCTGTTAAAAATAAAATTAGCCCATCAGACTATGCATACTCACTGCAAAGGAATGCCAAATCGGTCCCTGCAGTCTCAAGATCTCAACTGACCCACACCACGCACATCACCAGCCTTACGCTTCAACTTCGGCCCTGACACTCGGGCAGTGAGGAGGGCACTGCCTTCCTCCTACTTCTGCTGCCACCGAGGAGCGTACCTTCCCTCCCTGCTCTGCCTACCGGCCCCCCGAGGCCCCGCCTGGGCTCAGCTCCGCTCGGCGCCCCGCGCTCTGCGCCCGTTCTGCGGGCAGCCCCAGCGCCGCCTGACGGACGCCCCGGGCCGCTGACAGGGAGTCCAGAAGCCAACCAGTCACCGGGGGGATCGGTTTTCGAATCCGCTCGACTGTATCGCTAGTCAGTGTAGACGGCCGCGCGGCGATAGAGCGCTTTCTACATGCCAGACCCCCAGCAGTCCCTCAGCGAGATCTTGGCTCCCCTCGGCGTTTCCGCCCGCCGAGCCCCATCCCCTCGCCCAGCCTCTTTCAGCCCCTGGCGGGAGCTCCAAGCACTTCTCTGGGCGTCTTCTCCCGCCCTGCGGGGTCTGCTGGCACCCCTCTCTTTAAGGTCACCCGGCAGCTCCGCGCCCTCACGGGGCCTTCGCGCCCGCGCTGCAGGCGGCTGCCGAGGCCCCCCGGGCTCCTTCCTCACTCCCCAGCGGAAGGAGAGAGCGCGCGCAGAGCCCTCACGCCCTTCTTACCCGCGGGAAGGGTCCCCAGAGGGCTGCCTTTTCCCTCCCCGCGCCCAGGAATGGAGAGAGACGGAGCAGGGAGACGCGACGGACCCACCCGCGCTACCAGAGTCCCCCTCTCCGCCCCGCGCCCGCCCGGTCGGGTAGGACCACCGCCCCTCGCCCGCAGTACCTGGCGGCAAGGGCCGGCTGCGAGCCTCCCGCGCCTCTCTGCGGGGCGCTGCGGGGCTCGGCTCCGCCCGCCCTCCTCCGACGCGGGGGGGCGGCGGGGACCTGCGCCCTAGCCGCTGCCGCCCGCCGGCGCGGGAGGGAGTTGCCGTTGCTCAGGGCTGTGCAATCGGGGCCGGAGCCATCGAGCGCCCGCTGCTGCCGGCCCGGGCCTCGGCGCTCCGGGACAGGAGCCGGGTGCAGGCGGGCGCCGCTAGAAGGAATCCCTGAGGTGAAACGGGCATACCCGGGGGGCGCTGCCGAGAGGGTAAACCTCGCTGTGCCGGGAGCGGGGCTTTCCCCAGGGCGGAGAGCTGGCAGCCGGCCTGGTGCCAGGGGAGCCAGCCAGCGGCTGGTTTGCTGAGGAGTGGCCTCCCTCCTTGACAGTTGTCATAACTGAGTTCACAGGTTATGTGAGAATTTCTGCTGAAGGAACGTCCTGTTCTGAATTCTGTCTTCAGAGCTGAAGGTCTGACAAGGGAAAACGTGTATCTCAGCCATTTTTTAGTTTTAAAGTAGTCTTATTCTGGCATTGTAAATGATGCTCTGCCATGTCAGGAGATATACACGTACAGTCGCATTCTGCCAGCCAACTAGGAGAGGAAAATAGCAAACAGGCATGAGGTCTAGTTTCTGCTGGCAGCATTAGTATGGTGGTATTAAGGTGTTCTGGTTTTAATCCTGCTACTTGTATAGCTGCTGCTATACAAAGCTGATGAAGAAAATAACACCTTCTGGAATTAAAGGCTGATTTTTACTGGATTACAGATATTAAAGACAATCTTTTGTCTTAGCATTCCCACAGAGGAGCACTGGTTAGGTTAGTCCATGGGGCAGGGAGCAAAGGTTCCTTTCCACAAGCTGGGTTCTTTGAAGTGGTGCAAACCATTGTGGGGAGGGAATAATGCCTGAGATACGTAAGTACAGGAGTCAAAATAGTCCCCAGCCCTTATTTAAGCTTGTAAACTCATCTTCAAATATGAAGGCTGCTCTGATTTTATTATGTTGGCCCATGACATCAGAGGCAGGTGTTGGTGGTATGGCAGTAAAGGCTAAAGCTTCCCTACCAATATACTATTAGAGTTTATTGTCATGCGACAAAAGGCAGCATAGGGGCACTCTGACAGAATGGTGTCTGACATGGAAGTGTGTGTGAGGAAAATGTGTGGAACTGAATTCCCTTGTGCTGAAAAAAAAATGGCACCCACTGACCTTCATTCACACTTGCTAAACGTTTATGGAGACGAAACAGTGAACGTGAGTACAGCGAGAGCGGTGCGTTTCAGCAGTGGTGACAGTGGTCATCTCCACTGGCACAGATTTTTAGGAATGCAACATGCAGGCTCTTGTTCATGGCTGGCAAAAATGCACAGCTAATGGTGACTGTTGAAAAACAGTGTTTTGTAGCTGAGGATTTGCTCTATCACATTGTTCTCTTCGCAGCTGTTGTAGTCTCAATGGAAATAATTAAGAGGCATTACTTTCAGAATGACCTATATCACTAAAGAATATTTAATAAAGTCTTCTCAGAGAACTGCCTGACTGTATTCTGCAGATTTAAAAGCAGCAGGCTGCACTGCCATATATGGACATTGGTTTCATTTTTACTGAATTGACTATTGTACAGAAACATGAGCACTGAGGCAGTGACCTTTTACCAGAAAGCTCTGCCAATATATGTGGTAACGAAGAATAATATATAAATGTCTCACATCTGAAACTGTTTCCATAGAGTATTTCACAGAAATCAACTCTACAAACTCCTGCTGGTGTGAAGGTGTTATTTCTGATACTCCCTGTATCAGAAATAATGTACACCCTCCCTGCCCTGCCCCCTGAAAAGTTATTTGCTCAGTTAACCTCATTTTGATGAGCAAATGAGTTGCTGCTGCTCAACAGAGAGCAGTCTGCCACTCGACTTGTAAGAAAGGTCAAGCAAACTATTTGTATTCAAAGGCTGTTGGTGCTGTGATGTGTTCAGTAATGAACTCCTGAAAAAACAAAAGGTACTTTCTGACGTTCTTGGGGTAGCAGAAGGACCTGGAAATATATGTGATGGGTTGATTATGTTTAGGTAATAAACAATAGAAATATTTAGAATAGATTTTAGAAAGGTACTGCTGTTATTACTACTATTATTCACTCTGTTGTGACAGGCAGAGGACCCGCTCACTATTTGGTATTTCATAATACTAAATGTTATGCAAGCATAGGGCAACACAAAGCACCTCTCAGAGAGAAATACAGTGTTGCATGCTTTTTTCTAAGAGTCCTTCCTCCTAGGCTCCAATATACATGGTGTCAGCTCTAAGTAATGGTGTTCTAATGCCAAACTGACACAAGTCCGTGGGAGTAATGAGGAACAGTCGTGTGAGGTGCTACTTTCATCTCTGGGTACGTGAGCTTTCAGACTGCTTTGTACCAGCAGTGCTTTATGATGATAAGAATCTATGTTTATTGGTTTTATAGCTAACCTTGATTCTTTAATATGATTTTTCCCTCCTAAATTGGTCAACAAGAGTGTTAACCATGCATTGATTCAAATTAGCATCTACTTCAGCAGTAACGCATGCCATTTTTATCATTATCCTTTTCAATCTGAAATAAAAATACTGTTATGCAT
Source organism: Pavo muticus (assembly GCA_016647715.1). Classification (NCBI taxonomy): domain Eukaryota; kingdom Metazoa; phylum Chordata; class Aves; order Galliformes; family Phasianidae; genus Pavo; species Pavo muticus. The sequence goes on from JACDJE010000299.1 coordinate 803,853, forward strand.
TTATAGTTTTCTGCTCTAAAACAGACAAAAGTAGGATAATGAGATGTATTCACCATATATTAATTCAGTCCCCCATCTCTCAATTAGTCCTGACTGAGCTTCAACAAAAAAATATTTAATAAAATAAGCAATTGGCAAATAATCGCAATGCAAACAGCTCCTGATTAGTCTTTTCATTAGTTAATTTATTTTGGTAAATTGGGTTGAATGATTTAGTGCATGAATTAGTTCTGCCAAACAAATTTCAGTTATAGTAGAATATCTCTTCAGTCACATATGCCTCTAAACAAGCCTTCTTTTTTTTGTTTGTTTGTTTCTTATAGCTTGATGACTCTACAGCAACAGAAAAGAATGCATTCCTCTGATTTCAGTGGGATCATGTAAGTGTGAGTAAGAATCACAGGACTAGGAACATAATTTAAATCAGATGAAATATCACCAAGCAATTATATAGCAAACAGAACCAAATTACACTATATTTTAAAATCTTTGTAAGGAATGTTTTAGATTAATTTTAAGTTTAGACATTTATTTTTTCTTTATTTTTTTCAGTTATATTAAATTACACAATCTAGCTACCTCTTTAAGTACAGAGTCAGACTGTTAATGTTTGATTCTGCAAACAGTTACACCATCAGCAACAGGCAATTTACAATTGGCTTTAATCTGAATAAAAGTAATCTGCTTCTAAGCAATGTAACATGCTCATTTCTAGAACTGACGTAGACTTCAGTATCCATGGTTGTTTAGCATTGCTCCCTCAGTTGAGACAGTAACTGTGCTAGTGCTTTTAATCCCCACAGTGAAACACTTACTTCCCTCAAGTAAGGGCTTTCTGGAGGCAGGTAAAATCCAATACAGTGTAAGTGTCCCAGCTTTTGCAAAGTCTTAGTTATAAATCTTTGGTTTCTCTGTATTTTTTTTTGTTTGTTTGTGATGGTTGGTCGTCTTTTTTTTTTTTTTTTTTTTAACAGATTGAGTATTTAAAGTGCTATATAGTTTAATTTAACGCTTATATTCTCAACATAGTTGATTTTTCTACTAGCATAAAATTCACAAAATCTGAATTCCTGTCAAGCAATTACAGAGTCCTGGTGTTATTTTTAATCCTAAAATGTAAATAAAAGTAACATACAGGTCTAGAAAACATTAGATAGTTACCAAAATATAAATGTGAGATAAGGAAGAAAAAATGTCATGTCAAACCCATCAAAACCATGACACGTAGATCCCAAACAGTTCAACATGTGAATAAAAGATCAGTCTTCACTAGTAAAAAATGAATAGTGTGTATTTTTAAGTACACTTTAAATACCTGAAGAATCCTGGATAAAATATTGTGACAAGAATTAGCAGCACATTAATGTATTCTAACTGTGGTTTGCCAACTGATTATGAAGGGCTCTTGGAACTCTTTTGCTTTTATTGTTAATCCAAAAACTATCTTGCAATTTCATTTCTAACTAAGCACATCTAAATAATCAACCTCTTCGCTCACATTTTTAATGCATACTAATGTAATAGGACATATATTGCATCACTTACACAAATAATACAATACAGCGAATAGAAAACAATCTTAAATTCACTGTAACAACACACATGTGAGCTAGAACAATGTGACAGGAAAGTCATTTATCTGCATTTCCATGCTGTGTAGGAAATTCCTTTTTTTTTGAAATAGTATAGAGTTATTTTTGTGATACCCTACAGTTTGCTGATGTACTCAGTGTGCTCTGTGGATATTGGCTCAAAACACATTTGTAAGGGAGAAGCTGAGGTACACGGTAAAGAAAGACAAACTTATATAGCTTCAACAATATGGAAAGATGTAAGCGCATACTGCATTCCCAAATAAAATCAGGAACGGAGGTGGGTTTTTTACCTTTAGTAGAAGAGGAGAAAAACAGTATTTTTAAACATCTTTTCTGTCTCCATTTTCACTCTGTCTTATTCACAGAAAAAGTAGAGCAGAAAATTGCTTTGCCCAAAGCCACACACTGGCAGCAGACAGTGCTGATTTAAATAGAAAATGCGCAGCACAGTCATATTATTCAAGCTACTCTGACTGCTGTTTTGTTCTCTCGTCCACATATACCATTTACTTTTCAACTGCAGTTGCAAAGCACTTCTAGTAGCAGAATTCTTGGCATTATAACACACTGTATGGATCCCCAAATTCTGAGTTGCTTTCAAGGAACTTCAAGAGATTAAGGAACAGGAGACACACAGTGTTGAGAGACATTCTCAAATTATAGGTGCTCATTTACCAAACTGTACCAAAGAGATCTTCAAAAACTGCACTTCCAAATGTGGATGGACATCTCCACAGCCATTCTGTTCTCTGGAGCAGAGTTGGTCAATTCAGGGACACGTGTTTAAGGCATTCAGGTAAAATGCTGAAGGCTACTCAAAGAAAAAGAAGGGCCTGTTTATTGTACTTTGGTGAAGACAAACTTATTGTGGAATAGGTTTCAGAGAGAGTAAGTATAGATGTTTATGACCCTGCAATTCTGGACTAATATTTTTATGTCGCATACTGTATGTAACAATAGAGGTGAAGATTTACACAAAAGGCATGGAAAGGAAGCAGGAATACTGCTGACTCAAAAACAAATTATTGCACCCCTACTCATTAGTTTTATGAGAGCACAGTCCATAGTTCATGCACACTCATCCATACTGAGTGTACATGTTGCAAACAAGGTCATAAAAACCTGTCGGAACAGTTCCTGTGTGATGATAGAATTGGAGGCCACACTAGAATAGTATAATGATTACTCATTTCATAGTTTAATTCAAGGAAGTGTGGAATATTAAACATCATAGAGAATTGATATTCTCTAAGTATAGAACAGGATAGTTATTTGAGCTTTTGCCTAGTCATAGAATAAAAACTAAAGCAGTGCCATGTCATCTGTTTAAAGTGTATTCAAGTCAGAAAGTAGTGAGCATTTGGCTTAAAAATAATTTTAATCAATTTCTTCATCAGTATGGTCCATCACATTATTCAGAAATAGCTTCTTTTAGTAAATGGATCATAAATCAATAGTAGACAAATAAAGCAGTACAAAGGGCACATCATTCAGCAAGCTGCCAATTGCTGTGGCAGAAGATGGGCAGAAATCAGTATCCCAAAACAGATACAATAAATCAGAAACTGGCAAATACACAAAGATGCCACCTTTTACAGAAACTCAAGATTTCTGTCATCTCCTAAGAACTACTGAAATACAGAAACGTTTACATACTTCATAGGAGACATCAGTTCAAGATGGAGTTTGGTCTGAAGTCTGTTTTTCACTAAATATTTTCAAGCTCATTCCTCTTAGGGTTTGTGGAGTTCTTGAAATATCGAGAATGAATTGTGAGGCTGCTAAAGATCCTTCTGGAGACAGAAAAAAAAAAGTTGTTGTGCAGACTTTGTATTTTAGCTCAAAGGATCAATTCTTGAGAGAAACTATAACTGCAATTCCTGTGCGGTCAGTGAAAAGTGGTGTTACTCAGCAATTTTTAGGATTTGGCCCATAACAGAAGGAGAAATAAAACCAGTTTTCTCAAGCAGACCAATCAAAAAAATTGTATTAGTTATTCATATCCAGACAATCTTATTTAAACATCTCTAAAAAGAAAACAACTCATGACTCATATTTTGTCTGTTAAGTATTAATAAATATCTTGTTTGGAACTTAGCTAATATTTCTAGGCCATTTATGTGAGTAGGTATGTCGACGGTTTACGGGCTGGTTCGGCCCAGTTCCATGACTAGCGGGGCAGAGGGATTTCGCAAAATCCTCACCTCTGGAAAAGGGAAACAAGGGACCCCAAAATAATTAAAAACAGTGGCAACGATCTGAGGAGGAACAAACTAATTTACTAAATATGGTATCAGAATGCAAGATAACACACTATAATACAATATAATTAGAATTGAAGCTAATAAATCAAATATAATGACAGAGAAAGATTGTCTGAAAGCTGGGTAGGCCTCACCATAACGCTGAGGTGAGATGCGCAGTCCGGTCGAGCAGCAGGGAGAGAGTCTGACGAAGAAGAGCCAGTCAGATGACCTACCAAGGCCTTATATCTGTGCCCCCGAGCAGGAATGATAACAGCACAGCAAACAGGCTTCTGGGGAATTTAGTTCTTCTCTTCGGGGACAGGTACCCAGAACACTTTAACTCCCAGTGCACTACATGATGTTATGATGTGGAATACTGATAACCAAAAATCATAAAACCATGACAAGATATTTTCAACTGTGAGAACCCCAATTGTCAAGAATTCAATGTCCTTAAGTATTTCATAATTACTAACTGCATATTATGTTAAAACGAAAAATACTATTACTCTCTTATCAAAACTACGAGCTTTGTACCTAAAGAATGTGATTCCCATAGTATAGTTTGCAAATTATATATTGTTATATTTTTAATAAAATAAAGTTAAGGATAGAATATTTGTAAATAATCACAATTTAAGATTGCACAAGCTGGCATGAAACACTAAGCATGAAGTACTACATCTTTTCCAGAATAATTCATCTTTGAAAAATTGAACCCTGGATAATTACTGCAAACCATATAACTGTCTAATTTCACTTTTAAACCTTTAAAATTACTGACTTCATAAAACTATGATGCAGCAGCAAAGGAGAAACTTGACTCAGGCTGAACGTACTTGAATCAGTTTTCAATTTTCCACACTGTAATGTTCTGTTCTCACTGCTTTACAACACAGATTTTTCCATTGTCTCTTCTTAATGCTGTCTGTTAGTAATGTTTATCATAGTACTGCATAGGAGGTCAGTTGGAACTGAGACCCCAAATGTGCTAACACTGTGAATATAAGAAATAAAAGCTAGTCTCTGCTTCAGATCCAGTAGATAGAAAAGTGAAAGGAAATAATATAGGCAGAGAGAACAATGAGATTGCAGTATACATCATACAATTTTTGATTTGTCTGCATTTTAGTGTTCTAGTCCTTTTCCTGAGGCCCTGTTAGGAAAGAGTTGTATAGACAACAAGACAAAGGTAACAAGGACATAGAAGAAATTATAGCAAGCAGCCCATCAAAACACATCTGAGGACATTCTGAGTGCAAACTTCCACAAGGGAATACAGTGATACTGCCTTGACTCCAGTTTCTGGATGTATCTCACCATTTCTTCTCATAATGCTCGTGTAGGGTATGTTCAGTCCTAGTACCACCTAAAGTTCTACCTCTAAACATGCTGGATGAGAAGAAAGGCCTTTGTTATTTAGTAGCCACCATCTGAGAGGCTAAAAATTCAGTGAATTTTTGCTTTCAGTATCTTTGTAAGCTAGATAGCGTTTAATAGATGCAAAACAGAAAGATGATAAGTGTCTGACCCTAGAAATCAGGTTAAAAAAAAAAATAATTACATCTACAGCATTCCTCCAGGCTCTCTTAGTGGTGCCCAGAGACAAGACGAAGGGTAATGGGCACAAACTGGAACACAGGAGGTTCCATATGAACATGAGAATAAAGCCTTCTTAACTTTGAGGGTGACAGAACATTGGAACAGGCTGCCCAGAGAGGTTGTGGAGTCGTCTTCTCTGGAGATATTTAAAACCCACCTGGATGCTTTCCTGTACAACCTACTCTAGAGAACCTGCTTTAGCAGGGAGATAAGACTACATGATCTTCAGAGGTCTCTTTCAACTCCTGTGATTCTTTTTTATTCCATAATCTTTGCTTTCTCAAGTGTACTTCACTACAACTTATGTATGTAATACTTTTGTAATTATTTTGAAGTAACAATTGTATGCATTACCCTACTACTAAAATTCTGGCAAAAAAACCTGTCCAAATGAGACATTATAATCGTATCAATCTCAATTATTTTAAGAACACTTCAGATGAATACATACATGAAATGCATGCTCACTACTGCAAAGGAGTCTAAGGCATTCTTCAATTTAATGAGATTAATAACACCAGCACAGATGAGTGCACATCCTTCTTATACTGTTCTTCCCAAACCATTTAAATACATCAATGCTTAGAAAAGAAAAAACACAATACTAACAGCCAGTATTGTATCCATGATAGCATTTATTTTTTCAGAATTCAACCAGATGAGTGTAAGGTCCATTTGTATCCAGTTTTAACACCTGCCTGTTTCCATATGTGCCATGCTTAACAAGAACACCTGCTTCCATGCATTTGGCATTGGCAGCCAGTTCCTTTTCACACAAAGTCACAAACTGAGAATAAAGTTCCATTCCTTTTTCTTTTTCAATGTTTGCATGGTACTGCATCTTTCTTCCCTTCAGTTTACCACCCAGCGTAGCTTGTGGTATGATGAGCACATTGCCTGGTAAATCAAGGACAGATACGTACTGTCCATTTTCATCTTCACTTAATTTAACATTCAACAGCACATTGACTGCAAATAAATAAAAATTAGTGTAACTAAACTAAGTCAAACAGGACCTAATATAACATCATAAAACAATATTCAGGATTCTAGAAGATACTCCAACATAGGACAAGCTACTCAAGTAAAAGAAGCTGACTGTTACTAAAACAAAACATGGACATCATTAAATACTATTAACCAGTTAAGATGTTGGAGTATTGCGAAGAATGCGAAGGATATTTATATTAATGTAGTATGTCTAAATAAAGAGTTATTGTGGGTGGGACAATGGCTTGCTCTTTAAAATCCTGGAGTTTATTTTAGTTGGAGCTCCCCAGAGGAACCCAGGATCTAACTAGTGACCCTAAAGTAATTACCTGATAGTCAGGCAACATCCACACAAGAGTATACATTGTATGAGATAAGACCATCTTTGATACACTCGGAGACATTTCTGACATTTCTTTTCTTTACGGTTGGAGTAGTTGGCAGCAGCATCCAACACTGAACTGATCTTGCTGAAGCCCTAGGCTCAGCAGTTTGGTCTCACACAGAGTGAGCAAAAGACATGCAGGTGTCAGCCTGCCTTTTGAGAGAGAAGGCAAGCAGGTAGGTCAGAGATGCAGTTTGGTCCATTAAATGCCATGCGTAATGTTATCAAACAACAATTCTATTTGCAAGTTTACATTTTCCAATGTTTCTATAACAATCAAATTCTTCCCCCAAAATTTCCTCCAACTCTTTAAAAGCTGTGAGAATACTTTCATGAGTTTAGAGAGATGACTAGAAAACCACACCAACTTAAACAGTTTCAAAACACATTAAGAACAAAAATATTCCACATTGGGAAGATGGCAGATGATAACTCTCCTAATAGCAAACAGAACTTTCTTTTTCTGGCCTGTTTTAGCTGCCAAAAAGCTGAAAAAGTGATTATTCTCAAGTCTCATAAAACTCTCACAAGCACAAGATCAATTTTCATATCATGCTGTTTTAAATACACCCAAAGATTTCAACTTAGCTTAGCATCCCAGAAAGACTGTGCCCTTGAAGACCAAGAGCTGTTCTCAGCATTTTCAGTAACACCTGTGTTTGCACACTGCTAGGCCTTTCTGCTGGTCCCAGCATACAGCTTGAAATAGACTATTGTTACATGACCTTTTGTGAATCTACTACTATCAGCAACCCATAGAAATGGGGCACTTTTATGTGGAGCACACATCATCACTGAATTCCCCAAGTGATCCACTGCCTGTGATGAGGAAAAGAGGCAGAAGAAAATAAAAGTAAAAAAAGCACAACAAAAAAAACAACAAAACGCAAGCAGCCAGCTAACCAACCACAACAAAAGCTAAAACTACTCTAGAAGAAGGCAGACAAATCACTAGAGTCTGACCTTATTCAGAGCATCAGTTCCACCTGAACGTAAGTGTTAAAAGTGAATGCAGAGAAGAGCAAATGAACTACAGATATTGCTGTTACCTCTTCTGATCCAGAAAGACTAACAATATGTAGTATGAAATGGGAAGGACGCTGGTTAGTTATACACCCAACTCCCTCTACTGGCTATAATTTTAACCATCCAGCACACGGAGGGAGATCAAAATTAAAATACCACTTAAATGAAGCCATGAATTACCTGCAAACCATCTTCTCTAAGTTCAATTCCGTCCTAGACTGAAGATGTTGCTTGATAATTGTAATATGTCCATTAGTAGGTGCAGCACTTTCTGTTGGCTAGTGTTTTCATCATGAACATTCAGTGTGAACTGATCTTCTAACAGGTTAATCATGAACTGACAGACAGAGAAGAGGTATGGACATCTATCAAGTGAAACATAACCAACCAAACTGTTCTTTCAGCCACCTGATTAGTTGGGAATGATGCTATTTGATGGCTTTTTGACTTCTCATCTAAATAGTTGCTGCCTTCTCTGCCACTACCACTTAGTTCTTTTTGAAACAATACAAGAATTCATAAGGATTATATCATACCAATTTTTGGTACAAGATCCTCATCAGCACCTTTGAAGAAGCATATGTAGATAACCAGTCCTCTCTGGATCTACAAAAGATTACAGAAAACAGTATCAGTCTCTCATTGTCCACCATGCGGGTTTATCATTAAAACTGATACAGAAGGTGACAAAACTACAATAACAAAATTCCCAAGATTAGTTTTACTTATTTCCTATAGCTTCAAATTTCAAATTTATGGGCCTATGGAAGTTTATGAGATATAAACTGATTACCGGCACAATGCTGCTACATGCAATTAAGCCAATTCTTTAGCTGCATGCAAAGCCACACTTAGATGTAATACACCATGTACAGTATTACTGTTATTACAGATAAAATAATTTACAGTGTGAAATATGGCTTTATTTACAATTATGAAATACGTCAAACACCATGGGACTTGTCAGTGAACTGAATTATATTTTAATGTTAAAAATAAACTAGTAAAGGATAATTCTAACAAAACAGTCTGTTAATTAAACATTTAAATGTGACAACTAATTTAAATGTGATGACCAACAATTATGAAAGTTGTTCAGAATACTATAAAGTTATCAAAAATATTATTCATCAGTTCAGGTGAAACCTTTTTGACAAAATGGGACTTCTCCCTTGATTCATGTAGGGAAAAGGACATGCCACTTCTTTAGCAATCTAAGAGACCACTAGAAAGAACTGTCTATTTGAGGAAAGGATTATGTCTGTAGTAACAAGAAAGCATAAAGCAATCCCTTTGTAACTTTTTTCTCTCTGGTTTAGTTCACAAAGAATACATGTGCAACAACCAGTGCTTTATTAAGAAAATAAAGCTATTTGGCTACGCAACCAACAGGAATGCTGTTTCATGTTCAAGTATATGTCAATGGTTTAACCCCTTTGGGAAAAAACAGAAGGCATACACAGCTTGACAATTACAAAAAAATCCTACCCTCTCACTACTGTTTTGTCAAGAATAATTACCCTTATTTTCCTGTTAAAGGAAAATTAACATCAGCTCGGACAAAGTATGAAATACTACCTAAGAGATGCTAACTAAATTGGAGCAGGAAAGATTCATTACTTTCAATGTTAGCAAAACAAAAGAATAAGAAATATGAATATTTCTTAAAATAAACAACAAAAAAACCCAAACCCTTTATCTTTTTTTTTTTTTTTAACTCATTCTTTTCTTTAAAAGATAGAGGTTTTTGGTAAAGAAAACAACTACACACAGGAGATTTCATCCTTTTGTTATTGTGGAGGTTGAACAAAACTCTCAAGGCAATGACCGAAGAGAGCTATACCTTCGTAACTATTTTTCTAGTTACTAATTTCTGGAAAAAGAGAATGCTCTTCGCAGCCAAAATGTCACATGCTGAGATTCTTTCAGAAGCTACAAAGAGCTCCTTTCAAAACTTATTTTGACCACTGCAGAATATTATGCATGTTCCCATTCCCAAATGATTGCCATATTTCATAAACACTGTAATAAATTTGATGTCCTGAATTTTAAATGGTATTTCAAATTCTCTATTCAAATGACAGAAAGAAATAAAGGCTACCAAAGAATAGACAGTCTTACATGTTTAGGTAAATATTAGTTCCAGAACCAGACTAACATCAGGATGCTAATAAAGAATAACACGCACATACCTATTAATAAAAAAATTATTGATTAAGTAGGTCAAATACATTTACATTGTATATATGCAAACACTGACTTAGAAACAAGCAATTATACTATATTGGACACCTCACAGATGACTACTCCAATCCTGAGACTTCTGAAAGTTTTTGAATATTTTCACATATGGAAGTAACAATATTCTGCAGGAAGCTCATTTAAAAAGACAAAAAGGGAAATAAAATAACATTTAGGACTCTAAAACCAGATAACTAAAAATCATCATTATTAGCTATCGTATTAACTAATGTTATTTTTCAGCCTCTCTCATGATTTGATGTTTAATTTGGAATACGCTTTTTCTATCACAAAATTAGATATGTATTAGCTTCAATGTCTGTTACAATCAGAAAGATTAACGCAGTGGAAAGGCAATACTAGAATGGAACAGCAAAGGGACTAGCATGGATGAAACTGTTACCACGAAAAAGTAAAGGTGCTCGCCCATCTCTAAAGATCTAGGCTCCCAGGAAGAACTCCATCAGAGGGGAATTTCCATCCAGAGATCCTTCCCCAGTGGCAGTCAGCCCTTAAGTGGGGTCTAAGAGAGGTGCAGCCAGGCTCCGCCCCTTCCAGTCACACAGCTGAATCACCTTCACCTGTGCTCCCAGGGCTGACCGGGTCCTTTCCCCAGGTGCTTAATCAGTGGTTCAGGCCGTGACTCAACAGTTCCCATACAGTGTCTCACACCAATTAAATATGAAATGAAAAAATCTGAATCCAGAGGCACATTAATGCTGTAAGAGGATGTTTCTATTTATATTATATGTTTATTATCTTCTAGAACACTTAGAAACTATGTTACGGATGAAAACTATCCAGTGTTCACAAGTTGAAAATCACAGTTTCAACTGTGATTGAGAACTGTATTTGAACACTTCACAACACATTCAATCATGTTTCAGCCTCAACCTATTATATATTACTTTTTTACCTAAAACTGAATTTCAGGAGCTAACCTAATAGCAATGCATGTCGGTCCTCAGGTCTTACACAGGTATTCCAGGTGTCCTAGCTGTTCAGAGTTACATTTAACCCAGGAAATATCAAGCAAAATAACACAAATAAGAAAGTTACAAATGCAACATGCTGACAAGCAGTCACTGTAAAGAACTTACATAGTGAAAGGCAGGCAGCTGTGCTGTGTAGATTTGCTGTTATCAGTAAAATGCCTACATAAATAAAGCAGTGAATCAAGTTACTCTGCAACACTGGCTTTTATTGTACAACTGTCCTAAGTAATCATCAGAGCAGGCAAACCTGCATCACGAAGGGCTGAAGTACCCAGTCCCTCAAGGCCATGCAGCAAGCCTTAGCTCTGCTGCCTCCAAACACTGCTTTTTAGCTCCTCTGCAAGATAAACAACTAAGTCCTTCCCCTACTCTACAAAATACATTCATCTGAACTATGCAGGATTTCATTAGCAAAACCTAAATATATTCCACAAAATGTTATCTCAGCATGTTTTTTTCTGAAAAATGTAATGCAACTGATAATGAAAACAGATGCTTTGTAATCCGTAGGAAGCAAGTTTGTGAAACTAACTTACATGAATTATTCTTTGACATCTTCATTCAGGCTCACTGAACAGTGAGAAGCGTTATTCGTATTTCAACCATTCTGCTGCATCAAAGAGAAATTCCATAATCTACCATGGATCACAGAACAACCTGTACCAGATATTTTTTACCCTATTTGGTATCTTAACCAGAAGATAAATCAAGGGAAATAAGGTATGGGAGAGACAGATTTCACTGCATTAAATGTAGGTACTTACGCTTTTTAGATGAATATTCATTTTATATTTCTTTTGTCCTATAGTTTGAAATACCCAATCTCATTGTATTTACCCCTAGATTTAAACAGAGTTCCTTTTTTTCCTCTGAAGTATTTTGCATATACAGAAACTTTTAATGGATCCTATCTCACCAACATTTCTGCATAAACAAGACCTCGTAATCCTCAAAAGGTCACAAAGCCACAATTGTGAAAACATAATGAAGAGTGGTGACTCATATATAAAGTCTGCTTCTAGCTTTTTTCCTGATAAAGAACATGCACTCCGGAGTTCCCAAAGTACCTGCAGGGGTCTCTTAAAGCTCAGAAGCTATTCAAAGCCACCTACACAACACACTATTTATGGCTCACTAGAAGTTTCTCAAGGTGAGGACCTACTTTTTAGCTGTTACAGGTCACTATGCACACACTGGTTTACATAAATAATAGTTTATTAGGCCTATATTTCTTTATTTTTCATTGGTACACTTATATGGAGTACCATTATTCTACAAGAAAGCATCAGAAGCAACTATGCCTTTTAATGACCTCTAATGAAAGCCATTAAAGACTAAAGAATCCATGAAATTTCTACAGGTTTGTTTTTTTTTGTTTTTTTTTTTGTTTTTTTGCTGCAGGGTGACTAGCTCTCGTTACAACAGATTTCTCTTTACAAGCCCAGATATCCAGGAAAGATTCATAAAGACCAATGAAGTTTCATGTCTGAAAAATACCTGCTGCTCACATTGGACAAACCTCATACCGATTCCCTCAGTGTCATCTACTACCTTTCCAATGATTTTGGTTAAGGTATTTAAATCTTCAAGTAAGAGATTTACACAGCATAACTACCTTCTAGCAGATTGACTCATTATATGTAAAAACCAAAACACGTGCCTCTGTTTGGGTAGTTTAATAGACAGCCAGCACCTGTGGCACCCCTGTGAAAGCGTATTTAGGAAAGGGCAGAAAGCCCCAGAAAGGGAACATGTAAGGAGTAGAAGGTATGTTATGGAGATGCTACCATTCTCCTACAGGGCCTATAGCCTAGGAGGGCTTACTCTGGTGGGCAGGAAGAGGAGGAGCAGTAGGAAAAAAGCTGTATGTGGATTGTAGCCTTCTGTGCCCTGTCTCTGTAGCGAGCAGTGGCAGTATAGCACGGGGGTAGGCGAACGCTTGGGAGCGCGGACCATGGCCAGTGCCTGAAGCTCAGCCTACCAAAAGAGGGCTGTCTTTCCCACGAATTTAGGTATTCTTTTCCTTCTAATACCCCAACTGCTAAGTAAACACTTAATTGATAATAAGTTAACATAAATTCCCCAGGTGAAAGCTGTTTTGCCCGTGATGGTAACTGGCAGCCATCTCCCTCCGTTTTGACCTGCCGCTTCTCCCACTCCCCTCGCAGGGAGGGGCAGCAGCTGTGTGCCTATCGCCCAGGCCAGCTGAAAAAAACACTGAAAACTCTCAAAGAATGAATGTAAGCAGGAACTAATTACAGATTTTGCAGACGGTAAAAGGCAGGTGTCGTGAAGCCTGACGGGAGTTACCATGAGGATAGTGTATCAGACTGCCCGTGTGCGGTAAGAACCAGAGGGCGGTGCCGTTCCTCTGCTGTACTATCCGCAAAGCTGGAAGGACCGCAGTTATATAGCAACAGGCTCTGCCCCGCGCCCCCAGCCCTTCCCGCCCCACCGCCAGGAGAGGGGATGAGACCGCGCCGAGCGGGGCGGCGCGCTGGATGTTACCTCCTCCCACTCAGCCTCCGCTCCCCGCTCGGGTGGCTTCACCTGCAGCCGAGCGAACAGGCACTGCTGCAGCAAGGCCCGAGCCAGCACCGGCCGCGCCGCCGCCATGGGACCCGCGGGAGGGAGCGGCGTGAGGGCGGGCGCGGAGCCCGGGCGGGGCGGCGGCGGGGTCACAGTGCAGTGCGCGTTGCTTTTCCGGGTTAGCGGGGCCCGTAGTTGCAGTGAGATGCTGGGGCGTTACAAAGCCCAGCGGCTGGGTACCGGCTCATTGGTGTGTGTGAGAACCTCTGGTCTGGCAGTGGTCTCTGAGGAGGGGCAGGTAGCCACGTGCAAAGGATGTAGCTCTAGGACAGAAAGCGTTTTAACAGCTCGTACTTAAAAAGCCCTTCTGCTACCTGGAAGCTGGTGGGTTGGTTGGCTTGTTTGGATGAGAAAAATGCTGCTTAGCTTATTTTCTAGTGAGACAGTGTTACATGCTGTGGAGTAGCATGCTGTGTGGTTTCTGCATGAAAACTCAAGGCCAAAAATGAGCAGTGGAAGGCCTGCTCATTGTTGCTTTACAGACTGGCAGCGTTTGGAGGTTTCATGTCAGAGGGTTTTTTCTCAGTGACACTATTTGGAAGTGGAGGGAAAAACAAATAACACAGTTACACAAAGGACATTTGTATAGCCAGGGATCAGGTTTAAGATCTGAAGAAAAGTTAAATTATTGTAGCTGCTGCTTCTGTGATCACTCAGGTTTCTGACTCTGTGTCCTGACTCACTGAGTAGATGACTTTTGCCCTCCTCCCTCTTGTGAGTTCTGACAGATACGCTGGGATCAGCTCCAGCAAAGGTAGTATGGGCTGGTGTAGAACTCAGCTTCTCAGAGCTCATGTGAAAGACCTAAAATGTGGTTTCAAAACCACGTTTTTAAAAAAAATGAAGTAATACAGATCAGCGTGGTAAGAAACTAGGTTTTATTACTTGGCCTTAGTTATCAAACAAGCTTAGTGCAGTTAGCTGTTGCACAGCAAGGGGCAATATGCTCTCATTAATAGCCATTGTTACACATAGGTTGTATTAAAATATGCTCTTTTGCATTAGTGTTCTGTGAGGTTGCTCTTTCAAAAGCAAACCTTTATAAAAATGATGAAATGACACTAGGTGGCTAGTGCATAAATTAGCTCATTTCTATTAGCTGTAGGGTACTGCTAAGTATGAGCTATTTTTATTTAAACTTAGTTGATTTTATTTAAAATACCTTCTGTTCATTTATTCTAAAGCTCTATCCCCAGACTCATTAAGCAGAACTTAATGAGGTAGAAATCCATTTAAAATGAGTTTCTTCATATGTATTTGTGATATAACTTTATTGTTAAGGAAAATGGATATTACTACAACCTCTGAGCAAATTATCTAAGTAGAATACAAATAGATGCCAGTATATATGCCTATTTTATTCTTTGTTGTAAATACCATTGTTTGCACCAGAATTTGATGCATTTATTCATATGCAAGTTTAAAAACATATGGCATATGGTTGTGAACCAGTACATTAAACAATTAGTACAGGATCATTATTTGTATCATTCTTGATGTAGTTGTATTGTATTTGCCTTGGAAAAACAAATGTATGTTATTGTAGCACATGTTCCATTTCTTGAATTTTGTTGGGCCATAGTTAGGTGAAAGATCTCTTTTGTAAGCCAGAGAATGTTTGGCTAAATTTTAGCCATTTGAATTTGTGGTTGGTGTTTCTTTTGTTTTGTTTTTCTATATGAGAGAACCTCTAGATGTCTAAGGAATGTATTCATGTATAAAATACATTGATATTTTTAACAGTTATCAAAGGTGTTTTCCTACATGCTTTGGTTTTTACAGCTGTCCCAAAATATTTATTGTATCCTCTCTGCTTCTTGACCCTGCAGCAAAGAGTAGGTATTTGGAGACTGTCTGTATCTGGAAGATGCTTTTTATTTTCACATCAGTTCTTTTTAAGAGGGACAGATGGCAGCACGAACCACTTCTCGCAAACATAAGTGTACATGCATTTTTCCTTATTTTTAGTTTGAATGGTCATGTATATTTCATGTGCATTTAATGGAGTGTCCCCTTTTGTGGAGAGAGGTGGGTGCTGGGGCTCTGCCTCTGCTGGTACTCAGGTTTCTCTTGTCTATCAGAGGATAAAATGGTCTTTCAGGACCAAAATGATTTCAGATTGTCTTGAAGTCTTCCCTAGGGATGATCTTCTTTTTGTGAGCAGTAACTTTGGTGTTGAATGTCACTTAGCAGGAGTAATAGTTGACTGTAATATTGAAGGGACAAGATGCATCTTAGAAGTTATTTCCCTGTCTGTGGTGTCTGAAACACTGATCTAAGGCTTTTCAAGCAGCTGTCACATCAACAAAGTGCCCCTGGGTAGCTTCATCTGTCTTGAAGAGAAACAATACAAAGCTTCAGCCTAGCACTTAGATAGCAAAGATACAAAATAGGTTGATACAATGGGTTATATTTTGTCTTGTGGGACAGATGTAGCTGAAAGGGTGTGGAGTGTTGAAGGAAGAATTATATTTGAACATTACATTTTCTGTATTGTCTGTCCAGTGTGGAACTCCCCATGTGTACAAAGGAGAAAAAATAAAAGTAAGAAAACTAGCAGATCCTGTATAGGGAAAGAGTATTTACTCAAAGCACTTGAGAACATTTAGTCAACAATCATAGGTGGGTACGAATGCTGCCTGGAATGCTGTGACAGAGCTGATGGACTCTGTTGTGATAGCTAGTACAGGTTGCTGTTAGGAGGCTCTTCCATCATTAGAGATGATGAGGAAAATGGAATTAGCGGCAATTAAATGGCCGATCTTCGTCATAGGAGATGCAAAGTATTTTGTGTTATTTTCTGTAAAACTGTTTAATTTGTAAAACACATTTTTAATTGACCATGCTGAAACAGCAAATCAATCCCTCTGAGAATAAAAAAAATGGATGTGTAGATCTTAAGTTTGAGAGGGTTAAAATGGCATGATAGTGCAGAATGAAAAGAGGTTATTTCGTTATTTTTAAAGTGATGTTTACAATCTTCTGGGCTGAGTCAAGTTGCTTTCTGTTCTTTCTCCTTTGCTTACAGTTTATTTTGTTTATGGTTTTGAGTTGTCTAGATTACTTAGGCTATCCATGAGGAGGTATCTGACTCTTTGTTTTGTGAGGTGTTGTTTGTTTTTTTGGTAACCTTTTCCCAGTCTAGTTCAATTAAGTTTTTCCCAACAGCTTCAGAATTGCTAGGTTAATACTGAATTAATGCATTTAGCTGAAAGAAAAGACCTTGCTGAAAAGGAGTGTGTGCGCAGAGGATTAGGTATTGTAGTTCAGATTGTTCCACTACCTAAGTAACAGACACGTTGCAGTGACTATTTAGCAGTAATTTGTCTCGTGTTCAAATAACCTTCAAGACATTCAGATCAAGAACATGTCTCCCCTCCAAACCAGAGGTATTTAAAAGTGTAGAATGGGGAGGGAGCATTAAGACTTACCATACCACTTGTCAAGCAACAGAAACCACGTGGAATAAGTGTTTTCACTTGAAGACCCTAAGTGTTGAAAAATGCTGGTGTAAAGAGCTACTGGAAGTAGTTCTTCGAGAGAAGATGTGAGGCGAAGATGTGATCTGCTTGCTTACCGTGATTGCCTTAAGGAAGCAGGAACGCTATTAATTAGTTTCTTTTTCTACAATTTCCACGTGTGTTCATCTGCTTGTGACATTTACTGTACTGTTCCCTGCTTGAATGTCTACTGCACCAACCATTTGTCTCTGCATGACCTACAGATGTGAATTTTAAAATAAATTCTGTTGATCCTACTGGAGTAGGATACAGAGCAGTATCAGTAACCTACTTAGGGTATGTACCATAGGGTCTAATTATAGCGCTTCATACTGGTTAGAAGCAATGCAGTACTCTTTAATATTAGAGAGGTATGCTTTCTGGAAATTAATCCGATTTCTTTCTTTTTCTGTAAGAAAGTTTGGTGGTAGTGTGAGGACACTCCTATGACAAAAAATGCAAGAGCATCTTTTAGGTGCTGGAACTATAATTTTCCATATTTTCAATAGATGCTGTATGCAAAGGTCTCAGTGTTGGCATAAAGCCTCATGTTATTACTAAAAAATGTACATGAATTGAGATGCTGCTCTTTCCATTCCTTTGACACACACCATGAAGGGTCGTTTATTATTCTCTATGTACCTGAAGGCCTCCTTGCCTCTAGTCATTGTCAAGTGTGCAGGAATAATCAGGCTGCATGTCTTTTTTTTGCATTTATATAGATGGCTTTCAAACGAAGCTCCTTCTGCAGCTTCAGGCCAAAAGTTTTCTCCTTCAGCCACAGCTCCTGTCCCTTTTTTTCCTCAGGCATACTGACCTTAGCAAGTTGGGAAGGCATGCACACAAATGATAGGTCATTAGGAAATTCTCTGAATAGCAAACCTCTGAAGTCATCCCAAGTTCTATTTGCTATACATTTAGATAAAACCGGAAAGTCAAAGGAGGCACAAATTATATGCTCAGTCTGTAATTTATCAGTTGCTGAAGCTGTTGTTTCCCCAAACTCAACCTCTTTTGCAACATAGTTCAACAAGATTGCCAAAGCTCAGTAAACTGAGTAGGGGGTTGACAAATTTTTGGCAATTAATTCTCTTCAGTGTAAGATCTTTGTCACAACACAAACAGGCATTTCTTTTCTGCCATAACACAGCATCACAGTAATGTTGGTCTATAAGCTTGCTTTGAAATTATATTTTGGGAACTCATCCCCTTAAAAGACAACAAAATGCAGCTGCAGCAACTGTACGACTTTTTATCTATAGTCAGTCCTTTGTTAATGATTTGTTTCTGTTAATGCAATACTGTATATAATCTGTCCATGATTTTAGCCAACAGAAGAAGCAGGTGATCTTGTTTCCCCTCAGGTCCTGTGGGGAAAAAAAAAGCAGATGTTTAATGCAGTGAGATAAATAATAGAGGACTGAAAATTCTAATGAATATTCATTGAGTTAAGTAAGATAATATACCACATGTCAAGAAATAATGTGACTTCTTGCTATGACTTCCAGCTCAGCTTAACGTATCTCAAAGAACTTCCGGTGTAACCAGTTTTTTAATATTTAATTTTAATGCTTTCTTAAAGCATTGGTTTTTTTCAGTGCATGTTTCTGAACTCATTGGGAGTGAGATGATTTCTTTACAATTTGATACCTCAAAAGCACTGCAATGAGAAAAAGGATATTTTTCATATGATCTTCGATTTTTTTTTAAGCTGCTAAAGAGTCATGCTTTCTTTTATGATAGATGCTAAATAGCTGCTACAGGGTGGAAAAAAAACCATTATCTTCAATATTTGATGTTCTAACAGGATGAAAAAATTCTATTTGTTAAATTTTTTTCTAAAAGTGCTTTTTTTCACAGGTAACCCTCCAGTAGTTTCAGAAATTATATGTATATGAATAAGTGGGTAAAACAATTAGTTGATAACTTGAGATATTTTTGTATCAGTTAAAGATATTTATTTTTTCCCTGGATAGTCTGTTGCTTATAGGGCAAAAAATAATAGTTTTCAAAGTGACAATCTGAGTGAGATTCATGTCTGGATTAAAACAACTTTGTTTTGGTGCCCATAGGTAAAAGGTGTTTTAGCTACTGTTGGAGAAATTACATCTATTAAGCTTAAAGAATGACTCAGTGTCTAGGCTACATCTAGGAAGTTCATTAATTGCAAGAAGTACCCTTGGACACTAATTCATCTCTCTGCTTTTAATGGTTCTTTTCATACTTTTGGCCAGGGTTAACTCGCATCTAAAAAATTCCAGCCTGATTTAGCAGTTAGGATTCTCTCATTCTCTCTCTAGAGCATTGTGTTGAGCCCTCATATATGAACTTTCATATACTATACACGTGTGTATATATATGTATCATTAGTAATTACATAATCTTTCAGAGTTTGCTGTACTAAAGGAAAAAAAAAATCTGTGGTGTTTTTTGCACTTATATGGTAGGCTTCTTATGATAGGATTTCAATTCCTGATTACCACAGCAGCCTTTCTCTTCACTAGTCTACTACTACTGGTCTAAATTAATCTTGTATATGGGAGATCAGCAGGATTTGAGATAGGGTTTCACCATGTCTGGTTCCAGTGAATCAACAGCATCCTGTCTCTAAGACAAATGCTATTTTTGCAATATTCTTACATATGAGAGAAAAGAGGAAAGATTGCATAATGTAATTCAAAATATACTATTAGAGGATATTGCTTGCTACATTTTGAAAGCAACTTAGATAAATGAAGTCTAAGTATTGTAATGGACAGAATGTTAAATGTATTAGGGACAGTGATAACATCTGTAATAATAGACATTTTTAGTGGTCTGTGTGCTCTGCTGTTGGATCCATATGTAGATACCCACATATGAGACATTAAAATGCAAAATTTAGTTCAAAATCTAGTGAAAATTCTGATTAGTGCTAGAAAACTATCATGCAGAGTGAATATGAATATGTACCTAATTTAAGTGCCTAAGTAAAGAAATAGAATTCTGTAACTGACATTGCTATCCTTTAAATACCAGTTATCCGTGACTGCAGATATGACCATGACTCAGTAGGTGACAGAGAAAGACAGAGCCAATGAAAGCTCCTTTCTCAAAATGGCTTTCTGTAGTCCGAAGTGTGAGTTAATAAGCCAAACAGTGAATTAAACAATCACTCAGTCTCAAAAAAACCAATTTTGTATTTTCCTGTAATAGTTATATTTCCTCATTTCAATGTTTGATTAAATTGGTGTTGTAAAGGCTACAGTCCAGTCCTTTAGTGGCAGAAATTAGAAGAACATAAATTACATTTATTTCTGTGAGAGTTGATTTTTAGATCTTAGTTTTGTTACCTACTGGCCAAGAGCATTGATGCATGATTCACTAGAAAATTGTCTACATCTGAGGCAATTACACAGGTACTTTGTTGTAGGAAGCTGTTAACTGAGTCCCTCTTTTCTTCATGTTCAGAGAGCTGGGATGGAAAAGAAAACAGAAGTTTATTTTCTGAACCAGGAGGAACTTGCTCGACTTCTTGTCTGTGTTAGACTTCAAAGGTACTCTAGGCTACGTTTTCCTTGGCTTATGCTTTATATAAAGGAGAAGATGGTTATAAACATGCCCATCTTCCTCTGTTCTGCCTAAAGAAACATGCTGTTTGGTATTAGATGTTGGCATAAACAAAAATCTGAGACACTTAGGCACTTTTTTCTTTTCACACTTTAGCGTAGAAGATTAGAGATCAGGAACTTTAAATTTAACTCGTGGGTCTGCCTCTGGCTCAATCTAAAGCCATGAAGAAGAGTTACTTTCCTTCACAGTGGTGGATTAACTGGAGAAAGAAATAAGCATTCCGATAATCTCCTGTTCTGCCTTCACAGTTTTGGACTACCATAGTTTTATATGTAGTACTTGAGAAAAGTGCTCTTGGATCACATTTATTTTCAGCTGAGGTTGTTTCAGCATGCAAGGATCAATCTGGAAGATATTGCTGCAGGCGCAATTGTGTAAGTGGTCCATATACACCCAAAGAACATCAGTTCCCTTTGGTGATGTCTTGCACTGCTAATGTACAAGAAATTGTGAGAAAAGTATTTAATGGCCACAGAGCAAAACTGAATTGGTTTGGAATGTGAGACAGATTTTTAAAATAATTAGTAAATGCAAAACCCACTAGAAGTTGGTGTTGTTTCTCAATTAGTCTCATTGTTCAAATTAGGTTAATTTGCTATACAAAACTCATTTATGCTCCAGGTTCTGATGCTAACAAAAACGCTTCCTGTAAAACATAAGTTCATTACTGAGAAAATAAATGAAGAACAGAATTTAAATGATTTCACAAATTGAAATTGTGCCTGAATGCCATTATTACTCAAACCAGTGCTGTCAAATGGTTTAGTGAAGCTTTTAGGGCAGTGAAGATCTTAATTCTGCATTTGTATGATGTCATATGCAAAAAAGATCCCTTCCACCACTGGAATTACTATTTATGTGCTGTTGGAAGAGAAGGTATTTCCACTCTTTCTTCAATGGTTGTAACACTAAAGAATAGGAAAGTTTTTTTTTTTTAAAGAAAAAATCAAAGCTTTTAAGTACCAAAAGACCATTAATTGGAGTGCATTAGTTACATTCATGCAAGGAACAGGTTGTGTACCTAAGAAAATAATTATGTACCTTTGATACTGAAGGGCATATTCAACAAAACAAATCTCTTCATTTTCTGTACTACTTGCTTAAGGCTGAAAATACTGCTGTAGTATCAGCTGTGTCTTCACTGTGATGTGACTGTTACTATAGTACATGATATTAACCTGAAGAACTTGATGATTGACTTCAGAAGACTCTAGCAGTAGTTTAAAAAAGTTTGTCTCTTCTTGACTGTGAAGGTCTGCACTGATTGTAGTGTCCATGCAGAAGTAATATACAAACTAAATTGGGTTCAATTCTACCAGGCCTCGGTCCTCATTTAGCAAAACAGAATTAAAGCAGAGAACTTAATTTCTCAGTTTAAGGTCTGGAAAAGTGTTTGCATACAATGAGCTACTTTTGTGGTATTTATATTAATATTTCCATTAAATATCATTATAAAGAAAAATGTGTGTTACTACTGTGTCTTGTGTGATTTCATTGTGCTTGTTAATCTGTTGCAGTTACAAGTATTGCCATGTATTATGAACAAAATTGTTGATTCTCAAATATTTCATATGACACCACAGGTAAACCTCTCTTGTTTTATACAGATTTTTACAATCCCTTGGGCCAAATGAACTTTGCAACAAGAGGGCAGAAATGCCTCACCATCAGGGGTGCAGGCTCTTAATAACCAAGCCTGGCAGGAAGATGAAGCGAGAAGTGAAATTCTAATGAATGAAATGAGGGCAATAGTGTGAGACACAAGGATGTCACAGTTATCTCTAGATCTATCTGTCTGTGACAGGGGGACAGCAGGTCCACCAGCCCAAAAAAAGGGGAGGGGGAAGGGAACAAAATGGGAAAGAAAAAAACCAACAAACAGTGGTAATGATCTTAGGAGGGAAATAATTTACTAATTGTAATAGCAGAAATGCAACTAAATTGGTATTGATGCTATTAAATCAAATAAAATGAGTTCCTGAAAACTGAAGTTCTTACTCTGATCTGCCAGGGAGCAAAGAGAGAAAATCTTGTGACTTTCAGTCAGTTTTATCTTTCCCACTGACTGGAAAATGGAAACAGAACAGCGAAGTTTTCTGGGAGCTGCAGGACATCTTCTGAGACTCTCAGTGCACTACGTGATGTGGTGATGTGGAATAATGGTAACAAAAATCATAAAATCACAACAAAGGAGGCTCCTCAAACACACCAAGCCAAGACTGGATGAGATCCCATGGCTTGCTATTAAATAAATTAGCAAAATATGAAGTTGCTGTAGTTTGTATGAGGAGCACAGCAACAATCACACAAAGAAGCCACATTGGTAGTTGTTTGGGGTTGTTTTTTCTTTTCTTTTTTTTTTTTTTGAACAGCTTGATTCAGTTTGTCTCATCATCAACCCCAAGGGAAAATGCTAGAGCACCTGGAAGTGACGCAGGGCTCCTTCAGCATTGAAAGGGTTGCAGTCCTGGTAATACACTCTCAATTGCTTATTCCCTATTGCACACAAATCAACCTAGTTATCTAATAAGTCATTTTTCACATGTTAATTTGTTTTTAAAATTTGGAGTCATTTGTCAGCAAAGCTCTCCTAGATAGACCTGCATACCCTTCATGGATTTTGGGTGGAGGAAAAATACATGTAAATACAAAACAATCTAGTTTCAGATGGAAATCAATTACATTTTTATCATTCAAGTGTTCAGGCTGACTACCAATCTGAAGTCTTTAAAATGCTTTCTTACACTTCAAGAAATGTTATAATTTACATAAACATTAAATATTGTGGTTTTCGTTTTGTTGAACAATTGAAAAATCCAGTATTTGCTGAAAAACACAGATTGCCCATGTTTTCCATCAGGCAGTAAGATCTTCGTTGATTTCTGGATGCATTTTCCCGGACTCATGTTTTAGTGGTATGTGTGGACTGTAGGGACGTCATGCACACAAGTTACACCACTACGTTCAATTGTTAAAATTTAAATAAGAAACCGAAAGCAATTATAGCATTTTTGAAATGGCTTCCTTATTTTAGAGCAAATTTAATGGCCAAATTCTACTTTTCATATTCAGTACAGCCTAGTGCCATAGTAGCTTCCCTATTGCTATTAAAATTACATTAAAAATGTTGAAAACCAGTTCTGCATACCTACCATCGATCCTGCATGGCCGATTTTGTTTCTGTGATGTGTGCTCTGCACTTTAGCACTACCTCTAACTGCTCAAGGTAGGAAAATGAATTATGCAAATTTCTTGCAAGGAAAAAGCACAGTTTCCTGGGGCAGCGAAGAATAGGCCCTTGAGGGAGATCTCTAATACAGTTTCTGAATTAAATGGCTCGGTGGTTGTCAGCGTTCTTCTGCATTTTGGTTTCCTGGTAGGGTGAATTAC
This sequence comes from Pavo muticus, assembly GCA_016647715.1. Taxonomy (NCBI): domain Eukaryota; kingdom Metazoa; phylum Chordata; class Aves; order Galliformes; family Phasianidae; genus Pavo; species Pavo muticus. The sequence goes on from JACDJE010000299.1 coordinate 828,024, forward strand.
TGGGAAACTATTTGACCTCTTCACATGTCTGTGCTCGCTATACAAAATATGCTTAAATGGTTACAGAAAGAACAAGAGACTGAATGAGCATCACTTGAAGGAAAGCAAAAGTTGCGTTTTTATCACTGTAATTTTTCTCTGGCAGCTGAGCACTGGAATAAGCCTTTGAAAATGGTGGCTTTGAGCAAAATGCCTGATTAGGGCTTTTAATAATACGACTCAAAAATAACATTAAATGAGTGGTGAAATTTCTCGATGTGAAAAAGGGGCAATGTTTATTACAATAATACTTTAAATGGATATAAAATCCCTGATCCATTACTCACTACAGCAGATGCCAACAAAGGGCGCTATCTACGCTGTATTTTACCTCTGAAAACTAACGGCCAGAAACTGCCAAGGTCTGAAGTACTTCAGTATTACTGCCTGGATAAACGGGCTATTCATGGGATTGTCTGGAATAAATCACGTCAAAAGGACCTGAATTCCTCCCACGACATGGCTGCAGGCCTCGCGGTGGTTTAGGCGGTGCACGCCTGAATGCTTCAAATGACACATGACTCAAGGCACCCTACTTAGAACAATTGGAATTGCACTTAAAAATATATATATATTAATACCGAAGAAGTAGCACCGGACCCGGCCACGGGTTCTTTGAACTGATGACTCAAAGGATGAAGTGGAATACATGTGTTGTATCTGCACCTGACATAAACCACGGAGGGCCACGATGTGCCCAACCCCAATGAAGGCCGGGGCGAGTCTCGCCGCCCCGCGGAGGCAGGCGGCCCGTGCCATGGCCGTGCCCACACGAGAGCCGCGGCCACCAGTCCCAAGCGGCGCTCCCCGCTTCCCGTTTGCAGCCACGCCTAAAAAGCCCTTAGGACCGCGCTGCCCTGGCTGGCTTGGACGCGGTGAGGACGTACAGACCAGCGCCAGGGGCGGCCGGTGCTCGAACGTTGTGCAAGTACGTGGGGCAACAGCGTGGCCCGGCGCAGCGCAAGGGGCGGGCCGAGTCGCGGCGGCGCCATTTCAGCGCGCCTGGCGGGAGGCAGCTATGGGGGCCGCTGGTTGGCGTTGGGTGCTGCGCGTCGCTCGGTTTTCCGGCCGCGGCGGGGAGGCGTTGGCGGTGCTGCGGCGCCCTCCGGGCAGCGGAGCTCGCGCTGCTTCGTCGTCCGTCTCCGCGGTGAGTGAGGCGGGCCGGCCCCAGGGCGGTGCAGGAAGGGAGCGGGTCCTGGCGAGCTCCGGGGTGGGGGGATCTAGACGAGTTCTCGGCTCGGTTCCTGAGCAGCTGTTTCAGGATCTGCATCGAAACTGCTCCGAAGTAGCCTCGACAGGGGCTGGCTTTGGGGGTGCGTTAGCCGTGGGGTTCTAACGGCGCGGGCAGCCTAGCAGGCGGACCGAGGGAAGGAAGAGGAGTCTCTCTCTCCTGGATCATCTTTCATTCTGTAGAAGTAATGCCTGATTGCTCACCGTCTCCAAAACTTGACCACCGTCTGGTGAACGGGGTGCTCCTCTCTGAGATGCTAACTCCTGTGCGCTGCTACACGCCCCAGTCCTTGGGGCGCAGAAGAGCTGCTGTGTGCTTGCCCTCAGGTACCCGGGGCGCGCTCTGGCTAAGCAGCCCGAGTGCGCTGCAGGAAAGCAGCAGGGGCTTGGCGGGCTCCTCTGCGCTTGGTGCTGTTTTGCTCGTGCTTTTAGCTGCATCTGTTCTACTTCTGCCTCCCCTAGGTCGCTCTGCCTCAGTGACTGGTGGCTTGGGATGCTGGGGCTCTCATTTTGATGATATAGTGCTGAAAATACAAACAGCCAGTGGCTACCATGTGTATTAATTGTTATGAAGTTAAAGCTAGTAAAAGCTGATGTGCAGCCTTGACTTTAGCTTCGGAGGTATTCAGGAAAAGAGGAGGTAAATGGTTTCATTTTTAACTCTGTCGATTCCACTGAGAATCTTGCAAATCAAGTAACCTGAAGGTGATTTTTAAAAGTCTCAAAATTAGTGAATGAGGTTTTGATTTATTTTACTGGAAGCCCTGGTTCCTTTTTGAGTCTGGAACTGATAACATTTAACTGTGTCTAAACAAAATGTCCCTGGGGTCAGTGCTGAGTAGGCCCCATTCTTTCAAGTGATGCTGAGCATGAGGGAGGTTGCTGTAGGAGTGCAAAAAGATTTTAAGGAGCAATAACAAGGTTGTCTCAGAGCACAGGTTGGTCTGTACTTGTTCACTTTTTCTGCAAATGGTGCAGGTTGATACCACAACTGCTCTGTTCCGTTCTTTTTTAATTAGTCCTCAGGCTCCAGGGATGAGGTTCTACAAGACAAACGCACTAAGATCCTGTCACGGGGGCTGCCCAAACAAAAGCCCATAGAAGGAGTTAAGCAGGTGTTGGTCATAGCTTCTGGCAAAGGGGGAGTTGGAAAATCAACGACAGCAGGTAAGATTTTTCTTATTGTTGTGCTGTCTGTTGTGTTTTTATTGTTTTATAATAGATATGTAAATATTTGTGTGCTAGTGTGGTTTATGAATTGCATTCAGCTGGCAGCCGTGACACCTGATAGATTACAAAGTTTTACTTCAAGGCAACAGAGAAGTGTGTTTTCATGCTTCCCTCCCTCAGTCTGGTGTTACGTACGTAGCAACTAAGCTTTTTTTTTTTTTGCAAAATACATAGGTTTTCTCTGATATTTTACTTTGTATTCTGTACAAAGTACAGAATTCCTTTGCAAGGAGTATTTGGACAGTTGAGTCCTGCTAACAGAGCCCTCAACCTCTGTGAAGACCCATTGCAGCTGCTGGAAATCCATATGAATGCAGAGCAACCAGTTTTGAAGAGGGTGCTGGTAGAGCAGGCAACAGAAATAATGTGTTTGTAGTAGTGCAGTGCTGTTCTTGGACAGCTTGCTTTGAATTTGGGTTAAGCTAAGGTGGTGGGGATTATGTGCTGGTGTAGTGATGCTGTTCCTCCTTTGCTAGCATCTTAGGTGTAACTGTACAGTGCTCCAGTGTCCTATCCTGTCACGTGCTCTGTAGGAATTATCAATATTGTAGTGTTCAGAAGGTTCAGCGTCAGGTCTCTGGCCAGTTTTCTCAACTACTCATAAAGACATTTCATAATGACAGGTGAAACAGCAGTGATAAGCTACACAAAGCAGTGAGAGCCTATTGAATCACTGTGAACTCCCAACTTTTCTTACCTACACTGTTAGACTTTGGAATCAAAAGTCAGAAAAGCTTGAATTCTAGGAAGTAGGACAAGATGACGTGGATTCCTAATACCACATACATCTGCTTGAAGTTAAACAAATTTGTGTGTATAAATGTAAATACTAGGACATACAAATGTGTTAGCCACAGTGATTGTACTTGAGGGAAAAAGAAGTATTGAATGTATCTTGTACATAGGATACACATACATAATATCCTATACATAGGACATGTGTCTATACATACATAATGTACACTTTTCTGTACATACACAAAGACATTCAAAACAGTCAACACCTCCATTTCTTAATTATGTGGTTGCTTGATGGTTATAATTTGTTGGTGAGTTGTTTCTGGTTAATGGAAAAAATGGAATAGCTAGTTGTAAATCAACAGATTTACTAACTGAATATAATCCGAACAAGATATCCTCCTCACATCTACCAACAAACGTGCTAATGTAAATTCTAACTGGTATCTCTGCATAGTTTATACGTATCTGTATGTAATCTGTGTAATTTGCACATGAAGTACAACAGATGTATAAACACCTGTAAGCGGCTGGGAGTTCTTTCCCATTCATTTAAAAAAAGAAAAGTCAGAATTCACCAGACGTTAAATGAGAGAACTTAAATGTAAACAGACCATTGAAATGTTACCGTATTGGACAGCCTTTTGTTGATTAATGCATTTATTTTATTTATAATATCAAGAAGAAAGAGCACTTTAGATTCTTGATGATTAAAATAAGTTGAATGTTTCAGACGAACAATTTATTAAGATAAAATAATTTGTATGGAAAAAAAGTAGTAGAGGCTTGTGGGAAATGTGTTAGGTTACAATTTCCCTGACCGAGAAGGAAAGTAGGCTGGTAATTGGTAATTAGAGGTTGTACATATAGAACTTAAAGCAACACAGAAAATGTCATCAGTCTTATTATCTGCATTCCTCCGAAGGACTGTCAAGGTTGCTAGTGTTCTTTCTCCCCGTGGGTTTATATTCCAGTTGTTCCAGATCTCCCTTTCAGATTGAGTGGATATGTACTGGAGTTAAGTTTGTCAGGGCCATTCTTTAATATTTGTGTTTCTGTTGTGTAATTCTTTCTGTCTGTTGCTATATGCAACAGCATATAGCTTTTGTATTATATTCTTAGTTGCTTTTAGCATTTCTGAAATCAATATAGTCTCCGATTAAAAGAATAAGTAGGAAAAATATTTTTTAATCTCTTCAAATACTTACATTGTTTTATTTTTTTTTTAGTATGAGATTTTTTTTTTTTTTTTTTTTCCTGTTTCCTGTATTTGTGTCCTGTTGAGTTCTTTTATTTACCGTGTTCTGCTAGATTTCCTCAGTCTCAGTGCAGCATCCCAGAGTTGGTTCTGGCGTGGGAAGAATTCAGAGGGTGAACTTGAAGGAATAGAAGTTTCTTATTTCTGAAATTCACAGTATTTCAACTGTGTAAGCATGGGGTGGTGTTCTGAATCACGTTTTGCTAATCATGCAGTTTGAAGAAAATACAACTACTGATAATTTACCTTGGTTTTCTTCAGTTGTTTCCATCAAAGGCTATTGAGATAAGATCTTTTTATTGTTGTTTGGGAGAACTGATGTAGTCAAGACATGGTGAAACATATCCCATCATTTCTATTTTTCTCTTGTATGTTTTTATTCTGCAGGTAGGATGTATTAATCTTTTCAAAGTAGTGGCTGAAATCCGTCTATTCATGTGTCCCACCTGGACATAGGTTTGGTCTTTGGCCAAGAGATGATAATAAGAGATGATAAATTATGGTTCTTTTTCAGGACCAACATCGCGTTTTCTGATATTGGACCTTCTTTACATGTTAAAATATTCAGCTAACTAGTGAGAAAGGAGTTCTTCTATTTCTAAATGTTGTTTACATTGAGATCTAGGTTTCCAGTTTGTCTTTCAGGAAGATTTCTTCTTGGTTATCTGTGAGTATTTTATTGATGAAATAGGCTCATTGTGCAGCAGATGCACTCAGCTGGCTCTGGATGTGTCTGACTTTGTGCCTAGCAGTTTTATTAGCATTGTTAGCTCAGCATTCTTTGAATTCAGTTGTGCTTGTTCCTAGAACCAGTTTGGATCTGGAATTTAAAAGTCAAAGCTAATAAGCCATCCCAGACTTGCGCTGGTATCAAGACTGACTCCTTGTGCTTCCTTCTTGATGGTGGCTGGTTTAGCATGGGCTAGAGATAGCATGGTGACTTTGTGGCATCCTGTGAAGACAAGAGGTGGTGGTGAAAAGTATTGGACTTGTTGAATATGTACACCCTACTCTTTTACAGTCCTGATCATGTTGGAGTCTAATTGTGAGGGCCCGTGTTAATGTTTAGGGTCAGGTTAGGGTTGAGGTCTGTGCTGTGTTTCTGAGCCTTCTTGGAACTGACAGTAATACAAAGATAACTGAGTGCAATAATCAGCTGGGATTCAAAATAGTATGTGTCCAGCTAGAAATGCAGCTAATAAACTCAAGCTTTCCCGGTATATTACTTCCGCTGTCTTCCTTCTTTCCCTTCAGTAGTCAAATATCCTTTAAGATGAACTGTGGATCTTACTTTAATTTTCACACATTATGATTGTGTGGGAAGAAGATAGACTGAAGTGATAGGCATATTAAAGCAGTATGTTGAGTAACTTGCTGCTTCCCTTGTGCTTCTTCAAACGTGATCTGCAGTTTATTTATTTGTTTAATCATTGGCTTGCATGTTTTTTTCCTTATCTTTGATTTGTAAGTCAGGCTCCAAGTTGCAGAGGATTAATTCTCTCTGCTTGGTTAAGGGAATAGTTAATCATGCATCTATTTAAGTAGCAAACCGAAGAATAAAATCTATAAGCTTTATCAGCTTAGGAGTAAACAGCACCTGTGCACATCTTAGGGAAAGCTGTATAATTTTTCTTGTTAACCTTCTCATTGTTTTGTTTAATGGAACTTTCCACTCTCTACATTAAATGCTTTAAGCTGCTAATGTCTTCCCAACTTGTTCTCAGTACCTTTGTACTCTTTCAATAGGACAAGGCTGACTGCAGCTTATCTTTCTTAAAATGCTTTGTAGGCTGAAATACAGCAATGTGTAAAGGAGGCAAAAGATTTTGTTCAAGAGAGGTGTGAGGGTTTTTGTTTGTTACAACATGTTACTGTTTGGTATAAGACACATGCTGTTTGGTTATACTGAAGTTTCTAGATCTTCCAGTATAGCTGAAGCTGGTGAACCATTGAAGGATGCCGTTTCTTCCATGTGTTTTCTACACAAGTATTGATGGAAATGCTGTAAACAGCTGTAAACAAGCTAAGGGACAAATTAATTGCTTCTTCCTGTTTTTCTGTTTAGTTGCTACAGATGCTTTCAGAGTAGATGAGACCTTGTTCTGTAGCATACAACTTGAGCAAAAAGCAGAATTGCAACTTCTTCCAAAAAATGTCTATTTTAATATATCATGAGACATCAAAAAAGGGTTATGAACATATTTCTGGTCACTGCAGTTCAGTAGTCCAGTGCTTATCTAATCTCTCGTTTTAAAAGTTCACTAGAGACTGGAGAGCTGTGGTATTTTATTTTTATAGTAGTGCCTAGTTTCCAAAAGTCAACAAATACTTTTCTTTATGTTATCCTTTGGCTAAATGCTAAGATCGTAACTTCATATCACAGTGTCCTGTAGAAATTTAGAGCTTGTGGTTTTTTGCAGATTAATGCGAGTTTGCAGGCTACCCTGGATTGAAAAGTAGGTGCTGCTGACTCTTCAACTACTAATACTATAGAGATCTTAGAAGCTAAGAACCAAGGTGATGAGTGCACTTATTAAGCAAGTGTGGTGTATTTCTATTATGTTTTCACTTGTTAGAAATCATAGCATTCTTAATATTTAGAAAGTGAGTTCTCTTACACTTAATCTTTTCTTCTCTTTTTTTGCAGTAAATATAGCCCTCGCCCTAGCAGCAAATGATTCGGTAGGTGAACATCTAATTATCAGCCTTAATGTTAAACAAGTGTGTGAGTCATAAATAAAATGGTTACTCCTGGGGGTGGTCACATACATTAAGTCTGGCAGTTAATTTCTTTATTGTTGTTTTTCTTTTTAATGGACATTTGAGCTTATGTAAATTTGTTTGTATCGGCGCTGTGGGTGACTCAGCTCTCATCCTTCATCTGTGTTTGGCTGTACCCTTTCTGCTGTGTGTCTCTGATTACAGCAGCAGTTCTGCAAGGATGTGTAGACATACAGGAGGAAGTTTGTGTAGTTTGGAGATGCATAATAAATAATTGATTTCTATCACTTCGGAGCACTGACTTGGAAAAAATATGAGTAACTGCTGGGTGGTGTCCAAAGCATTATTTGTAGCTGCAAAGATTCACTTTTCCAGGAGAAATTAATGTATTAAAATACTTAATGGACTGGGGGGGAAGAAAGAAGCTACACATCGTCCTGAAGCTTAGAAATACATTTATTTTTTTTTAGTGAAAATATATAATTGCACTATTTGGTATTGCAAAACTCAAACTGTTAAATGCTAGAAACAAGTTTGTGTAGAAGGGTGTGTAACACAAGTATAGAACTTGTGAAGCATTGATTCCAAAGTAGCTAACAAGTTCAAAGCAAGTGTACACTTTAGAATAGTATTCCACAGAGGTTTTCAGCGAAGCTGGAACTTTGGATTTACTGATAATCTTTATGCAAAGGCCAAGAAAGATATGTGAGGAAATATCTTTTTCAGATGATGCACTCCACTATTTAAATTAAAATTATCTAGGAACGCGTATTGAGCATGGCCTGGGAACTTTAATTAGTTATTTTGTTGAGTTCTCAAAAGACTCTTGGAAAATATTTCATAGTTAATGTCAGGTATCATTGAAAACAGTGCTTACAAAGCAGTATAAAACAAGGTATTCTCACATACTTTGACCTGGTAAATATAGTATCTTCTTATCTTGTAAAGGACAAATGAAATAAAATAGGTAGGAGTGAAGTTTGTGTGCTCTCTGCACACTTGTAGAAATTTGTAAAAGAATTTTATTTTAATTTCTGTAACACCAGTCATACTTGATAAGAAGTGAATGCTAAGGCTGTTAAATGAGATGCATACTGTTTGTAATGGCATCTGATCTTGATATTTCACAGTGTTTAATTCTGTGTTTTAAACAGGCTGCTGGAGTAATTTGATTCGGAAGGAAAGTCTGCTATCTTGAAAAGCAAAACTGCTTGAATGGTTCTTTCTAATTAACTTTAAAACATGACATTTGCTGTAATACTTTTCCAAAATAAATGTGATCCTGCAAGTAGTTCTGTGCTGTAGCATGGTCCTTGAGTAGCTCCATGGAAACCATGTCAACTAATTACACAGAAACTTTCCATACCAGCTTGAGTGTTTTTAGGATTGTGTCTGATACTGCTCATGCATGCGGCTTTATGCGTTGTGTGAATTTAGATAGAACATCTTAGTAATTCTGGCATTCGTAAGTTGTGGGGTTGTGCCCTTTTGTTAGGGCTTAAACATCTGGTTTTAAATGTGGTGATTTGATGCACCACTTCAGTAGCCCACTAAAATGCTTGCAAAATGCATAAAACCTCTTCAGTCATTCAGTCTGTTTATTTTACTGGAGTTATTTGGCAAATTAGGGACTGAGAAATAATTCTAAATGAAATTGAGGCAAGAAAGTTTGGTAGATGTAGAATGGCACTAGTCATTTCTGATGTTACGTGGTAGTATAAAATTGAAGGCCAGAGGCTGGCTGATGTTGATGAAAGAGCAGGTGAGATTGCTGTGACTTGCCTGATCTGACAGTCACTACCTAACAAGCTACAAACATGGTGAAATTGTGCATTGGTGTGGTTACAAAATGAGAAGCTAAGTTGAACTGAATAAAGTCAACTGTGTTTTGTTTATTCACTGGTATCTTTACAATAAGATGATGGTGTACATTGTTTATGTTTAACCTTTGGACTTGAATACACTGGTGTTCTCACTTGAGATTCTGTTAGTAAATCAGAGCATCAGCAGCCTCCTGCAACTTCATTACAGTGCTTATGTTTTTTATAAGCAAAATAAAAATTTGTAGGAACTGATGCTTGATGTACTGTTTAAAGCAGAAGAGAAAGGACTTGTAAAGAAAGGTCACCATGACCATAAAGGTTTGTGCTTTGCTTCTTCATTAGATACAGTCTGTTCCTGTTAGAAATTCCTCGTTTATAACTAAGTTTTCAAAGCAAGTAGTGTATTGGAGCTAATTGGCAATAAAATCTGTTGCCTCCTGATCTTTCAAGTATTCTTTTTCTAAGATTATACAGGTCACAGAGTATTAAGAAAAACTGTTTTCTAGAGAGAGAGATCTGTGGAAGATGCTTTCAGAGGAGATTGGATTAGAGTAGATTCTTGCTGCTTTCAGTAATGGTTTTGACACTGTATTGTTGTTTGATAGTGTCATAAGCTGGAAGCAGATTAACAATCAAAGCATAAAGGAATTTCTTGTCCTCTCGATAAAAGAAAGCTTCCTTCCATCTTCTCTTATAAGTTTGCTTTCTGCAGTCAGAGAGAAAGGAACCACTGTTTCTATAAATAAGCTGTTTTTAAAATAGATCTGTTTTTTTAACTGGGAAGCTTTCTAAGCTATTATAATGATAGGCTGCAGTATTAAAGGATCGGCAGAGCCTTGGACATTATCACTGGCCAGCGTTGTTGGCAAAACTGGGATTAGCATTCATCAGTTCAAGTCTTCAGTGCTGGGGCTGCTTTTACCCTCGTGGTTTCAGAATAACTTAAGATAGGATTTCATTTAGATATTTAGATACCATACCCAAGATTGGTTGTTTTGTCATGGGTTTGGTTTTTTTTGTTTGTTTGTTTGTTTTTCCTGAGTTTTTGGTGCAAGGCCAGGGAGACAAACAGGATCCCTTTCTGGTTTGTTAGATTTTGGTACTGTAGGTTACACATTGTAGATGGATTAGTTAAGAATTGTGTAAACTCTTTTGCCTGTACCAAGATCTACAAATCCATGCAGTTTTCTCATTGTGTTACTAAATAACTTAAGTTTTAACTCTGTGTTCTATTTTTAATTGCTTGCTTAGTTTGACAGCTGATTTTTTGAGGGGGTTTTTTTGATGTACCAGCAGTCAGTTGGACTCCCCTAGGAGCTCTTGAAGAGTTTTTGGATTTTGTGCCAAGACGATTCATATTCAGACTAGAATGACTATTTATGAAAGCTGCCTGGCCGGGGCCGATTTATTATAGTAGAAACAAGTTGAATTAATAGGTGCCAGCAATAATGGGATAGAGATTGCTTGTTTATGAACAGAGTATTTTAGTGAGCAAACACCAGCTGTGCATGACTCAGGATGGCACGCATCCAGTTGGAGGCCGTGCGCCTGTGCTGTCGCTGCAGGCAGGCTCCCAGTCAGATTGCTTCTGACTCTCTCTTGTTCTTTCCAAGTAGACTTCATTTTCTCACTGTAGGATGAGATGGTTTTGGTGCTGTGAAGGACAGAGTGGCAAGCAGTAAAACCATATGGAAGAAATTAGCATTGAAAGCATTAAGCAAGTGGCTTCTGCCTGGAGCTGTCCGGGCACGTGAGGAGAAGCGAGCAGCAGCTGACTTGCTGTGGCCTCACGCCATATCGGGGGACCTGGGGCGAGCAGAGCAGGCCGAAATTTGGGATACATCGGCAGTGATCTGTAGGGAGAGGCCTCTGTTTTCCCGAGTAAACTCTCAGGTTGCTGAGCAACCCGTGGAGATTGCAGACGGCGGCAGCCGGCCGGCAGAGGGAGCGCCAGCGGGCGCCGAGCCGTCCGGCCGCAGGGCCCCGGGCCCGGCCCGGGCGTGGGGGGAGGGCCTGAACGGCGGTGCCGCCGCACCGCCACAGCGCGGTGTTACGCGTAGCTTCGGCGTGCGGAGATCCGGCTGGTACGCGCGGATGTGAGCGTGGGCGTCGCACAGACGTATCGTGATTGGAACAGATATTATGTGGCTATGAGCAGAGTCGGTGTGAATAAAGTTATTTCAAAACATTTATTTTATCAAGTAACATACATTAGTTTTTAAATTGCTCAAAACCCACTCACCCTATTTTCTTTTCGTTCCAGCTTTTTTCCTCAGACATTTGGCTTCTGTAATTAAACTTTATGTACACAGTTCAATTCTGACTATTAGATCAGTAGGTGATACATATGTTGTATGTTGCCATGTGTAGTCCTTTATTGTCCTGATAAGGGGAAAAAAAAAATGCATGATGGGGAGGGAGCAAACATAGAATACCTTAGGTAGTAACGGTCCCCCTTCACTGAGGAATTAGGTTGAAGGGAAGCTTTTGTCCTGTTTTGTCCTCCTATGCAACTTTCCTAATTATTAGGGTTTGATTTCTAGGCATCTCTCTAGCCACCTTTGTTGCTTAGAGAGGCAGAAGGCTTTATTTGCTATAGATAAGGTGTTCATGCTAGTTTCTTAATGCTAAATTGCATCAGAAAAGCTGGAGATGCCAGTGAGAATTGATTGGGGTTATCTTGTAATGACAGCCCAGCTTCTCAGTCAGCTGAGAAAAGGAAAGAACGAAGCTTTAAAAATCTGTTTTCAAGTAAAAAATAAGTAAAAGTCATCTTCTTAATCATGCACTTTTTAAAATGTTTAATCAAATTACTGTACTTAATTTGAGGAGTAAAAAAAAAAAAAGGGGGGGTTTCAAGCATTGTGTATGGCGTTAACTACACGCATTAAAAGTCTACTGAAGAAGTCAGAAACTGATGTGAAAGTGGCACGTGTTTACAATAACAATTCAGCATGCTGCCCGTGAGGTGAGGCACATGGAAGTGTTGGGGATTTTGATGGCTTATTTGTAAAATGGTGCTTTTTGAATTATTTTTTTCCCCTAATTAGATATGTAAAGTGTAAGAAAGCCAAAGAAGGCACAGTTACTGATGTCTGATGACTGAGAAATCTGAGCAAGAGCTACTGCAAACTAATGTAGAAAAAAATGCAAAAGTTCTGTAGCTGACAGAAAGTTAGAAGATCTTCATATGAAGGAAAAAGGGCATTTAAACCAGCAGAAGAATGAGTGTTTAAAACAAGCCTGCATTTCTGGGACAGATAATGACAAAATAGCTGTTGGCCTTTATTGGCTTTAATCCAATTTACAGCTAGGCACGTAAGTAGTGTTTAGCTGAAAGAGTTGGAGAATTAGGGATTAAAAGATGGCTATTCACTGTGTCAGTATGTCAAACGATGAATCCAGAGCCTATCCTGATTTTTAAGTTCTCTTTTGTCCTGCATACTGCTGCTTGCAGTTTAGGATTAGCTCTAATTCTATAACCACATTAGAAGGGTAAATTGAGAGTCACTGGCTGTGGATTAAGAACACCAGCTTTAAAAATAACTGGCACCTTCATTTTGCAAAGCTGGAGTTGTCTTTGGAAGGGACTGCAGCTGCTGAATATTGGGATCACTTCTGGTTTACAGAATCATTCCTATACAGAACAATGACAGATCATTAACCTGTGTCTCCATCCCTTCCTGGCTGAACACCAGGGATTTCTGCTGGTCTGCAGAGTTTACTTCAAAGTGAAGTATCATCCATTAAAATCCAGCGGGGATGCATGTGCTTTACCAAGTATGGAAAAAATCTCAGAACAGATGAGCAAAAATGAAATTAATGCTGTTTAAGAGTCTCTGGGTGTTTAGCAGTAATGTAGGCTATGTTGATTAACAGCTATTTATAGCAGCTCTTTGTGAACTGATTTTTCTTTTTTTTCTTTTTTTTTTTTTTTTCCTTCTACTGACATAGTCTTTTATCAGACTTGTTCCTCGATAAAGCAGTTGGCAACTCGGAAGAAATCAATGCAAATTACCACATTCTGTATTGAACTCAGGATTTTGTGTAGAGGGCTCATCTGTGATACGTGAATGAAGCTGGTTGCATTTGGATAAATAAAAAAGATTTCATAGTTCCTATTATCTGAAAGATGTAGATTTTCTTTTTTTTTTTTATGAACTATGAGTGAGCGTCTCTTAATTGTCTGCTAACATAGTTGATAAGAAGATAGACACAAATCAGTTTGTCATTAGCATGTACCTGTGTCATGTACAAGGACTATGCGTAGAAGTTGCCTGACTGAGAGAATAAACATAGTATCAATTGAATAAGTGCAATGCAGAGGAAAAGGTAAAGGAAAGGATTTTTTTAATAAGATTGTATATGCCTATGAATTTTATGTTGCACCATGTAAAGCTGTACTGTTTTCATCATCATTCAGTGATATATGTGAGATATCTTTTTTTTCATCTTTTGTGATCATTTGGTTTTCTTCTACAGAATCTGTACCTGTTGACTGAAAAAAGTTGTTTTCATTTCTTGGTGTAGAGAAAGTAAGTTTTCAAATTGGAAAGCAAACTTCATTATTTTGGTCCTGGAGTAAGAAATGCAGTGATTGCATAGATGGACCTTGTGCTGAGTATTTGCCAGAAGTCTTTAGGGAGGTGGGCAAATGAGTGTTTTATTGAGAAGTTGAGTGGCAGTGAAGTAAAAAGGGTGACAGTCAGGGGTGCAGAAGCAGAAAATGAAGATGAGTTGCATGTCCTTCACTCTGTAGTTTCTTTTTTGCTGTTTTGAGATCACCAGTCATTAGTTGAGAACATGAAAGGTGGCTACCATACTGCAGAAAGAACAAATCCAAGCAGGAGTTATCCTGCGTTAAAGATCATTTCAGTAGAGAGGGGAAAAAACTTGAAAAGCACTGATAAGCTGTATATGATCATCCGTTTACTGTTTAAATATACTTTTTTGCTGAATACACCGGGAGATTACATCTTTGTTTTCACGTGGCAAGGATATTGTTTTAATTTTGTGTTCTCCTTGGCTGGTGTAATATTGGTAATTATGTTACTCACTAGGAAAGTTTTCTAAAATTCTGCATTAGTTTGGTATACAGTTCCTACTTAGTGTGGGTTATGTCCTGTGACTTAGAAGTACGTGATTAAATCAGGTGAGAATAGCTATGTTTGCAGTTACATCTTCAGAGTTTAAACTGTTCAGAACTTGCAGGTAGGTAACAAAAAGTGTAGTTGTCTAGTAGGTGTTTTCTAAGGTGTGTAAACTCAGATTGAGTCAGCCCTTCATCTACAGCTGGGCAAGTGCAAGGAGATGGGCAGAGGCTTGAGAACAGCTGTTTTGAACCTGATTATTACTATGCCAGCTGGAAGGAGTTAATGTTATTCATGAATAAAACAATATTTTTATAAGCAAAAAATAAAACCTTGAGAAGAAAATGGTAGAGATGTTACCTGAATCCTTTTTCTACAGGATGCAGTGGGCAGCTGTAGCAGTGTTACATCTTGCACTGAAAAAGTAATACTGAGAAGCAGGAGGGCTTCAGCCTGCATGGGTGTGCTCCTGAGGTCTTTGTGTGCTTAACCTTTGTATTACTTGCTGAAGCAACTGGATGAGATGTATGTGCATATGAAGATGATACCAGAGGAGTCCTGGAGCTTGCTTGCTTTTTTTTCTTTTATTTTGCCTTCATGGCCCTGCTTTTGATCAACTGCTTATTATCTGTTTCTTCTGCCCAGTTTTTGTTTTTTTGGTCTTGACTGATTTTAAGTTTATCTTTTAGGATTTGTGTTAATACAACACTTTGAAAGATGTGTTGATTTATATGAGGTACTGATTACATAGGTAAATCCGTAATATTTAATAAAACAGAAGTTTAAAAAATCTTGATTATTGTAAGACATGCATTTGAAATGAACTTAAATGAGCATGAGAAGTATCTGGTATTGGTACTTTGATTGAGACAGCTTTGTGTGGTCACATGCAGATCTGTACCAAAGTCTCTTGGGGATTTAAAGCATTGTGTAGATCCTGAAGGAGATCTTCAGGACCTGTCTTAGAAGATTTCTGGTTAGATGCTATAATTCTTTTCTGATATAATTAAACCTTTAAGAGCATTATTGGTATTATAGAGATACTCACATGCTGCAAATGGAGTGGTGTGTGAGAGAAATAAAACTCAAACCCTTAGCTTATTGCATCAGTTTTTTTTTCTGTAAAAGCTGCTGCATTAAGACAATGTGAACTCTTTTTATGTAATATTATGAATTGCCTAGTTAAGAAAAACCTACCCTAGGCCATCTTTAGTGGTGATCTTCTAGTGATTTAAAGAAATTTCTGGAAGATCTTTCTTCTGTCAGCCTGTACAAAGCACCATGCTCACAGGAACACTCATGCTTTCAGTAACATGAGCTGTAGAAACAGGAGAATCTGTGAATTTTTCTTGTTTCAAGATGACAGTTGTATTGAACTACGTCCAAGAACAAAAGCAGTACATCTCAGGGACAAACATCGTGCTTGGTTTTGAGGAAATGCGCTGATAATTTTAATTTTTTAAGAACTGTCAGGTTTATTTTGTTGGGTTGCAACAGGGTCAGCTTTATAATTTGGAATAGTAATTTGGACTTTGCAAAGTCATCCTGACTGGGGCAGCTGAGGAATATTTTTTCTCCTTTGTGTGTTTATTAAATGATTTCAGGAAATTTGGTGCACTCGTAGAAAGATTTGATGTTAGTGCTCCTATAGAGTCCCAAGAATAAGCAGTGTGTGGTGGTGAAGATCTGATTATGCTCAGGAGGTCATGAAGTCAATCTAATTAATTTAGATTATCGTATGTCTACAGTCCCTGTAGCCTGAAGATGAAATGATAGTGCGTAGTAAGGAGCTGTAGCCAGTCAGTGGTTATTCATGATCCTTGTCAGTGTTGGAGGGGAACCCTCAAAAAGTTGAGGGAAGGAATGTCAGTCAGGTTTAAAATAGTATGTAGATTTTTCTGCAAATATTTATTTTAATTTGAGAAATAATTAGGTGGCGCAGCCCTTAGATGATGTTTTGATGGGTTCAATTGCTGCTGACACATATAAAGGGACTGAGTCATGAATCTTTCTAATCTGTTAAAATATGCATTTTTTTACAAGAACAAAGAAGCTCTGATATTCTTTTTGATGTCTTTGAAAGCTAACCTAAAATGGGTCTGTTAAATCTTTTTTTAAATTGCAGCTTTCATACATAGGCAAGAAGCAGAATAATTTGTCAGAGTAATTTTTGAGCCTTTTTGTAGTAGTTTTCATAGGTTGTTATAAGGAAAGAAGTATTAAGAACTCTAAATGAAATAATCCATTCAATTACACGTGCTTTGCTCTGTTTAATAAAGAAGCGTACTGAATAGCTAACCCCAAATTAGATTGGTTATTGTAGTAAAAACTTTAGCTGTAAAAATACATGGCATAAGTTTTTTTTACTTCTCGGCTGTAAAACTTAAGATGCATTTGGCTTGTTTTAGTTAAATCTGACACATTAAATTGCTCAGCTGCTAGGGGTGCTTTCGGGGTTCTCTAAATTTAAACAAAATAGTTGAAAACAAACACAAAAAAAAGCAACTCTCCCCCCTGAAAAGAACCCTGAAAAAACAAATTATGATTCATTTTGTAGTAAATAAGGTCAAACTTAGGTGTCTGAGTAGTATAAAGTGTCTAGGCTAGTGTAAGATAGTAAATTGAAATTCCTGTCTATTTAGAAGTAGTGACTTGAACTTAGTTTTCTAACCAAAGCACGTTTCTGCATTAAAAAACAAACTGAACAAACTGTAGTACAAAGGAATATAGTTCATGTTGAGAAATCCTGTTAAAAGCTAGTGATTCTGTAGACCTGCATTAAAAGCCTCCCTACGGTTGTCTTCTAACCACAAATGTAGTAGTTATTACCAAGCCTTTGTATTTTGTCTACATCTTTCCCACCAAAATCATGATTAAAAAGAAAAGACTTAATGTGATTCTGAATTATGAAAGCTTTTTTCAGAAAAATGAAACACGCTTTGAGACATTAACAGTTTAAGTGTGATTCAGCATAGTTGGAAAAGCTCCCATTGCCTTATTAACCTTTCGAACAAGCCCTTAAACATACTTTCCTGCGATTTTGCAAAATGTTGAATGCTTTTTATATGTGAGAATCTTGATGTTCAGCATTTAAGAGTTTGCTCTTTATTACTTAGTTGGCAGAAGCTGGTAATTGGTAGTTTGTCTTGCCATCTGTAGGAAAATATTTTCATTCCCACAAAATATGTATGTACTTTAAAAAAAAAAAAAAAAAAAGCATGTCAGAATGAATCTTGTATGTCTAGACTACATTGCTGAAATAACTTTTATTTAAAGTTTATTGCGTAAGGTACCATGTGTAGTTAAATAAACCCATATTTTTAGTATTCCATTGCACTTGATTAAAATGCTATACCTGCTTAGTTGGCTTTGTAGACTTACATTTTGATATTTTCAAGATATATGCCAAAATTTATTCTGGCCTCTTAAAAGAAGATAAAAATACATTTTAATGTTTTCACATTCTTTGTACAGGTACTGATGTAATTCTCATCTCAGTATGTATTTACAACTGTTGCTAATGTTTTACAGTGAAATGTGCTACCTTTAAAAAGCTCTTATTTCTGTGTGCATGGAGTAGAGAGAATGTTGCTTATAGTGTTTGTTAATAAAAGGTCTGTGGTTCACACTGTAAATAACAAAATGTGCAAGTGAGGATTATGTGTTTTAAGAACCTCGATTTTGTGACCTCTGGCTAAAAAGCATAAAGACAGTGTTACCTTTCACGCTTCAATTGCAGTTTAGACAAAAAAGAAACAGTAATAACTTCTGTCTAAAGTCGAGACTGTATTTTTACTTCTATGGGCAGTTTTAAATTTTTGCTTGTAAAGGAAGAAAGACATTTTGATAAATACTTTTTCTTTGGTTCTTACACAGGCAAAAGAAGTTGGTTTGCTTGATGCAGACATATATGGGCCTTCAATTCCAAAGATGATGAACTTAAAAGGAAACCCAGATTTAACACCAAGTAAGTGATTATTTTCTTATTGCTTTCTTTGTACAGACATGAGCAGAGAATGTTCATTTATGCTTCCTTGGTGTCGTACAGGAGGGATGCAAACAGAAAATGAAAATTGAGTGTATTAATTTTTTATTTTTATTGCTGAGGCAACTTTCAAAGCTAGGTTGTACAGCTAGGAGCATATTCACGATATTTTTTTTTTTTTTTAAGTGGTTCCATTGGCTTTGGGATTTTCATGGGTTGTTATGGAACAGACTGGAAAAAGTAACCAGGAAAGGAAGGTTATTGTCAGCAGGTTTAAAATTGCTATACAGAATCCCACTGTAGAACATCTTCAAATTAGGCAACAGTAACAACATAAAACAAAATGAAAGCCATCACCTGGGGGAAAAAAATGAGTGATCTAGGAAATAAAATAAATGTTATTAGAGTACTTTGCCAGCCTCTGAGATGGTGGGATTTCAGTGCTTTGTTTTGCTCCTTCTATGGCAAAGTGCATGTAATTAAAATAGATATATATTTAACCACAATCCCATGCTATGAATGCTTGGCCTGCACCAAAATGAGCTAGGATTGTAGTCAAGAAAGACCAAACTGGCAATACTTGCTGACAGAGGGGGACTGAGTACGTGGACCAGATGAAATGGTACAAAAAAGGGTTTCACCAAAATAAGAAACTATTATTTTATATATCTCATTAATATTTGTGAGAAGTCATTGCTAATTAGTAGACAAGTTAAATATTCCTTCCTCTTTCATTTGTTGTGCTATGACCTTTTTGTATTTACTCTGCTATTTGTATTTACTCTATATTTACCCTGCTGTTGTTTTAAAATGTCTATTTCTAACTAATCTGTATACATTTGGGGGTGTTGCAGTGGCTGTTCTGTGTGTTCTCAGCTGGTAGAAAATGTGCAGAATGAAACAGTGCTAGTATAGAATCGTAGAATCATAGAACTGCTCAGGTTGGAAAAGACCGTAAAGATCATCAAGTGCAACTGCAACCTAACCATACTACTCTAACTCTAACAACCCTCTGCTAAATCACGTCCCTGAGCACCACATCTGAATGGATTTTAAACACATACAGGGATGGTAACTCAACCACCTCCCTGGGGAGCCTATTCCGGTGCTTAGTCACCCATTCTGTAAAGAAGTTTTTCCTGATATTCAACCTAAACCTCCCCTAGTGCAACTTGAGGCCATTTCCCCAAATCTTTAAAAGGTTGTTATTAAGTGTGTGGAGTTAGCCTCTGAAAATATAAGATGTGGCAAGTTTAGTATTACTGTTTGTGTTCTTATGCTTCTAGCCTGTACTCTGTAGAAAGAATACAGATATGCTGCAGGTGAGCAAGAAAATACATGCTTGTACAGGCAACTGTCAAATTGAGTACTTTTTACATTAAAGTACATAGCTTATGAATGCAGACATTTAGATACTTTCTTACAGAGAAAGAGAGTTGGTTTTATTTATTGGGCTTCTGTTTTTGAAGGTAAAGGCTAATTCTGCTGTGTAATAAATAAATAGCTGAACCCTCTCATGTATTATTGAGTTTGACTGTGAAGAGGAAAGGGACCTGGGGCTGTTGGTTGATGCTTGGCTCAACATGAGCCGACAGCGTGCCCAGGTGGCTAAGAGGGCCAATGCCATCCTGGCCTGCATTAGAAACAGTGTGGCCAGCAGGAGCAGGGAGGTAATCATCCCCCTGTACTCAGCACTGGTGAGGACGCACCTCGAGTACTGTGTTCAGTTTTGGGCCCCTCACTACAAGAAAGACATTGAGGCCATAGAATGTGTCCAGAGAAGGGCAATGAAACTGGTGAGGAGTCTGGAGCACAGGCCTTATGAGATGCAGCTGAGGGAGCTGGAGGAGGCTCAGGGGAGACCTCATTGCACTCTACAGCTTCCTGAAGGGAGGTTGTGATGAGGAGGGTTTGGCCCAGGCAACAAGCAGGGCCCGAGGAAATGGCCGCAAGTTGTGCCAGAGGAGGTTTAGATTAGACATAAGGAAAAACTTTTTCTCTCAGAGAATGGTCAAGCAGTGGAATGGCCTGCCCAGGGAGGTGGTGGAGTCGCTGTCCCTGGCAGTGTTCAAGAGGCGTCTGGATGAGGAGCTATGAGATATGGTTTAGTAGCTTGTAGTAGTAATGGTAATGGGAGGATGGTTGGACTAGATGATCTTGTAGGTCCTTTCCAACCTTGTGATTCTATGATTCTTTGATTCCGGATTTGTAACAGGAAGAATGCTGAAGTATTCTTACGTTCTCCTGTAATTTGTGCCCAGGGCAAAAATACACTTAATCTTGTATTTTATTAGTCCACTCCACATTAGGAGGAAGTTTTTCACTCAGAGGGTGGTGACACACTGGAACAGGTTGCCCAGAGATGTTGTGGATGCCCCATCCCTGAATGCATTCAAGGCCAGGCTGGATGTGGCTCTGGGCAGCCTGGCCTAGTGGTTGGTGACCCTGCCTGTGGCAGGGGGGTTGAAACTAGATGATCTTTGAGGTCCTTTTCAACCTAGGCCATTCTATGATTCTATGAAATTGATATCTATATAACGAGCCACAAACGAGGAGGAAGTTGCCCAATCTATTTATTATGGTCATACCAGTTAATTTGCTAAGAATGCAGGGACTTCAATTAAGGATTCATTCAGTTACTATGACAGCTCAGTGTTGTGATATATAAATATTAGTGACTAGAGATGCTTTGAAAATACAGCTGAAAATTAACGATAGACTTTTATCTTAGCATGTTTTGTGTGTTGTGAAAAACGAGGCATTCAGTGTAGCAGAAATTAGAGGATTTCCCTGAGTGAAATTATCACTATTGTCTTGTAAACATGTTTTGATTGCAGACATATTCTTTCTGCCTTTGTATGGAACGTACAAGTAAATACTATTAGGATTTAAGAACGGACCTTTAACTAACAGAAATTGGATTTGTCTTTCAAAAGCAGGACATATAACACGTCTACTGAGAAAATGGTGTAACAATTCAGTGTGAATGATGACAGGGTAGAATTTGTATTTCAGAAGTTCTGTTCAGTTTCCTGTGGAGTTTAACTCCTGAGTTGATAAAGTTGTAGAGCAGCACCAATGAAAGTGCTGATGTGAAGATGGTTTGGTTGTGATAATAGGAAATTCCATGACGCAGGAAATTTTCATAGTGAATTTCAAGGATTTCGTTATTTTAGTGACAATAATAGGATACAGTTGCCAAAAAAAAAAAAAAAAAAGGTCAATTGTAGAGGGGTGTGTGTGTGTATGTATGTATACATGTGTATGTATGTATATATACATACATACATACATGCAGGTAAAGATATCAAAAGGCTCATATTTTTCTATAATGAAGTTTAGCCTTACCTTCCAGTTTCTTACGATGTTTTCAAAAATAAACTCTGAAGAAGTATTGATTTGTACAGTAGTTGAGCAAAGCCAGGCAGTTGTGTTAAAGATGTGCATTACTTATGTATGCTTAATGATCAGTAAGTCAATTAAAGACATTTTTAATAGCATAGCAGTCAAAAATTATGTTCAAGGACTATTGCTGTCTTCAGCATGAGGCCTGGATATGAAAATGACGAGTAGCAGCATCCTTTATTACTGGATGTATACAGTAATCCTACAAGGTTCTAATCACTCTTGCACTTGGATTTTTAAGTTGTTCCTCACGCGTAGCAGTGAAAAAGAGATTGGGAATGCTTGGTACTGTACAGAAGAAATCTGTGCAGCAATTATTGCTCTTGAATTGAGAATAATTATTCAGCTATCATAATAAAGTTTTCAAAATGAATTAGGTGTTCTTAGTAAGGAGAGTCTGCATAAATGGAAGATGCTCAGCTCAGTCTTGCAAACTTAAATATGTTGGAAAGCCTGCTAATGCTTAATAGGGTATCATTCAAAATACTTTAAACGATCAGGGAAATACTGGTTAATCAGTTTATGACTGAATTTAATTAGCTGATGGAGGATAATTTAACTATGGAATAAATACCAACATCAGCGACGGTATATTTACAGATCAACATTTCTAACACAAATAGCAAAAGCATTACTTCAACTTTTTGCTCAAATTATTTACTTAAAAGCTGTTTTCTGACTTAGGCTGCAGAAGTTGTTGTATTTTTTTTTTTTTTTAAGTCTTTATTTAAACTACTTTGCAAAAAGTAAAATCTATTAAATGGCTGAAATGATGTTGCCCTTTCACCAGATAACTGTAACATTCCTTCACTTAATTTAAATGATTATGAAGGTTTTAGTGGGCTGTCTTATTTATGACAGTTGAATCCTCTATTAATATTTCAAAACTTTGTTGCCGTTTTGTGATGCCTTCAATGTCCTTTTTATTTCTTTATAAAATAATATATTGAAAAGATCACTAGTAGATCTGTTTTTAAACTTTGGAATTAAAGAGTAGTTTCTGAGAGAAGCCAGCGTTTAGGTGTGTCCCAGCCCTACTGAGGTTAATAGTGTAGGAGCTATGGAAATGACATTACTGGTAAAAGTATAAAATANCCCCCCCGACATTAGGGTACAGTGGTATGTCTGCAGCACTGCAGCACTTCAGTTTAATAGAGGATTCTGTAATATACGAAAGTAGGGATTTTAAAATATAATTTGTTGTGACTTTTATAAAGATGTCTACATGAAATAGCTTTATCAAGGGCTTGGGGGATCCATTTTTTAATGTGAGTAGAAAATTTGGATTATGAATAGAAAACTTGGAGTGTACTAGATAGAGAAAATGTTACATTGATAGTGTGGTTGTTCAGGTAACCGTGAAGTTTCCTGGTCATATGTGAAAGTTTAATTTTAAAGATAGAGCTTGTATTAATCAACTAAGATGTCTTCATCATGCTTCACCAGTGGAACAGCATCATGATTAATTCAAATAAAAACTGAATCTGATTCTCTGAACGTCATATTTTGTACTGCTACTGCCTCTTGATTTGTAAACAAGTGGTTTTTAAATTGCCTGTAGTTCAGTGTTACATGTTGTTTATTCTTTTCTGAAAGTATTCTGAACTGAAATGTGGCATTTTACTTTGATGTCTTACCACAGCTTATCTAGATAACTGAAGTAGTTCTGTATCTCTTTCACTTTTTGGGCCATGAAGCTATGTAGTCCTGTCTTTCGAGATCTGTCGGGACCAGACCCTCCTTGGGTTTATCAGTGAACTCTCTTAAAATGACACATTTTTGTCTTTGAAGTGTGATCAACATCCCCATCCCCAAATGTTTGTTTTTTCAACTTTATTTTTCACTTCAAGAGTCAGACCTTCCATCCTGAATAATTTTGATGCCTGTTAGCTGTCCTTCGGCTAGAAAGCCTAATCTGCCTTTTTTGCTTGCTCTCCTTTAGTTTCCAGAAGTATTTGCTGTTTGCGCTATTCCTATTCACGGTATCTAGTTAGAGACTAAGCAGATATGTCTGCACCGCTAAGACTATCTGTGTTGATTTCATTATAGAAAAGAGTCAGCAGCCGTCAGTGACGTTGCTGACTGAAAATCCTTGCACTGATGAGAAGACTGCTTTGAGGTTGATGTCTTTTCTTATTAGCCCGAAGAGCCATCTTATATTCTCTGGCAAGAATGTGTTGAGAATAGGCTGTGAAGGTTAACTGTAAGCTCTGGCGCAGTATAAAAACCTCTTTTGCTGTATGAGAGGCAAACTTAAGTAGCTGTTGCAGTAAAAGCAAAAACTTCAGAAAAATATAGCAGTACCAAAGAAGTGTTTAGTACCTGCAATAAACAAAATAATTTTAACTGAAAACAACTGTATTCACAGGTGTATTCACAGGAAACATGTTTTCTTAGGAGCATTGTAAGCAGTTCTGTGGTTGCTCACTGTCGAAGTGCCTGGCTATGCTTTGGACTTTTATTTTTCTTGTTTCTTATTAAGGACTGACAACTGAAATCTCTGGTGTTATAGGTACACAGGCACTTTGAAAATCTGCTTCAAAGTGTCTTGAAGAGGAATGTTGCATTTAGTTGTGTTTCTATTTTGGAGGCTTTTTCATATGTGATGAGGTAGTTGGTCCTTGGGGGAGAGATGTGTAAGGGCAACATAATTATGGAGTGAAAAAGAGTCAGAAACTTGCTGAGGATGAGTATGGAAAAAAGTCTGTTTTAAATACAGTGAAGATTTCTATTGTTGTTAAAACTCAAACAGCAAACAAAACCTGAGCTTTTTATAACAATTTTACCTGGTTAATCGTTTCATTAGGTATTTTGGAATCACATATCTAGATAGTAATCATATGATATTGTTTTAAATTTGTGGTCTTGCAACACTGAGGAGTGCCTGTCTAGTTTTTATAGGTAATAGCCAGCTCTGTAAGGAATTATTTATTGGCATGTTATCTGCTGTTGAGAGGAAAANTTTTGTTCTGTTACAAGCGATTCAGCAGTTACCTAGGTACTGGAGAAGTTGAAGTCTCTGTGGAATGGAGGTTTTGGACCAGCAAATGAAGCCTATGTTTCAGCAGCACCAAGTGACACTGTGTTATGGACAAATACACTGTTTCTCTGGCATGACCTGAATGACGTCAGTAAAATGTTGCAGCCTAAGATAAAGTGTGCCTAGGATCTCAGGTAGAATAGATAAAAGTACACATATATAAATACATGGAAGGAATGAGGGGAAAAATAGACAAATTGTGTTGGTAGAGAAGGGAAAACTGCTCTTAAAAGGAAAAAAAAATGTCTAAGCTTATTTCTTTAATACAAAACAAAAAACACCTTCCCAAAAAAACTTGTTTGCTTTTGTTTTAGAAAATCTAATGAGGCCCCTTAAGAACTATGGAATTGCATGGTGAGCATGTTTTAATTCAAATCAAGCTTCTTGACAGATATACTTGGTATCACGCTGGAAAGTTAAGTTTTTGCTTTGTTTCAGCATGTCTATGGGCTTTTTGATAGAAGAGACTGCCCCGGTTGTGTGGAGAGGGCTCATGGTCATGTCAGCTGTTGAGAAGTTGTTGAGACAGGTAAGGATTTATTTGTGTTTCAGACTAATCAGTTGATTTAAAATGCATCTGATATGTAAGTGTCCATAACATCTTTTTGTATTGGTGGTGAGCATTTCTGTATCTTGGTCTTTTGTATGAACTTGTTTTGTTGACAGGCTTCTGAAGAAGCATTCTGTGCACTAAGGATTTATTTTTGCAGTGTCAGTTGCTTAATTGAAAGGTTTTCACTGGAGAACCAAGTGGCATAGATCTTCTTGTGAACACTTGACAAGAGCTGTGGAGCTAAGTACCATTTACAGTTGTGCTTACTTAATGAAAGTTTAATAACAGACAAACTACACGCAATGTGCATTTGGAAAAATTATCCCTGGAAGTTATCTCACATGAGCTAGTAAGATCAGTAGTATGGTGCTTTACATAATGTTGTTACTAGTCCTTGGATTTGCGGTTTTCTAGGCCCTTTTGAGCTGATACTTGTAAGGCAAATTGAAAAAAACTTCTGGGGTATTTTTTTACTTCTTGTGCATTTCAGGTATTTATTATGACTTAGACAACTTCCTCTTTTGTTTAGTTGCCTTATACCTAAAGAGTTCCTCTTCAGGTAAGAGGGAAGGTTGATACTTATTGCGTTTACCCATTCCCTTTACATAAAGCTGCATTTGATGACTGAATTACCCAATTTTTAAAGAGTTTTTCTGTATTTTTCTTTGAAGTACTTTGAAGATGTCTAAAGGTTTAAATGTATAGATATCTGTACTTATCTGCAGCTGTATTCCTTTATGCACTTGTTTATTCAACATCACTAAGAATTCTTGGATGGCATTTGACATATGACAGGTACATGAAAATCATTAGATACGATCTCTATGTAATGCAGGTAGATTGTTGGTTATTAAATTCCCTGGCATATGGAAGCAGGGTGGCTTTCTTATTTCTTGACAGATTTTTTTCCTTCTTAGTGTGAACAGATCTGTGAAGTGCTAATGAGACAAACAACTGAAAAAATGCATTAAGTTTTTGTGTTTGGACTTTGAAGTGACCCATTATTTTTTGTAGCTGACATATATTCCAGAGATTTAATGTATACAGCTTAGAGATCACTGGGTTTCTGTATATATTCTGTAAATGCTTTCAAACTTCATGCTGCCTTAATGACTGGAAAAGAAGGTGTGCTTTTTTTATTCTTTTTGTGTCGCCTTTTTCCAGTTTTACTGAATTCTCCTCTGCTTCTAACACAGACTTCAGAATAGTGACAAATGTTGCCCTAGTCAGCAGTGTGAGCACTCCAAAATTTAAGGAAGAAATCCTTTGTCTAGACTTGGCATTTAAAACTAAGGGGCATCCATGCCATTAGCTGTGGAAGGCTGTTCTGCCCTCTTCATGTGTCACATTGCATTGGCCAGACTCACACAAAGCACAGAGCCTAAAACCTCAAAGACATAGCTCAAGTTAGCACCTGCTGTATTTGTATTCTCAACCCTGGGAGACTGAAGGCCTTTGGCATGCCCTTCAGTACTACTACAATCAGTGCTATCCCCAGATGGGAGCATGTGCCAGCAGCCCCGTGGAGGGTGTGGATGATGCCATGCATTGGAGCTCATAAGCTCCCTAGGAGCTGGGGAAGCAGATGCACACTGCCGAAGCAGGGTCCCTTAATGTTCAGGGCATCAATGATTTCCCTGACAGTGGAACCTCGCTTCTGAAAGAGGAGGGCTGAAGAACTGGTTATTCTCTTGTGCTTATGGGGAGGAGAATTTTTTTAGTTTACTTAAATTTTTTTAAACTATAGTTCTGAATTCTTTTCTGTGAAGGTACCCAGGCACAGAAGTTTTAATAGTTCTCCATTGTTATCTGTAGCAGTAGTTTTTTTTCTATTTACTCTCCACTTAGCATACTCTTCAGAAGCTGCCTCCTCTTTTGCGTAGGTCCCCTTCAGCATTCATTCCTTTACTGGGACTGTCCTGACTCAGTGCTGTTGTCTTGGTGTATTTGTTATAGAAGTGAGTTCTAAATACAGTAAATATACTGATGTAACTTATTCATTTGAGAGTTACCTGAAGTTTGTACTTGAATAGTAATGTTGCTGAGGAGCTCTGAAGTAAGTGTCAAGTAGACAGCTGAGAAAAGAAAGGGGGGAGGCTAGCAAAACTTGTACTCTGCTTTGAACTGCTGTTGCTGCAAGAATTTTAAATGGTCATTACCACTGTCCCATACAGTCTGTATTGTAAGTTTTGTAGTACCATTTCCATTTCTGTCTGCGAACACCTTGACAGATCAATAGCAAGGGAGCAAATAGAAGAGAACAGGTGTAATCCTGAAGTGATCCAAGAGCTACAAGATTGGCTGCTGTACATCATAGAGTATATTGTGGCAATTGTTTTGCTGGAAGTCTTGCAGAAGGGAAGTGGTGCTGCAGTTGGCTGCCAATTTAATAGTTGTAATAGTCATTGCAGAAATACAAGTGAAAGGGAATCTTGTTTAGAGTGTAAAGGATATCAGCGGTTGGTTTCTCGCATCTTAACAGATATGAAATAACAGTTCATCAGGTCAAAATATAAGCGCGGAATTAAAAAAAAAAAAATCAAGTTGAANTCTGGACAGCTATTAACATTTTATTCTTTTAGATAAATTTGTACAAATGACAAAAGAAGACTACAGTATAAGAAACATATAGTAATTAAAGCATTTTACCGAGAGCAGTCTTTCTCAATAAGTGGCAAATCAAATTTTATTAAATAATATCGAAATAGAAATTACTGACACTGCAACTAAAAGAAAATACATTTCAGGTACTTGAAAGCAGAGTATATTGCTCTTCATATTATAAATCCTGCAATGCAGTAATTACAAATATTTTGATATGGATTATGGATAGCACATATTATAATATAAGGTTTACTTTTCAAGATGTAAATGGTTTGTCTGGTTCAACCAACTTTTAGACGTGTTGGAAACAAATTGCAAAATGGTCTATTATAATACAGTGATAAATACACATTTAATTGTATATATACACAAGAATTTTCTTTTGGTACACTAAACACTTGTTCTCTTATTTCAGAGGAATAAGTGTTTGCATCCCTGTTTTCTGCTGCAAGTATGATTAAAGAACTGGTACTAATTCTGAACCTTCTTAGAATATTCATCTAATTTCACTTGCATGCTTTATCTCTGATTTTCTCATTGTGTTCTCCATCTTTTCTCCCCCTTCTCCAAAGTACAACTGCGTGCATGTTCAGGAGAAAGAATGAAGCTGTATACACCAAAAATAGAAGAAAAGGAAAGTATTTTCATGCTTTCCCTATAGTGACAGAATCTAAAAGTGGCGTTGTACGTTTATAAGCTAGCATCTCTTTAGTTGAAAGTCATAGTCTTGTAAAGCATATAGAGCTTCATTTTACAAATGGTGAAATAAGAATAAATTTCAAAAGGATGTGTAGAGGTGTTTCATGAGAAATGGAAAATGCTGAGAACACTTTTTTTTTTTTCCTTCGCAGAGAGCCAACAAGTCTACTTTAGTTTTCATTTGTCATTAGCATCCAGGTGCTTCAGCATTGTTAAAGCTGCACACAATACTTGGAACTTTTTTTTTCTTCCTCTTGTTTTCACCTACTTTTTACATTCTTTTTAATGTAGTAGTATATAGGCTACATATAAGGCTGATTTGACTCAAATGTTTCGCATTCCTTAGCTTTGCTTTGAAAACAGTAGCAGTCCCTACTTAACAGGAAAGTTTTTTGAATCTACATCTTGAATTGAAGGTATGAGCAGGGGATGTCTGTCTCCTATGTTCATGGTTCTCCCTGTTTTGATTTACTGTTGTCTTGTGCTCTGTAACTGTCTTGGGCATTCCCTCTTTAGCAGAACCGAAGCAGAGCTTCCGATAACATGAGTCTACCAAGTTTGGTGTGTCAGAACAGAAGCCTGGTAACTGCAGTGTGTTAGTCCACTTCATTCCCCACAGATATCAGGAACTTAAGGAATCCACTCAAATTAGTCTAAGAAAGCTCCCGAGCCACAAAAAACAAACAAACAAAAAAAACCCAGCTTTTTTGGTTCCGTGAAGCTTTGAGAATTCTTCAAAATGTGGATTATTTTAGTGATTGTAAGAAGGATGTTTGTGGTTAAAGGCAATGGAAACATATTTAAAACTAGTCCTGTGCCTTTAGTTCAAACTTAACAAGTCAAGGATGCCTTAGAATATAATAAACTCATGACTAAATCACTGAGTTATTTACTTTTGCCAGACTTGCTTTTGAAGTATACTCTTCCAGCAAACAATTAGGTCTCTTGCTTTTAGGTAAGACTGATGCTGTACCTGCAAAGCAGCCCTGTTAATGAAAATGCTTTCACAGAGCTTTGTTGCCTCTACAGTCTACTAGGAGGAAAAAAGCTGTGAAAGCCTTCTCAGGTAACGGGATTGGCAGACTGACAAAATATAAGAAGTGATTCGTATGGAAAAAGCCACGTTTCTATATGCATTTGTTTCTTAAAAAAAATGAGTTATTTTGTGAGCACTGAATAATGTTCTTTGACTCTCTTTGGTTGTTTGCTTTAGTTGAAGTATTTGTGATGTCTCCATGGTTAGATAACACTGTTAGCGCAGAGCGTAATGGGAAATCTCATCCCTCCTTCTTCAAGCTTAAAATACAAATTGTAATACCTTTGGGGCAATCCTGCAAATATATTTATAACACAGTGTGAAATCAATCTTGAAGTCTCAATTAGTTACTTGCCTTAGAATATTCTGGGCTTCTGGCATAAGCAGTTAAGTGATGATTGGGTTTTTAAAATTTCTGACTTTGGCTGATACTTTGGTGTCAGCATCCCACCCTTTCCATTGGAGGTAGGTTGGGCTCTGTTTTATTGTGGAGTGCCGTGGGGCCCAGCCGTAGTTCCTGGGTCTGTTTGCCTCCATCCCCTTCCCTCTGCTTTGCTTTCCCTTCCCATTAACACCGTGGGTGGAACTAAGTTGCCTTTAAGCAGGAAATTGGTGCTGTTTAAAACATGTTCAAATATGGTTTCTGGTTTCAGGCTGTCTGTTCAGAATGTATGGCTCACCACTGCATACCCAGCAAAGGAGGCTGCGCTCAGCTCAGCTCCTGAAGGGATCTGGAGTGGTGGGAGACATTTATATTTGTATAAGGGGACCCCACCTTTTTGGTACTCTCTTCCCCTTCCTGTCTTGTAGTCACTTTTCCCACTGCTTAGAGATAGTTATTTTCTATGAACCTCCTTAAGACATCTACTTTTGTTTGTTTGTTGTTCTTGATTGATAGAAATCTTTATGTTCAACCTTGTAATGATTGCAGCCTTCGTGTCCTTGACTGGAACCTGGATCCTCCTATCAAAGATTATTGACCTTGGGCGCTGACTTACAGAAGAAACTGCACATAGCTTACCTAAATTTACACATAGCAACAGCCATATGAAAATTACTACTTGCTGTGATGTGATAAACAGAAAGTTTTGTCAAGTTGGAGGCCTGACTTAGATTGGTGGAATGTTCTGTAGTCACTGTAGCATGAAATTGTACACAACTGAAAAACAGATGATGCAAGAAGTTTTTGAGATTTTACAAGTGACCATGCTGAAAATCTGTTTAGCTTGTCTATATGTATGGCACATTAATTAAGTTTGTCTTACATTATTTTGTTTAATGTAGTGGAATCCACTGACTATTCTGCACTGTTCTGTTTACTCTCTGACTAGCATGGTGGCAAGGTGTTTTGTTGTGCCATCTGTCTTCTGTGTTTCAGGCAGAGATACGGTGAGATGTGAGGAGGTGGAAAAGAGCAATTTGTTGTGAAAACCTTAGCTAGTGCTGAGCTGTACAAAGAGCAGCAGATCCTTTTGTTTAAACTATGAAGCTTGCGAAAATTCTGATAAATGTATGCAGAGGAGTTACTGTGTGATTTTTGTTTGAATAGAATACCATGAAAGATGAAGGAATACTTAAGAGTTATGTGATACTTAGAAATATACTTTTAAAGCTGCTGTTCTGGATCTTAAATATGGGTGATAAAATGCAATTCAGAGACATGTATAACAGACTACGTAGTGTGACTTTTTTTCTGTGTTTTTTCCTGTTGAATATTGTTTATGACTAAGTTTGCTGTTTTTATTTTAATTCTTTCAGGTTTCAATGGAAAATATGTTGTTTTGACAGTAAAGCTTAACTGTTTATCAGTTGTTGTTACATGCTTTCTAGCATTGGAGGTAAGCAGAGCTGCGGCTCTCTTCTTTCAGCCCTTGGAGGAATGCAGTACAGGTCTCTAGGTCTGCTGGATTCTGCAGTCATTGGCAGCACAAACAGTTTCACAGCCTGTGTCTGGATTCTCTCATCTGTAAAATGAGATAGTGCCTTCCTACATGGAT
This sequence comes from Pavo muticus, assembly GCA_016647715.1. Lineage (NCBI taxonomy): Eukaryota > Metazoa > Chordata > Aves > Galliformes > Phasianidae > Pavo > Pavo muticus. The sequence goes on from JACDJE010000299.1 coordinate 859,472, forward strand.
GCTGTAGAAATAACATCCATGTAATAAGCTACCTTTACTTTTCTTAAGCAGTGTGATGGCTCTTAATGGGGTGTAGTGTAACATCACAATCTGCTGGAATAATGGCCTTTACATACATGATAAGACTGAATGTAAGCTTTTGCTTGCTTTAATGCTTCCATCTGCAGACATCTGAAAACTGAGCCAGTGTCCCTTCCTGTGGAATTTATAGCTCTATACCTACTTTGTATTGCTCTAACCTATGGATGCCATTGAACAGCTATGTCAGGCTTCCCAGGGGATAAGCTCTGTTATTCCCAGAGAATAAGCCCTCTGGGGTAGCTCTGTTACTCTCTTAGGCTAGTCTGCAAAGCTTGGTTCTCTGGAAAAATACAAAACCAAAGGCGTACGTTTTATGAAGTGTGGAAGATGCTTCCCAAGGACTTGAACATCATTCAGTATCATTCTTCCCTAAGTGAGTAACAACCCAGCCTTCGGACTAGTCCCAGAACAGTTTTGATCAGCAATCTGCTGTAACAAATCTTCACGTTTGCCTTTTCCAATTCTCTATTTGTGTCCTAAAAGAAAAGGCATTTTACTGATACTTAGTTGATGCTGTTTTGATCTTATTGATCTTACTTTGTAGGGCCACCAAACTTGCTTGGAATTTGCAAATGAGGAAACTGATATCAACATGGATGGTATAGTGTGTCTCTTTCTGTTATGATTTGAAAATCGTAACAGAAATCAGATTTATTGTCTGTTTTCTTGATTTCTGAAGGTGTATGGCAGGCATCTGATAACAGAGAAGGAAGTGTTAACTATGCTCTGAAATAAACAGGAAATAGAGATGTTACCGAGTTCTCATTTAGCTTAATCTTTTCAACATGTTATGCTTTAGAAAGTCTTTATGAGACTCAGGGTGATAGAGGAAGAATGCCTGTTGCGTTTGATGAGACGATGGTGATTACCAGAGCCCGCTGAAGCACTTTAGGTTTGAGATAGTCTCAAGAATGCTTTTTAGCAGTAGGCAAACAGTGGGGCACTTTACGGATTTTGTACTACTTTGAGAGTATGCAGCGTGTTATAGCCAGAATATGCAGCAGGTTGGGAATTGTTCTTGTGCAGCATATGAACTTGATTAAACCTTGCACCTCTGAGCAGTTTATAGTCATAGTTGTTAACCAAGGAGCTAAGATGCAGTGTTTATAAAATGAAGCTCTGCTGTTGAGGAGTAATCAGTGCACCCATTCTAGCAACAGAGACCCTCATTGGCAGCAGGTCAGCATAGCGTGCCCGCAGCAACTCTCCTGTAATGCAGTGAGGGGAATGAGATGTACGTGCATCTGTTGCATAAGGTTCATGTGTCTTACCTGGGTTCTGTACAGAGGTAGTGGATGTTGAGACGTTAGTCTCAGATACTGTATATTATATTGATGTACCTTAGAGCACCTGGGTTGAACTGAAAAGTTGCACAATATTTTGGTGAACTTTCTCAGTGTTCTTAGGCTTTCTGCATCTTTTCATTCTTATCTTTCAGTTCCTTATCCTCACATGCTGAGCAGTTAAGAATTGGCCTCCTTTTTTTTCTTTATAGTTGTCTCTTTTTCGTAGTAAAGACGAAACAGACCCTGATGCTGCAATGATGCATGCTGTTACAGATACTTCACATTCTTTTTTTTTTNAATTGTAGAGGGGTGTGTGTGTGTATGTATGTATACATGTGTATGTATGTATATATACATACATACATACATGCAGGTAAAGATATCAAAAGGCTCATATTTTTCTATAATGAAGTTTAGCCTTACCTTCCAGTTTCTTACGATGTTTTCAAAAATAAACTCTGAAGAAGTATTGATTTGTACAGTAGTTGAGCAAAGCCAGGCAGTTGTGTTAAAGATGTGCATTACTTATGTATGCTTAATGATCAGTAAGTCAATTAAAGACATTTTTAATAGCATAGCAGTCAAAAATTATGTTCAAGGACTATTGCTGTCTTCAGCATGAGGCCTGGATATGAAAATGACGAGTAGCAGCATCCTTTATTACTGGATGTATACAGTAATCCTACAAGGTTCTAATCACTCTTGCACTTGGATTTTTAAGTTGTTCCTCACGCGTAGCAGTGAAAAAGAGATTGGGAATGCTTGGTACTGTACAGAAGAAATCTGTGCAGCAATTATTGCTCTTGAATTGAGAATAATTATTCAGCTATCATAATAAAGTTTTCAAAATGAATTAGGTGTTCTTAGTAAGGAGAGTCTGCATAAATGGAAGATGCTCAGCTCAGTCTTGCAAACTTAAATATGTTGGAAAGCCTGCTAATGCTTAATAGGGTATCATTCAAAATACTTTAAACGATCAGGGAAATACTGGTTAATCAGTTTATGACTGAATTTAATTAGCTGATGGAGGATAATTTAACTATGGAATAAATACCAACATCAGCGACGGTATATTTACAGATCAACATTTCTAACACAAATAGCAAAAGCATTACTTCAACTTTTTGCTCAAATTATTTACTTAAAAGCTGTTTTCTGACTTAGGCTGCAGAAGTTGTTGTATTTTTTTTTTTTTTTTAAGTCTTTATTTAAACTACTTTGCAAAAAGTAAAATCTATTAAATGGCTGAAATGATGTTGCCCTTTCACCAGATAACTGTAACATTCCTTCACTTAATTTAAATGATTATGAAGGTTTTAGTGGGCTGTCTTATTTATGACAGTTGAATCCTCTATTAATATTTCAAAACTTTGTTGCCGTTTTGTGATGCCTTCAATGTCCTTTTTATTTCTTTATAAAATAATATATTGAAAAGATCACTAGTAGATCTGTTTTTAAACTTTGGAATTAAAGAGTAGTTTCTGAGAGAAGCCAGCGTTTAGGTGTGTCCCAGCCCTACTGAGGTTAATAGTGTAGGAGCTATGGAAATGACATTACTGGTAAAAGTATAAAATAAAAAATGGATACTTGGCTTCCTTCCCCCCCCC